>CM046061.1:82927296-83349796 GCA_025215515.1 Schistosoma japonicum
TCAGTGCTTCCAGGTGATCAGTGGTTGTGTGGTTCAGAACAATTCGTGATATCAGGATTGACAACTAACTATCTCCACAACCCCAATAGTAACCTTTATAAATACTTGTATCTTTTGAATGTTGCTTTTCATAGTTCTCCAAGTTTCAGCTCTATGCAATGCAACAAACCATCTTCACATTCGTATTGAAAATTTTTATTTTAATTTTGACTGACAATTGATGAGTCACTTTTCTCAAAAATAGTTTCGTACTGACTTCTCAGAATGTTAAACTGGATGATTCAACATGTGACATTAGTTCCCTCAAGACTTCAGAGACGTACTGCTCATTAGTGATGAACATCACAAAATATAGATGATGCTGTGTTTAAATGACTAGTTTTCAGAAACGGAAGGTATCATTTCAGATTCCATGAATCTTATTTAGTATGCCTTAACTGATTCAATAAATTTCACTTTGATAATTAGTTGCAGAATGATGGTAAGTGTTATTTTAAACACAGGTTTTTAAGTAAGTTTAGCTGTAGTTAACTGTAGAGTTTAAAAAGAGTATCTTATCTGATTTGAAACACTTCTAGTGACAACGTGCCCGAATTATAGTGTTGATGGTCACACTTAAATTCTAATACAGTACACAGTGCTTCAGACTTCGATGTGTCGAACCTCATTTTAATGTTGTGTTAACTATTCCTGTAGACCTGGAATAAAGTAAGTTATTCTTTAAAGTAATATAAGATGGAGTCCAAAGCATTTTGAATTGAGTGATAAATAAACGCTTAGGGTAGGATATTCAATTGTTGGCATAATCTAAAGAAAACAATGCGAAAATCAAGATTAAAATTAATAAGGTTTATGTTATGTATGATTCAATACAATCATATGATGATCGAAATCCACACTTGAAATGGATTATAATCGTGATCATACTATGTGTGATGACCCAATTCTATTTTAACTCAATGCTCCTACAAGTATTGAATGATTAGATCAATCGTCAGTATACACTTAGCATATATATATATATATATATATATATATATATATATATATATATATATATATATATATATATAATGTCAAGTGTGTACGACGATATGTGTTTTGCAGTAGTAAATAGCTCCTTCCGCCTCCAAGTAAATGGGGTCACAGTTATTTAAATTGTCAGTTTTGGCAAACGCTAATAGATGTTGCTGTTCACACAGGGACTTCAACTCTGTTCGTGCCATACTCCACCGTGTTCAAAACTAGACTACTGAGTTCAGACAACTACACTTGTGTAATGAGTATGTATATAATTAGAACATATTTGGATCTTTCCATTAAGCAGTCTATGTTTTCGTATACGCATTCTGAACAAATTGTCACGATATAGGACGAGATGCGCATCCTGGATTCCTCTCGCCAATCACCATCTCAAACAATACTTGTGAACTATGGCTGTATCGAGATAATCCACTCAGGATGCATAAATAGCTAACGAGATTTATCAATTTCAGTCCATGATCAATCAACCTAGAGATGGGAACATATTCGAAGAATCATACTGTTAAGAAATTACGTAACAGAGAAAAAGTACTGAGTGAAATGAATTACGAACAGTTGACAAAACATAAGTTAAGATCAGTTATCAACATTTTTCTTGACTTCAATCAATAGAAAGAAACTGATGAACATATATTTAGAAATGTATGATTTACCCATAACTAAGGAATTTATCTTACTTTCAACATTATTTTAAAAAATAGCATACTAACTAAAAGCAACACACTTAGAGTTTCTTTATTTCAAGTGTTTATAAAACGATAGAAAGAAAAATCTTATCAATCTTTTTGTTGACAACCGAAATTCTGTCGGTTTTTTTTGGTTGGCATGTAACTACATTAACATTAGGTGAAAAAGGTATTTCATCTAATATCAAGCTAATTAACAATTAACTTGGTTGATTAATAGATTTTTACAATTTTTAATATTAGATATTGTGTCATTAGGCAGGAAACTCGGTTTAGCTGACTGACATGGAGGTGGAGTCGATGGGGGTCATCGATTCCCATAAGATTGCAGGTAGTTATACTGACGAGTGTCGACTACTTTTAATCACTAACCATCAAAGTATAGTTCAGATGCTATCGATTCACTGAGATTACTGACCATACTGAAACTTGATCAGTACATTTCAGTCAATCACTACATAAGACATTCATTTAGGTTGCTTCACTTTCTTTTCTAAGTATAAATGACAGTTGATTAACTCATTCAACTTTAGGCATGATGATTATCATTTATTTTCCTCAGTGGAGACTCCATCTCTTGTTACAAAACTGGTTACTGACCATTCTTTTATGTTTTTCATTCAAACTAGTTACGTAGGTACAAAGTGTCGACCTTTTCAGGATCCACCGAAGACTCTCTCTGTTACACTTATCCACTGAGAAGCTTAGTAATCCCCTGGAGCATCAGTTATCGTAGACGTTGAGCTATCTTTCTTCATACAACATGTATTTCATCCTGCTCGGTAATTCACTTTTTCTCCCAAATCATTGAAAATGTCATCTGTGTATTTGACTAAATTGAGAACGATGTACTTTTGATAGAAGATCATATGTAAAGTTTATTTAAATAAGTTGGGTATTGTTTTAAAAAACTTCAGTGTCAGTAACTCTTTCGTTTTTTAACATTATTGTCTTTACATATGATCACTTACTTTAGTTGCTGACTTAGAATAATTCAATGGATTAAATCATGAATCTTATCTTACATTATTTATGCTCTCTCTATGTGATTTTGTTGTTATATCGGAGGGATGGAAATTCAAGAAGATTAATTAACTTTCTGAACTGTTTTTCAGAAGTCTATTTCATTACTTTATTTCTATTATTGTCATGTTCCCAACACCCTAATCTCCCATTAGACTCATGAACTGCTATCATATTATTTGTCATTCAGGAACTATGCTCAGTTAATCATATACCTGTACCGTCAGTCCGTAGTCAATATTGTTTTCCGTTTAGCATAAATGGTGTGATGTGTGGTCATGTTTTATGTATATGTAAATGAATGGGTGAAGTATAATCCGACGGATTGACTGTCTGGTAGTTGTTCAGCATTCCAGCTTGGGGACTGGTAGTTGTGGTGTAGAGGTGTCCGGGCACTGATTAGCATTATCGAGGTCACGCTATTTCCCATGCATTATGATTGACCCGGTTATCAAGATATAACAATTGTGAACCGTAATTGATCAGTTTATGTTGACATACGTGCCCCGTGAGTGAACTAACTCATTATCGCCTTTTAATTAATAATCTTTTTTTTAAAGTAATATTTGTACTTTAATTAATGATGAAACCTAAAATATACTCTTCGTTTAATTGTGACTCGTCTGTTGGGTATACTTATATTCCAATGTTGGTGTTCAGACTGAAATTCCAGCCAAGTATGCGTCGTTTTATATATCAACGTATAATCCAAGTATGCTGAAAAAACTGCAAGAAGAAGAGTCTTATCAAAGTGCACGTGCCAAAAGAGACTGAGTTCAGTCTAGAACATTACCGATACTAAATTATGAATTCTAACTAATAAATTCATATCTGTCGAATATCATAATAACTATCTAAACTTCATAACTTAGCAGTGTTACGAACGATCATTTATGTTATTATTAGTTTATAATACAATTCAAAATATATCCTAATGTACAAATCACAAAATAATTGAATAAAGCTCTGGTGTTTGAGGACGTGGTTAATGAAGTAAAGTTTTATTATGGAAGTCATCACTAACCTACAATTAAATTTAGTTGACGAGTCACAAATAAGATGAAATGTGAGTCTTATTTTCCAGTTTTATTAACAATTTAAATGTACTAAAATATTTTTCTTGTTAGATACAGACATTAAATTCATTTCACACCTACTATATTAAGCTACCGAGATTCCATATACTATTTTATTAAAATAACATTAGGACTTGGAAGCCTGAAAACCAAAGAATACACTGTACCGGTAATCGGTGGCAGGTAGGAAAATAATGAATAGCATTCGGGAAGAACTGTGGAAGAAAGTCGAGTACATAGTTGGTCAGAGAATTCTGGTCGGCGGCTTATGCTCCACGTTGGATAACAGGTATTGATTGATTAATTTATTAGATAATTGATTCACTACTGACTCCACATAAGACAGAGATGTGTATATTAACTGGTCATTAAGTGGTAACCAATTTCATATTTGTAACATCCTTTACAGTGTTTATCAAGTTCTATCTATTAAGTTTTGAAGCGGCTACTGGTGTAAGTGACTAGACATCCCTGACAACGTGTTGGAATGGAAAGATGTTTGGGAATAGTCCTCAGGAAACCCTGCTTCATACAGTTGTCGCGTTATTCGGTATTTATCAACAAGGTGGATCTGAAATTTTGAGCAAGCTGATAAGCACCCTCATATCGAATTATGGTTAAATAACTTAACAACACACCAGATAATCAAACCTATTCTTCATATCACAGTCATAAATGTAGAATAATGCACTCGTTATCATGGGAGGAGGTAACTTAATGATAGAGTAAGCGCGTCATTTCCATATCCATCATATGTTATGTATGACTAACAATTACTTCCTCGAAATTCAATACTTAATACGATAAGAATGTATTGTAGAACAGCTAAGGGAAGGGAGATGGAAACTTGTTACAGTTGATTATTAAATACTCAAATTTCTAGTTTGCCTTTATACCAATTATCTGGTCTTTATTAACGATCCAATTATGTTCATAAAATTTTGAGTTATACGGCAATAAGTAGCGACTAGTATAGTTTAGCGGTGATATCAATAAATGTAAAGATGACTTCAATTTCCTGAAACAGATAAATACGTTCGGTTGACGATATTGCAAATATAGCTGTTACATAAGCTTAGTGGTCTGGATCGCATATGTTCATAACTTAATCGAGTTATATTGGCTGAAGCACTTGTTACTCTAGGTTGCACAAGACCATTGAGCTCAAAACTCCTTTCTTTGTTATCTTGATAAGATGCCAGTCTTTCCAGTTTGCCTTCACCTGTTCTTCCTCCTATGTCCTCCTGAATAAAACGTAGAGCATCCTCGCCCTTATGTCTATGTCTGACTTGAGTGCATCAGCTGGTATATTTTCAGGTCCCGGTGATTTCTCACTTTTGATCTATCTGATGGCTATCTTGATATGTTCTATCGTTGGTGGAGTGACATCTATAGAATGAGATCTGTAGGTGCTCCTTCGATGTTTGGTATGTTCAGTGAAGCTGGACTATTCAAGAGGTCCTCTCAGTACACTGCTCATCTGCTCCCTTTGTTCTTGGATCTCGGTGATCGACTTGCCTTCTTTGTTCTTGATCAGTCGCTCTGATTTACTATATTTAACTGCTAGTTACATCGTTGTGTCATATAGCTGTTTCATATTCCCTTTCACTTGCATCTTTGTCTGTTGTCGTTGCAAGGCCTTCGATGTAGTTCTGTTTGTCGTCTCTAATGCTCTTCTTTACTTGTTTATTTGCTTCTGTGTATTCATTTTGTGCCTTGATTTTCTCTGCTCTAGTTTGGCTGTTGTTGATTTCGGCCTCCTTGTTCCTCCTTTGTTGAATATCGCTCAAAGTCACAGTGGAAATCTATTTCTTATGATGGTGCTGCTTGCGATCCAGAGCATCTTGACAATTTGTAGTTAGTGCTTCTTTGATTCCTTTCTAGTTGTCTTCCATAGTAGTTTCTTCCTCGTTCAGCAGATCTTGTAAGGCTTGGAACCCGTTGTTGAGAGCTATTTCGAATTGCTTAAGTTTGTCAGTATTTCGAAGAGAGGGTGTGTTGAACCGTTGTAATGTTGTTACTCCAGTTATCCATTGCTTATTTAGCATCAGTTCCATTTCAACAACCACCAGATGATGATCTGAAGCTATGTCAGCTCCTCTCCTATTTCTCACATCTTACATTGATCTTTTGAATTTTCTATTGATGCATATATGATCGATTTGATTCTGTGTAGTGTGACCCGGTGAAACCCATGTAGCCTTGTGTAGAAGCTTGTCGGGGGAATATTGTACCACCTATAACCATTTTGTTGAAAGTGCATAGATTTGTAAATCATTCACCAATCTCATTTCTTTCTCCCAGTCACTGTCGTTTCATGATGTCTTCGTAACCGGTGTTGTCGATTCCGACTTTGGCGTTTAGGTCTCCCATTAGGATTGTCAGACCCTTTCCTGGACACTTCACTACAATTGATTGCAGCCTATCATAAAACTGATTTTCGTTCTCGTTATTGCCGTCGTTGGTGGATGCATAAGATTGGATAATATTCATTGTAATTCCCTTATTCATTATCTTGAATGATGCATTGATCATCCGGAGTCCATGTGGTCCCAATCCTACAGGTGCATTGTACACTTTCTTGGACAGCATCAAGTTCACTCCATGTGTGTGTGGAGCAATTTCTTGTTCATGGCCGGAGTATAGTAACATCTCTCTCGTAGGTAATGTTTTCTGTCTAGTTTGAGTTCAATGAGTCTCATTGATTTCGAGCACTGTCAAATTGTATCTCTTCATTTCTGTTGCTATTTGATTGGTCTTGCCGACCTCCCACATTGTCCGAACATTGCATGTACCTATAAGAATTTTCGTTGTGGTTGTTAGACGGTGGGGGGTGTGGTTTTTGTTAATGGGCTGCATCGGGGTCATGACTTCTGAAGAATTCTGGCTTTCATCATGCGGTATCATAAACATTCCTTCAACTCTCAGAACAGATTTTAAATGGTTTAGTTTGTTTAATCTGGTTAGCGTTGTTTTCAGTCAGTCAGTTACAACGTTGAACTCAGTACATGCATTCATCAGTTCAAGTTTCCATGCCTCAATCAGCAGATAGAGATTGTGTTTTCCGGGATAGTGATGCTAGTGCCATGTCCAACCCTCCTTTTTTACCCGGGCTTGTGACCTGCAGTATTACTAGATGAGCTACGCGCGGAGTTGAAATCGGACTTACTATCACTTTTTATAAGTTATCCAGTACGTAAGGGATTTATTTTATAAAGTAGACTCGAAATAACATACCTCGATAACATTTAGGAAAGTCCGAACATAGCATCAGAAATCAAGACAAGTATTTCATCTTGTCTGGAGTTCAGTACTTTGAATATTTAAACCCTTGTATATATCTTCATACCCGTTTAACAAGATATTTATTAAATGAATTCAATAGCTTAGTGAAAAATTCTTAGTTATCTAAGGCGTTACGAAGTAGTTTTACGTTTTAATATGAGCATCAATAGTGGGATTCAGGCACACTCCCAGCTGATGATCCCAAAAAAGACAATATGTTCACCCTAGATATCACTTCAACACACATTCCGCCTTTACTTAAAGCTTGTGGCTAAAGTGCTAATAGAAAGACATTCAGTTTAGTTACTAATTCCAGTTAATTCTATCATCATTTAATAGAATCAATCACTTATATACACAAGAACATTGATTGTTTTTGAAAAGCTCTTCATCTATCTACTTCTTAATACATGCATTCTTTACCAACACGCAGTTATGACCCTATTTTACTACAGTATATGAGCTAGCAAACGATGAATTTTGTTGTTCAGCTAATTTGTTTTTACATTGGTTTCAGTTAATTTGGATCTAGATAAAGATGTTATCTTATGGTTAGTGCCATATTACAACTTGATAAATAGGATTCGATCAGTACTATAAGGGATTAAACAAACATCACATTGATCACTATCTTCGATCTACAGGCTGTTATTTGGAACATGAATAGTTCCATAAAAATAGTCTCAGACAGTAAAACTGAATGACTCATAAATTAGTTTTCCAGTGTCAATTCAGTTAAAAATTTAAGGTTCACAGAATTTCTTTCCCATGGTGACTTATCTTGACATTTCTGCTTCACAGTAATTTCATCAAATTAAATTGGTGTGTCACCTAAAAAAAGAAGACATCCAACTGACCTTGACACACTAAATTTTTCAATTTATTTGTTAAAGGTCGTCGAATGTCTACTGGTTTATGATAGACATTCTTAATAAACATGGTTTATTCATTCAAATGTTACTTTGTCTACTTTGCTTAAAGGCATTACTTTCAATCATAATTAGATTAAAATCTTTTAATTTGGATTGTGGCTGGCAAGCGGAATCTTGAGAGAGCGCTCCTTTACTGGGATACAGGTACATCCAGCTGACTAGTTCCGAATAAGATGAAAGATGCGTCTAGAATGACAGTTTTCTCAGGATGTATATATGGCTACAGTGACTAATCAATTTCAGTCCTTATTAAACTGACGAGAAGATTCCAAAACACATTTAATTCATTCCAGTTTACTGTTAAGTTGATCTACCTCTTTCAATATATTTGGATCCTGAGACTGTGATTAAATTTAAATTGTGATTGGCAAAAGGAATCCACAACACTCGTTTCTTCTTGTTTCATACTAGTTAGTTGGATGTACGCATCACATTTTAATGTTCATATTGGGACTCGAACGCAGACTTTCGTATTAAACGCCACGGTATTTAACACTAAATTAATGAGTCCAAACAGGTGCCTAACTGTAATAATATTTTTTGAACTACCAGTGTATCCAACCAAATTCCTTAGGATGGACATTTAACAACAATGACATCTGATTTTCTTGCAGTAATGAGTATTTACACATTTCAGTCAACTGTAATTATGTTGCACATATTCCTCTTATGGTAGTATTTGTTGATATGTCCTTCCAATGATGAAAAAAACTTTCTATCATTGAAGAACAAACAAAGATGATTGATAGAAAGAAATATTCCCTTTTCGAAGAAGTTATTTACAGAAGCAATTTTATTTTTTGATTTATGGTCTTGATGTTACCGATAAAGAAGTCAGTACTCATGAAATTACTTCCTAAAGTTTGCTACTATTGACGCGAGGTTGATTGCAATTTAGTGATGTTAAGGATAATCATTTGAATGTGAATGTGAATCCTTTGCGTTTATTCGGATGGTGAAGAAATTTTTTTTAGTAAAAAGACGGTCAATCCACAATAATCACGATTTACTGCATGTCATAAACGAGAGAAACCCATAGTTTCATCAGTTGACAGAAGATCAGATAAAAGATATTCATCTGTTATTAGTATCTGGAGCTTCAGTATTTGTCGTAATTGATTTTTTATATGCAACTTACGGAAAGAAAATTATCACACGGGATGTTTTCAGTGTGCGTCCTCAGGTGCATAAGCAAACAAAAATTCTAGGTGGTAATTAAATATGAAGAAGTTCACTGAATTTCTATAATTTTTCTTACCATGTTTACATTCATCTACTCAACATCCAATCATGTTAATGTTGGTGGAGGGTAGATATGGGAATGCTTGTTCCCCAAAAGAGTTTTTAAACAATCATCATTTGTAATTTATTTTAAAACAATTATATTGTAACATTTTCCGTGCCAAAATGTTTGGTTTAACTAATTTTGTCACTTTTCCCCTCCCCTTAGATAAAAGAATTTTACTTTACTGGCTTACTTATACTTGTTTCAGTAGGCTATTTTGTTTTCCCATTTTGAAGTATTAAGTGAATATGTTTAAAAGTAACAGTTGTATGTTGCATAATCGTTATGTTTCTATGTTGATGAAATAAATATTTTAGATAAATCTACATTTGTATCCAAATCGGAGTTCATACTTAAAACATACTAACTGAAACTTAAGTTCTGTAATTAGAGTTATATTGATAATTTTATGAATTATAATGTTTAACTACTTCTGTGTAAAATGTAACGTATTGATGACAATCTGATGCAGAATATATTAAATATCAAATTCATTGTTGCTGGGACTATTAACCATATGATTCTTGTTTATTAGTCCGAAGATAAATTTCTTAGTTGTCAACTAGGATGTATTGAATTTGATATTATGTTAGTTTCTAAGGTTGTACTACATAGAAATTATGTATTAAGATGGTTCACTAAAATATATCGATTCATGATATAAATTGGCTGCCAAAATTTATATCAATCAGTTTTCAGTAATAAAGATAAAAGATCAGGATACATTCAGTATCCCATGCTTTAATTACAACAATAAAACTGACCACTACATACATTCAGAGTATCTGGAGATGGATTAATTGTTCAGTTTCTCTCTCCTCGACTAATTTATTGTAGCTGTTTAACCCTCTCAGACTTAAATTGAGATTTAACCATCTGATGATTTTCTTTGCTAATCCACTGTAACCATGATGGCCAAGTTTTCATGTTTTTTATCAATACAGTCTCTATGAATGAAGACCACCACTTATCGGATAGGAAAATATTACTGATGAGAATGGAAACTTACATAAAGTACGACCAAAGCTATCATATGCATCACGTTTATTGAATTATCAGAGTTTACTGGTGTTTACCTTGACTATGGAGACAGATTGTTCTATGTCCAGTGACGATGTTTCCGATGTTAGGATGTGATCAGCAGGACAACAATGTATATTCTAAATAACGAAAGAAGCGTTTATCTTTTTGTTTCATGCCCTTAAACGTTTCTAATAGTTATAAAATATAACTCATAAATATTCACTATATTGACTTCAGGAAGAATTTCGGTAAAGTTTCTTACATCACACTGCTATTTAAGTTACACAATACCAAAGTTCGGAGAAGTTTACTCCTGCGGATAAATAATTTTCCAGCTGGGTGAAGATAAAAAGTGAGTCAGTCAACTCCAAGTTGTATGGATGGATAGCTATGTGTGATGGTAACGTTCGAAAACGGTTTTAGGCTTAATGTTATTCCTCTCGTATGTGAGTTATCTTCGTAATTTGTTGTCATCATCAATCTTGTTATATACTAACAACATAAAAAATAAGGACGGCAACACACGAAGAAGTGGATCATCTGAAGTTTAAAAATGATCTACAGGCATCAAATGAATGGTCTACTATCTGGTAACTACAGATGAGTACCTCTAACGTTATTACACTACATATTGGACAAGAAAAAATAACTACACACACGATTAATAGTACCTTGCTCCAGAATATGAAGAAACATACAATGACCTAGGATTTACAGTAAGTGAGGACTTAGAAACTGCTGCATACTACCACGAACTAGCTCCTAAAGGTTTTGGAACTCATTGAAATATGTAGAATCTTCAACCATGTTGATGCTAAGACTTTCTTAACTATAAGGTACAGTGAACAACTAACAAGTTGGAATCTCAAAGTTATCTCATGATAAGTGAGCATCTGAACAAAACTTATCATGTAGAAGAACTAGAGGGGATTAAATCACCATCCTTAAGTTATTTGTTAATAAATTTATACTTGAGACACCTCCTTTCTTCTAGCTAACTACCGACTCTCCAACCAAACTATCAATGAGTTGGGCATCTCAACTTAACTCTATCTATCTATCTATCTATCTATCTATCTATCTATCTATCTATCTATCTATCTATCTATCTATCTATCTATCTATCTATCTATCTATCTATCTATCTATCTATCTATCTATCTATCTATCTATCTATCTATCTATCTATCTATCTATCTATCTATCTATCTATCTATCTATCTATCTATCTATCTATCTATCTATCTATCTATCTATCTATCTATCTATCTATCTATCTATCTATCTATCTACTATCTATCTATCTATCTATCTATCTATCTATCTATCTATCTATCTATCTATCTATCTATCTATCTATCTATCTATCTATCTATCTATCTATCTATCTATCTATCTATCTATCTATCTATCTATCTATCTATCTATCTATCTATCTATCTATCTATCTATCTATCTATCTATCTATCTATCTATCTATCTATCTATCTATCTATCTATCTATCTATCTATCTATCTATCTATCTATCTATCTATCTATCTATCTATCTATCTATCTATCTATCTATCTATCTATCTATCATCTATCTATCTATCTATCTATCTATCTATCTATCTATCTATCTATCTATCTATCTATCTATCTATCTATCTATCTATCTATCTAGCTATCTATCTATCTATCTATCTATCTATCTATCTATCTATCTATCTATCTATCTATCTATCTATCTATCTATCTATCTATCTATCGATCTATCTATCTATCCTATCGATCTATCTATCTATTCTATCTAGTCTATCTATCTATCTATCATAATCTACTGATCTATCTATCTAATCGATCTATCTATCTATCTATCTATCTATCTATCTTATCTATCTATCTATCTATCTATCTATCTATCTATCTATCTATCTATCTCTCTATCTATCTATCTATTCTATCTATCTATCTATCTATCTTATCGATCTATCTATCTATCATCTATCTATCTATCTATCTATCTCTATCTATCTATCTATCTATCTACTATCTATCTATCTATCTATCTATCTATCTATCTATCTATCTATCTATCTATCTTCTATCTTCTATCTATTAATCTGTCTATCTACTATCTATCTATCTATCTATCTACTATCTATCTCTATCTATCTATCTATCTATCTATCTATCTATCTATCTATCTATCTATCTATCTATCTATCTATCTATCTATCTATCTATCTATCTATCTATCTAGCTATCTATCTATCTATCTATCTATCTATCTATCTATCTATCTATCTATCTATCTATCTATCTATCTATCTATCTATCTATCTATCTATCTATCTATCTATCTAGCTATCTATCTATCTATCTATCTTCTATCTATCTATCTATCTATCTATCTATCTATCTATCTATCTATCTATCTATCTATCTATCTATCTATCTATCTATCTATCTATCTAGCTATCTATCTATCTATCTATCGATCTATCTATCTATCTATCTATCTATCTATCTATCTATCTATCTATCTATCTATCTATCTATCTATCTATCTATCTATATCTATCTATCTATCTATCTATCTATCTATCTATCTATCTATCTATCTATCTATCTATCTATCTATCTATCTATCTATCTATGCTATCTATCTATCTATCTATCTATCTATCTATCTATCTATCTATCTATCTATCTATCTATCTATCTATCTATCTATCTATCTATCTATCTATCTATCTATCTATCTATCTATCTATCTATCTATATCTATCTATCTATCTATCTATCTATCTATCTATCTATCTATCTATCTATCTATCTATCTATCTATCTATCTATCTATCTAGCTATCTATCTATCTATCTATCTATCTATCTATCTATCTATCTATCTATCTATCTATCTATCTATCTATCTATCTATCTATCTATCTATCTATCTATCTATCTATCTATCTATCTATCTATCTATCTATCTATCTATCTACTATCTATCTATCTATCTATCTATCTATCTATCTACTATCTATCTATCTATCTATCTATCTATCTATCTATCTATCTATCTATCTATCTATCTAGCTATCTATCTATTCTATCTATCTATCTATCTATCTATCTATCTATCTATCTATCTATCTATCTATCTATCTATCTATCTATCTATCTATCTATCTATCTATCTATCTATCTATCTATCTATCTATCTATCTATCTATCTATCTATCTATCTATCTATCTATCTATCTTCTATCTATCTATCTATCTATCTATCTATCTATCTATCTATCTATCTATCTATCTATCTATCTATCTATCTATCTATCATATCTATCTTCTATCTATGCTATCTATCTATCTATCTATCTATCTATCTATCTATCTATCTATCTATCTATCTATCTATTATCTATCTATCTATCTTATCTATCTATCTATCTATCTATCTATCTATCTATCTATCTATCTATCTATCTATCTATCTATCTATCTATCTATCTATCTATCTATCTATCTATCTATCTATCTATCTATCTATCTATCTATCTATCTATCTATCTATCTATCTATCTATCTATCTATCTATCTATCTATCTATCTATCTATCTATCTATCTATCTATCTATCTATCTATCTATCTATCTATCTATCTATCTATCTATCTATCTATCTATCTATCTATCTATCTATCTATCTATCTATCTATCTATCTATCTATCTATCATCTATCCTATCTATCTATCTATCTATCTATCATATCATCTATCTATCTATCTATCTATCTATCTATCTATCTATCTATCTATCTATCTATCTATCTATCTATCTATCTATCTATCTATCTATCTATCTATCTATCTATCTATCTATCTATCTATCTATCTATCTATCTATCTATCTATCTATCTACTATCTATCTATCTATCTATCTATCTATTAAATGCATGTACATCGATTGGCCTTATGTTATGCGATACAATCACCTAATAAATTCACATTTACTTACATGTTTTTTGTAGAAACATTCACTGGAATGTATTAATTTTTTTCTCATTGACCCTAAATAAACATTTGTGTATCATAAGCGCTGTACATGTACACTAACTAACTTGATGTAGTTCAGTTAATTAAAACACTGTAAATACTTAACCAAAAGTTATTTATGTATAGTTGCATATTATGAAATGTAAATTATCTACATGAATTTGTAACTAATAGAGAAAAAGTTTTGATAAACAAAACAACAAATTACAAACATCATTGAACAGTTGTTTAACATGTTTCATATCATTTACATACTTATAAATCTGTTTGTTTGTTTGTTTTTTTAAACTACTAATCTATATTCTAATCAATGTATTGATATTAAGTCTTAGTTGATTGAATTCGTTACAGTTCAGTGTTGGTAGGGTATCACTGAAAACAGAGAAGCACTGGATAGCCGTTTCGTCCTAGTATGGGACTCCTCAGTATAGTATGCACCCTAACTTCCGACTTAGTGGTTTCAGATTGGTATTATTAAATTTCTATGCATTGTATATAGGTTACAGTAGTGAAATGATAACTAGGTGATGAAATATACTCGACATTAAAAATCGTTAAGTCGTGGGTTCGAAACCTGTTTTGTCTAATAAATGTGTTTAAAGTCAAGCTACTAATGAATAATAGAATGATTTTGAGTTAGGAATAGAAAATATAGTGAGGTAATGTTTATTTACGATATATGAGTAATACATATTTTGAAAAAATCCTTCATTTATGTATTATACATCTTTCATATACATTTGATAAACTAGTCCTAAATAGAAGTAATAAATATGACAATAATATTAAAATCATGGTTCAGTATATAGTAAGCTAACATTAGACAACCACTTGATAGAAGTCAAGAAATAACAAATAAGTTTATACGTCCCAAACTACTTTCGTACAACAGAACTTTGATCAATTTCGTGTCATATAACCGAGGATTTTCTCTCATAAGCTGCTAAACAAACTTCTATAGCATATAATTCACCCTCAGACTATACGTAAACTATTACAATGATTACCACAAAACTTGATGTCATAGGTGTGTATTGTCGGGTAGTCTTATGAACAAAGACATAATATCTATCCATTTGTCTTCCTAATTTGACATGGATCCATGGTGCGTAAATGACTCCAAACTAAACAATCTATGCTACATAGTGAATAATAGAAGGAAATTTTAAAAGTCAAAATAACTGAACATTATAATGCATCCATAGTGATGATGCATAATTATTGAAATCAGTTAGAAAGTTATGATGATTGTAGATTTCACAACTATCAACACTCAATAGTAATGAGTATAATCAGTAGAATAAAGGAACTTCACACTTCTAACTAAGAGTAAACTACATACCATTCATTACCATAAAATTCAAGGAGATATCCGTTTAAAACAGTTGTCTGGCACAAGATAGACTAGATTTGCATTCATTTCCATAGATTTTCTTGCTTTATATTCATTTTCTATAATTTACTCTGTCTGTCTACTACGTGAACTTATGCGATTACCTGAAATGTATGCAATCTGTCATGAATCCAATTATTGAGAAATTCAAAAGGAATTAGATGACTGAAATAGATTGTTGTGGAGATCATTGAATGTGAATTTGACATCATGAATTGAAATGAGTCAAACAACCACTGAAAACCAGGAACTGGTACAGGACAGCTGTTTTGTTTTATTGTGAGACTCTTTAGCACTGATTACCCTCAACCCTAGCTGACACTCGGGCCCGAAACTTTCAAGTTTCATTGTTAATGCCTAACCATTATACTGCTCAACTGACCAGCATACAATAGCAAATATTTCTAGTTTCAGTCAATTCACGATATGTCTGCGATATCGTTGAGCATTAAACCAGAAAATTAAATGCCTTATTCTCGATCTACTAGTGGGGTCGTTGATGTATGTTGATTATGAGTCCCATGTTATGATGGAATAGCTCTATAGTGCCAGTTCCTTGTTTTTGTTGATGGTTAGTATATTTTTTCTTCATCTATTTTTTTTAGGGAAATAAGAGGTGAGCACAATAGAATGAAAATATATTTGAATACTGAAAATATTATCATTTAAGTATTTTAAAAAGACGAAGAGAGGGAAGAAATATTTCTTTTCAGTTAGTTTTCTATCAACTCTTAACACCAATATGTATAATTAACAATTTTTTTGCCAAAAACTGGCTTACCTCTAGAACCAATATTAGACATAACTGATCCTGCCTATCACGATGCAGAGAAATGGTTAGTGAAAATCCTGAAACTATTCCATACATAGATCATCATGTATAGCACAAACGTTTTGTTAAAGTTTGTCAACAAAATTAATGATCAGCTAGTTGGGGATAAATCAGTGATATTACTAGGTGTTTAACCCGCATTCACTAACACACACTTATTAGTAAGAGTAAATTTTATATGCAACGAATTTACGAAAACAGATCTAAAACTAAAGTTATACTTTCTACAATAAAAGAGTTGACCCTTAGGTGCATAATGAATGTGAACTTTCAGTTTAATAATGAGTTTTACAAGCAGCTAGGTAGTGTCACAATTGAATTATTATCGGACACATTACTGATTTCTTTCTGTCGAAATTCGAAAATGGTCCTTTCAAAAACGAGATGAGTCAATCGTAATTCTATTCTCCATAGGTAGATGATACATTTATAGTCCTCATAAATGAAATAGATAAGAATGATATGCTTGAAAGATTTAACAGCGTTCATCCGTCAATCACTATTATCTTAAAAAAGGAACGTAGTGATAATATCTCGTTCTTAGACATCTTATTAACTCTAAGAATAAATGGAACATTAAAAAGAAACATATATAGAAAATCATTGTCGACTTGTCAGTATACTCATTTCGATGTTTCTGTACCACTATGATACAAAAGGAACCTAGTGAAAAGTCTAACATATCATGCTAGATACATATTCTCTGAGGGTACTGTGGAAGAAGAATTAACCATCATTCGGAACATGCTCATTAATAAACAAAAACGAAACCAGAAAACACAACTGCCCTTAGGTAACCTATGTTTTGAAAATTATATTTCCTAGATGACAACATTAATGAAATCATGACTCAGAGAATTAGGAAATTGTTATAAAAGGAGTTCACTGTAGCCAAACTGTATACCATATTCTACGACCACTCTATCATAAGAACAGGAACTAAAGACAAACTCAGTGAATTCGCCTCATCTGTGTGTATATTCTAATTCAACCGTTCCTGTGGAACCAGTTACATTGGGGATAAGATTCTGCAGGTATGTCATATAATTTCAGAATATCACCCACCATGGCTGAGTAAAGAACAACCACAACAAGGAAAGTGCTCTATACTTGCACACTTAGTTAACATGGAATATCAAGTAAATGTAAAAAAATTTGTCAAGTCCCGTATAGGTTTACACGTACACCTTTTACATACAGTAAAAGTCATCGGTGACTCCCTTTTCATATCAGACGTATGTATGAATAAAAAAATGTGTACAGTCTCATTCCTTGCCTTGGTCATCATAATAGCCAATATATGGACGGTTTATAAATGACTTTACTCCATTCATTATTATTATTACTACTACTCTTATGAATATCATTATTATTAAAATTTTGATTCACCTCATAACTTCAAAATTTATTGCCTCTTAATTGGAAATTACTTAATAGTTTTGAACATTAGATTCCTTGTAATCACGTTATCGGTTTTTCCATAATAGATATTATGTAATTAACAATGTGCCAATTCATTCACTTACCATTCTCATAATTTCAAAACTATAGTTATCCTCATTCACTTGGATATTTTAATTGCTTTGTTAATTAGTCATAATTATTTTCACAAACACGTTTGAACTTGTGACACCAATATCTCTTACACATCACCTATAGTGTGATAATGATTTTACAATTGTATTTGGGTATTATGGAGATTGTTGACTGTCAATTTGATATCACGAATTAGTCTGAATTAGACAACCATTATTTTATAATTATTGTAAATTATGTGTAAATGTTAAGTTAACTGAATTCGTCACATATTGATGCTGGCAGGGTACTGTTGAAAACCAGGGAGTACTATACAGCAGTTTCGTCCTAGTATGGAACTCCTCGACAGTACGCATCCTCAATCCTGCCCCAGGGACACCGGGTTGGCGAACGCCTTACTCTCTACACCACTGGGCTAGCCAGCATGCAATAGCGGAATTCCCACTTCCAACAAATTAGTACCCTTCCAACATCATTCTATGACGAATTCAATCAACTAAACTCAATACCATTCTCCACAAACCATCTCAATTCAATTATACGTAGATGTATTCGTGTAGAACTTTGATGAAAAACTAACTGAAATGAAATACTGATGAACATGTCACAGAAACAAGATAAATTATAAACATTTGCCGGTAAATATGAAAGTCAGTTAAACATTGGTTACAAACTGGTTGGGTTTTGACTTATGGAGACTGAGACAGTTATCACAGATGACAATGGATGATTGTCGCACTATATCACGAATTGATAAAACTGGAAATTCTACTATCGGACATCGCCCCAATGTTACAGAGGAATAGGTGTCAGCCAACCTGAAGTTCCTGGGTTCAATTCTTTTTTGGGGGGGGGCAGGGAGTGCCTACTGCTGAAGTTTCGTGCTAAAACAAAACAACTATCCAGCGCTCCCTGGTTTTAACCCGTACCCTACTAATCTCTGTAAAATACCTCAGTTATATTGACAAATAAACACATTAGTTAAATATTCATAAGTTAAATACTTATGAAACTAGAGTAATGTTACAATTTTGTATAGTTCTTAATGAAAACTTCTTACTGTTAAGTAGTATTGAATAAACCGAGTATTTTCATTCTTATTTGTAATGTGATTTAACATATGATCAGTACTTCAAATTTAATGATAATTTAATAAAGTACATACTTAGTTTAACAATTATTCAATTCATCAACATACAAAATGATAGTAATAAATGAATGCTTGAATTGTAAGGTTATACGTACATCCACATATTTTCAGATGATAACAAAGTTGCATTTAACAGCAGATAAAGTAGCATATTTCTATGTGAGTTTTAACTTATCCCCCCCCCCTCAGAGTTGTAGATTACATCAAGTACTCTCATAGACTACGTTCATATGCAATCATATACCAGTGTATATACAATAGCAGCTTCGTACAATATATGAAATATATCACAAGGCATATATATATATATATATATATATATATATATATATCAACTTAATTGTTGGTACAGTCAACTTGCCTCTCAAATTAACTATTATCAACCATTATCGTCCTAGTATACGATACTTCAATAGTGTGCATTCACGATTTTACCTGAAAATCAAGTCCAGGACACTCAGGCTTCTCGGAGACGCTTAGCCATTAGACTACTGAGCAAGTCGGTATCCACCAGTAGATATTTCTAGCTTCATAATATGTTTGTGTGACCTCATGCTTTTTAGTATTAACGTGTCTTATCTATTACTTCTATCTAGTACTGATTCATCACCTAGGAGGATATTCTCATGGAGTCCAATAATCAAGATCATATCGTTTACTTGTTACTTTACACTGAGTAGCGAGTTATTATAATTCTATAATCGAACATACAGTATTGGAACTTTCTAACGGTATATCCTAAAAGAGAATATAATTTTAAATTACCACGAACGTCGAAGATTAACGTAAGTTAATTGACCTTCTATCCTTACTCTTGAAGAATAACTTGAAGAAGTACGTGGACGACTCAATATGTACATAAGATTCATGTACATTTCATAAGGAAAGTAACCGAATATAATGTCGAAATAAGTATGATGTTACAACAATCTGACAATTCAAACTAGAATTTGATAGCGTAGGACAAAATGTATATTTTGTATTTCACTACTAATTATATACCATATATAGGAATCCTAATAAAACTAAACTAATTCATTTAAATGTGAGGAAACGGTAGATAATACTAAATTTTGTAATTTGGTGTTGTGGAGATTGGCAAATTTTTAAATTAATATCGCAAACAGTTCAGTTCAACCATGTTGGGTGTGAGACAGTCACCCATTGATTCTACGTATGAGGTTTCGCATATCTATCGATAATTGACTGAGTTAGAAACAACAGTTGGCTCAGTGATCTAACTGGTAAGCATTCACCAAGAAGCATGAAGATTCCCTAGTGGGGTCATGGATCTGCACAGACAAAGAGCCTCACATTAAGACAAAACAAGTCTTCGGTTCCAGTTTTTTTTAACAGTTGTGAAATCAAATTAAAAATACTCAATTTATAATTATATATTACTGTATAACCTATTGGATAGGTATTTAATGAAAAGAAGAATGGGCTGAATTAGTAATTGTTTCATCTTATTACAGAACTCCTCAGTAGTTCATACACGATATTACCTACAGATATGAACTTAGATCATTCGAACCTTATGATGGGTGCCTTGCATTAAGAACGTTAAGTTTGCATCGCACAGTCTAGATTTCTATCTTTAATTATTTTGCGACATTGAACAAACTTCGACGATTATTTCTAAAGAAACATATCTCAGACTAGATATGCTTGAACTACACTCTTTGTGGTTTCTGTCTGCAACTCAAGAAATTATCTCTCGAAATTAATCACTATCAAGTACATGTTGATCGCATTTTAGTATAATGGCTTCTAGTAATAGTCCACTTTTATAATTTGAAATTGTATAGTAACATTAGTTAGACATTCATTAAGACTAATATACACTGGATAACTGTTTCGTTTTAGTATGGGACTCCTAATTAATTTACATCCACTACCTTTGTAGAGATGGAAACTAATAATTCCAGACGTCGGGACAAATGCCTAACTTATAGTTGGAGTCAGTGATTCACATTTGAAACTTCAGTCAATTAAATGACCATCATCCATTATCATTAGAGACATTTGTCTCATATCTTGTCCCTGTTGCTATATATTCATCCCAAGAGGAATATATAGATACCGACGTGGTTCACATTTAAAACCAAAGTTGAAATGTTACTAGCGTTCAATCCTTTTTGGGGCTACTCATTATTACTTGTACTTGTATATTGGCATTCCTTTAAAGATGAAGATGTAACAGCAGAGCCTGATCAATTCTAGTCCATGACGACAACAAAGGATCCAAATATTTTCAAATTACACATGCATACTCGTTGGACTAGTATGTCTGTCTGAACCCAGTAACTTAGTGATGCACACGGTGGGGTTTAATACGAATAGATTGAATTCGAGTCCAGGTGTAAAAATCAAGGCTTATATCGAGTAGACGTTTTTCAAGTAAGATGAAACACACATCATGGATACCCCTTGAAGCCACAATCCTACTTTAACCGTATCGTTTAATAATACATTATTCTATTTATGTCAATATACACCTTTTCTGTTGGTTTATTACATAGATGTTATGTTTACAAGGTAAAGGTGAGACATTCTGAAAATGACCCGAAAGAACCTAAACCTAATTCAGACAATAGAAGAATGGATTACTAAAGAGATTGTTTCTTGGTTATTAACTTGTGAAGGTGGTTCCCAGATCCAGACTACATTACATCGATACTGTTTTTGTCAGACTTTGTAGTAGGATTTATAGTGTCACATGTAAGTGATACAATCAATGTTTTCATTATATTGATATTTCAACTTCAGTTATACTTCCTGTTGGATTACAGTTTCATTAATTTAATACAATTCTACCAATCGACTAGATGGGCGCAGGACACTAGCATCTAATGATATCTTATTTTTGTTCACATATATCTAGCTATATTTGTCTACCTCCGTTGTATAAAGACGTTTTGATAAGTAACAACTTCCGATTAAAAGCATCTAATTACCGTTTTATTTTACTCTTGAATTAATTAGCATACAATAAAGAGTCAATGTGCAAAATTAATACATATGCAGTGAACTTGAAACAATAATTTTCTTTTTGATTATCCGTTGTCTGTCCTTTCGTTCTACCGTTTTCAATCACAGTAACTATTGTTTGAGTTGGTAATGTGAATGGTAAGCGAAATCCAAGATTCGCGTTTCGTCCATGATAAATCAACGGGAAGATCTAAATACATTCGAATTATACATTAACTTTGCTTATACTCTTTGTGTGTTTAAACGCTTTCCATATGATTATTTTGAAAATGTAAATTAGACTTTACATAATGACACAGATACATTAATTTCCTACTAAAAGTTTATGAACATTACATAAGTATCAATTGTTATCAATAGATTTATCAATTACTTATACTCGTACAACCTTCTGATTCTTTGTAGCTAGTTATTTCTGTTTATTCGATGATGGCTTGTATGTAAATCTTCTCACATTACACGTTCTCAATTACCGTTATTATTATTTATATTAAAGATTTATAATTATTACTATTTACAGCCATTCCATAGGATTATACTGCGTTTAATCTTTCTTTCTTTGTTAAATCATATATTTCAAGTTCTGAAAGTATTTTGGTTACTGAGCTTATGAATGATGTAGCATCCTTCAACAATATAACCTACCGATCATTATTTACTGTTACTGACGTAAACTAAACTGACAGAAATTCGTATTTGGTACATCTATTTATTATAACGATAAATATAGACTTTTATTGTTTCACGAGTATCACAAGACTACATTGTAATTATGCATTCAAATAATTATCCCATTACATTTCTATACACTTTATAACATTTAATCTGCATACTTTAGGCTCAGTCCACAATTTAGTCCTATGTTCCTAATCAATCAATTGATTAATTAAGCAGTTAATCATTTGGTTGGTTCATTTGTCAAGGTGATGTACAAAATACGATTGAGTTGATGTTTGTTGGTTTGTTTTAATTTTGTCAAATTATCGGAATAGTCTACTTACTGCATTGATTCAAATTTAACCAATCAGAATGAAATTATCAAAATATTTGTTTATTTCTATCAATATGAATTGATTTTGGTTGAAAGAATGCAGACAAATATGATTCGATGTGATGTAAGATTTACACGACTCATTACAATGCCAACTTAAATTTTATACGTTAGTTATTCTAGATTGGACTTTTGTTCATAGTTGTTTTATTCCCTTTTCTACCTTGCAGACTGTTCCCCTGTGGTCCTATGGTCATTTCCTTCAGTAGCTAACCGAATGCATACAATTAACACCTAATTTACCCAACTTACATTGAGTTAGTTTACACTCAATGAACATGACTAGTTAGTGTAGGTTAAGTAGATATTGATAGTTATTGTAAAGAAACGAAAAACTGATTAATTTATTAGTCGGTTAATAAAATTAGTTTATTTAGTAAACACTTATGAATTGATTAAGTCAGTCGAACCAAATTATATGGATTAAGGATTCATACTTTTGTAAATCAAGTGATTTTTCGCTAATAGTTTAAGTGACCTCATATAATGCTGTTTAATATAAGATGATTGTAATGGTTTGCGTCTAGGCAGGAGGTACTTTTCATTCAGAGGAGTGCAGGGTCACGTGTGTAAAGAAATTCGGAATAAGAGTGAAAGAAGAGTATAATCTATCAACCCAGTATGCGCATCAGGTGCACTTACATTTAATAATAAAAGAAATTGATCAAAATAAAGAATGAAACAAGCATGAAATAACATTATTCTGATTGGACATTTGGTCATACAGCTACTATATTTAGTAGGGTTCCCGAACTTTCCAGGAATTTAGGGTTATTTGTAATTCCATAAATACCCCCACACATCTGTACGGAAAAAATTATATTGGAATAAAGCGTTTATTTCGTGTTTCTCGCCTTTTCACTGTATTCAAGTCTCAGTGTAGATTTAACCTGGGGTTATCCGAAGCAGATAGCAATCGGATCTTCCAACTGGTTAGCAGACGTATTAGTTAATGGTAAAATAAATGGTTTATGATGTTAACTTGAATCAACTGTTTAACGTCAGTTGAAATTGTCAAGGTGATCATTATCTCATACACTTAGTTCCCTTTTTTTCATGAGAACAAGGACAAATATTTGTGCAGAATACGATGAATTCATTTTATTTCGTTGGTTTCTCGTCAGCTGCATACAACCTAGAATAGTATTTTTACAAAATTAGTATTTGAAACAAGTTTTTACATACTCATGAGAATGGATGGAGTTAGTTGAAATCAAGATTACATAACCATGTGAACATGGCTTAAAATGTTGGAGAAAATGCTGTGAATATATAAACGATCCAAGAGAAGGTACCAGAAGGCAAAATAGAGATCAGGGGTTAAATGATTACACAATAAGAGATGGTTGGAAATATTTGAGAATAAAGTGAATAAAACTCAGTTATTAAACATTAAATGACCTAATTAAACACGTAAGTTGAACTTAACCATCTGAAAAACGATGATGTAATCAAGAAAAAGGAATTGTTAAATCTGATCAGAAGAGAAATCTTATTAAAAGAAATTTAGCGAAAGAATGAAAACAGTAACGCGAAAGTTAGGTTACCAGGGTAAAGAAAGGCTTATAACCGTTTCTTTTTGAACACATAAGTTTGGTTTCAATCGTTTAATCGCAATCGCTTCGGCATATTTTAGAAGATTTGAAGTTTTTTGTCTATTGAACACTTTGAATGATTGATTAATATCAATTTGGTATCCCGTGTCAATCAGATTTTTAGCGATTGCACTGTTAAATGTCTTTGTTCCTGTGAGTCGTAGATTTTTTGGAACATGTTCATTATATCGTAGGTAGGCTCTTCTTTCTGTTTGGCCAACGTAACTGCTACTGCAGGTACACGTAAATTTATATAGACAGTTGGCGGTAACATGAGAAGGATACCTGTCGATTTTTTATTGTTTCATTATCATTATCAGAAAAAACATATTGTGGAGGAGGGGAGTGAAATATGCGTAAACAATGTGAATACAAATCAGAATGAAAGGAAGAAGGAAGATTAAGTGTAATGTATATTAAATAATATGAAATACTAAAATAGTGAGTAGTACTAATAAACATTATGAGATTAATAATAATAATAATAATAATAATAATAATAATAATAATAATAATAATAATGCAAAGTAACGAGTAGTAATAGTGATATTTGAAAATAAAACAAAAGTTAAGCAGGTACAAATTATGGAGGAGAATCAATATACAGTTCAAGTAAATAGTGTTAGCTTATTAAATAATATGGTTAATGCCTTAATGGGCCCAATGTTGGGCATGATAAAAGAAAACAGTCCGTTGTGAGAAAAAATTTATTTACAATTAGTTTTTCATCAAGGTTCTACACTAATATACAAGTGAATGGTAGTATGTCAGATTATAATGAAAGGAACAGGTACCAATGTGTTCATAATGATAATTACGAATGATTAACAAAAGGTGAGGTGGGCAAATTAGCTACTAATCAAAGATCATAAATTATAGATCAATGAATAAGGATATTAAACTGATTTATTATATAATATGAAGCAAGGTAATAAACAAAATATTATGGTAAAGTGAATAAACTGCATGTACAAAAGAGGCAAACAGATTTCAGGTACATCAAAATGTTTTAAAAGAAGTAATGATAACAATAATTGTTGGCAGAGGAGGGGGCTCTCATTTGAAACTGTTAACCGAGTTATAAAAATATTCTAATAACAGTTACGTATGAATAAATGGACGACTATGAAGACGATTTTGGCACTTCACAATGAATGGTTTTAGAAAAAAGTAGGCAAAATTGAAGAACAAAGTAAAAGGACGTTAAATAGAATCAGATGTTAACCTACCTTTATTATACCTTATATCAGTGACCTAAGTAAAGCGAGTGATTGTATCAACTTTTTTCTGAATACACATTTCTGGTTTGTGAATGTGGATAACAATAGCTTCCACGTATGTAGAAGACAAATGTGTAAACCTTGTGGGATATTTGGTGGAACTCGAGAAAGTTTTAGTATGTTATGGTATGTAATCAGTCAATTTAATATCGACATGTTCCATATTCATTCATCCATGAATTATGACCTTCGATTAGTAGTCACTTTAACCACCACATTTCTTGTTAAAAATTTTCATTTATATTCATAAACACGTTGGTGCATGTTTTATTTTAATCTGACACATCACCACTTGATCGGTATGTATAAATATTAATGTGGAGCTTGATTAAAAACTAATTTAAAAAATTTCTTCATTCAACTATTGTCTACATTAAATGTCTTAAATGGGTTTTTTAAGGTAAAAGGAAAAGTTGTACATATTTTTTTATCAAGCATAGTTCTGAATACCTATTACATCTACTGTTTGAAGAAAGCTAAGTTCAATCGGCTTTGGTTGACTAATACAAGCATAATAAACTATTAAAAACGAATGATTAGTGTTCAGAGTAAGACTCGGATCAGCTAAATGTACGTGAACTGGGCTGTTCAACGTTTTAATGACAATTCTACTCAGCCATACTGGAAGATAACTCCACCTGTAGCTCTTCGAGAGTTACTACCGGTCCTAAGACCACCAGATCTCTCCAGATCATATTACACAGAATCAAATCGATCATATATGCATCAATAGAAAATTGAGAAGATCAATGAAACATGTGAGAAACAGGAGAGGAGCTGACATAGCTTCAGATCATCACCTGGTGGTTGTTGAAATGAAACTGATGCTAAATAAGCAATGGATAACTAGAGTAACAACATTACAACGGTTCAACACACCCTCTCTTCGAAATACTCACAAACTCAAGCAATTCAAAATAGCTCTCAACAACGGGTTCCAAGCCTTACAAGATCTGCTGAAAGAGGAATAGAAACTACTATGGAAGACAACTGGGAAGGGATCAAAGAAGCACTAACTTCAGTTTGTCAAGAGGCTCTGGGTCGCAAGCAGCAGCATCATAAGGAATGGATTTCCACTGTGACCCTGACGAAAATTCAACAAAGGAGGAACAAGGGGGCGAAAATCAACAACAGCCGAACTAGAGCAGAGAAAATCAAGGCACAAAATGAATACACAGAAGCGAATAAACAAGTAAAGAAGAGCATTAGAGCCGACAAACAGAACTACATCGAAGGCCTTGCAACGACAACAGACAAAGATGCAAGTGAAAGGGAATATGAAACAGCTATATGACACAACGATGTAACTGGCAGGTAAATATAGTAAATCAGAGCGACTGGTCAAGAACAAAGAAGGCAAGTCGATCACCGAGATCCAAGAACAAAGGGAGCAGATGAGCAGTGTACTGTGAGGACTTCTTGAATAGGCCAGCTTCACTGAACATATCAAACATCGAAGGAGCACCTACAGATCTCATTCTATAGATGTCACTCCACCAACGATAGAACATATCAAGATAGCCATCAGACAGATCAAAAGTGGAAAATCACCTAGGACCTGACAATATACCAGCTGAAGCACTCAAGTCACATATAGACATAACGGCAAGGATACTCTACGTTTTATTCAGGAAGATATTGGAGGAAGAACGAGTGCAAGCAAACTGAAAAGACGAACAAATTATCAAGATAACAAAGTAAAGAGATTCGAACAAATGTGAGAATTACAGAGGGATCACACTATTGTCAGTACCAGGGAAAGTCTTCAACAGAGTGTTGTTGAACCGAATGAAAGATTCAGTGGAGGCCCAACTTCGAGATCAACAGGCTGGTTTCCGTAAGGAACGGTCGTGCACAGACCAAATCGTAACACTGCGGATCATCGTTGAACAACTAACTGAATGGAACTCGTCACTGTGCATCAACTTCATTGACTATGGGAAGGCATTTGACAGCGTAAACAGGAGATCACTATAGAAACTTCTTCGACACTATGGCGTACCAGAGAAACTGGTCAACATCATCTAGAAATCGTGTACGAAGGACAGTTGACAAATGTATTCCCTATGAGGGCAGGTGTCAGATAAGGCTGTTTACTCTCGCCTCTTCTCTTCCTTCTAGTGATTGATTGGATCAGGAAGACCTCCACATCTGAGGAGATGCACGGAATTCAATGGACAAATAGGACGCGACTCGATGATTTGGATTTTGCTGATGACCTAGCTCTTCTAGCTAATACACACAGACAAACGCAAGTGAAGACAACCAATGTAGCAGAAACCTCACCATCAGTAGGCCTGAACATACATAAGGGAAAGAGCAAGATCCTCAAATACAACATAGGGAGCACCAACCCAATCGAACTTGATGCAGAAACTCTGGAAGAAGTGGATACCTTTACGTACCTGGGGAGCATCATCGATGAACAAGGAGGATCCGATGCAGATGTAAGGACAAGGATCAGCAAAGCAAGGTCAGCATTCCTACAGCGAAAAATATATAGGACTCCAAACAACTATCAACTAATCTTAAAGTCAGACTCTTCAATTCGAACATGAAGACAGTTCTGGTGTATGGGGTTGAGACTTGGAGAACTACTTCAAACATACTCAGGAGAGTACAGGTATTTATAAACAACTGTCTACGCATGATACTGAATATCCGTTTGTGGGGAACCATCAGTAATAGCCTACTGTGGGAGAGAACAAACTAACTTCCAGTCGAAGAGGAAATTAGGAACCGATGTTGGAAATGGATAGGACATACATTGAGGAAATCATCAGACTGCATCACGAGGCAAGGATTAACTTGGAATCTTGTTGAGAAACGGAAAAAAGGAAGGCCAAAGAACAAACTGTGTTGAGAATCAGAAGCAGACACCAAAAGGATGAAGAGCGACTGGAAACAGCTCAGGACTGAGTTGAATGGAGAATTGTAGTGAATGGCCTATGCTTCTCTGGGAGGGGTAACGGGTGTAAGTTAATAATTCTGGAATATATTCACGAGCACGAAGCTGTAAGCTTTTAGAGTATTGTCTTATGTAACCTGCTTTATAGGATCTATCATTTATTTATTTCAACCCCCACCTCCCAATATGTATTTATTCAGACGATTACCATGATTCCCCTCATAATGTCAATCTACACTAATTAAGCCTAAACTAGTAATTCATGCACCTACAACTTTGCTTCCCCAACAACTACTATTTTAAAGACTGAAGCCTATTTTAAATCATGTTTTTACATTAAAACTTAACTATTCACTGTTTGGGCTCATCAATTGATCTAGACGTCTACAAATGTAGAACATGACACTAATTTATTGAAATGGATATCCTACTAATTACAAAATTGTTATTCTGGCTCAATATAGAAGTTTAGTTATTACACGAAATCGTCCTCACTTTCTCATCCTCTCGCCATTCAATTTCGTGACAAAGGAAACACACACACAAACGCAAAATGTCTCATGTCTAGACAGAGAAATCCTTTCAAAAATACAATCATCACAATGGACACACAAACATACACATTAATACATACATATAAATAGATCTATAGACAGACAGATTATCTATAGTTAATTGGATCTATTTTTTTCCTTCGTCTCTTTCATCATCCATTTATTTGATTGCTTATCAAGTGACTATTTTACAATGTAGGTGAACAAAGTAGGAACTGAATCAAGTATGGAATTATTTTGAAATTATCACTGTATGTTAAATCATATAAGTAGGTGGAGGAAACCATTCCTATCTGTAGTGATTTGAATCACTCAATAGTAAAATGAATTTGTATATTCCCATTGATTTGTTATAGACTGAAACTGGTCAGTCACTGTTGCTATATGTGCATCCTGTGCGGATCGCCTCGATATAGCGATTATTCGTAATTATCATTTTTAATTTGTATTGTGACTGGCAAGTGGAATCCAGGACGCGCGTTTCGTCCTATTTGGGACTCGTCGGCTGGATGTACCTGCATCCCAATGTTGATGTTCACAGTGGGATAATAATCGCTATATCGAGGCGATCCGCACAGGATGCACATATAGCAACAGTGACTGACCAGTTTCAGTCTATAACAAATCAATGGGAATATACAAATTCATTCTACTACCAATTCGCCCATTGCACAAACGTGACTGTCTGGACTCAGTAGTCTAGTGGTGTACGCAGTGGCGTATGACACGAACCGGACTGAGTTCGAATCCCACTGTGAACATCAACATTGGGATGCAGGTACATCCAGCCGACGAGTCCCAAATAGGACGAAACGCGCGTCCTGGATTCCACTTGCCAGTCACAATACAAATTAAAAATGAATCACTCAATGGTAACTGTGACCATATTTCAGTTTGGTCGATATAATCCGAATAATTTTAAAGATCAGAGAGATAGACGTGATATTAATTACTACGTTGAGATGATCATTTAGTATCAAGTGATATATATGGCAGAAAACAAACCAACCAATAACCAGGTAGGGGAGAAATTAGGAAATGACTCTGAGGGTGGACAGGACGCACATTGAGAAAATCACCAAACTGCGTCACAAGACATGCATTAACTTGGAATGTTGAAAGCGAAAGGAAAAGAGGAAGACCAGTTTTGGAGGTAGACATGGAAAGAATGTACATTACTTGAGAAGTGGAAAGGAGATTTGAGAACAGTTAGTTTGTGAACGCCGGTCGGTGGCCTATGCTCCACGTTTGTCAACATACATTAATTGCTTGACATATATTTTCAAAATAGCTAACTGCCATTCATCTATATCTATAAGAATTTCTAATGAATTTTTGTCTCACGGTTTTTGTTCTGTATTGCATAATGAAAATGTAATTTATGGATTTCGGTGAATCTGAAACATTTGAATAAATATAGTTATCAATGTGTTTACCAATGTTTACGTGATTTTTGTCAACACGTCATCTGTGCTATTCAACTTTACTGATGAGTTCATGGAATTTGTTGTTACATCGACTGGCGGATTTCTTTCATTAGTTTGTGGTGACTTCAATTAATGTGATTAAAGTTCTATTTCATCACTAGGTCATTAAAAACCTAGTATATTGTCTTACTCTGGTTTTCTTGATTTTGTTTATTTGTTAATGATATATGAAGCTGGTAAACGAGCTCCTCTTCTCGATTCCGACCACTGTATCATTTGTATTCCGGTAAAATGTATGGCAAATTTGAATAAAAAACAACTTACCAGACCAAGAAAGTTACGTATAGAAACTACTCAAGAGGAATTATCCATGATTTAAACAACACACCTTGCTCGAGAAAATGGGATTTGAGATGGTTATTTTTATGGATATTAGTATTTTAGATGATTGAATGTGACACAGATTGATGTTGGCAGAGTACCATTGAAAATCAGGGAGCACTGGACAGCCATTTTGTTCTAGTGTGGAACTCTTCAGCATAGCTCACCCCACATTCCACACCAGTGGCTTCAAGTTGACGGCGACCGTCTAACCCTCTGCACCACTGGACCGGTTGGCATGTAATCGTAGAATTCCCACTTCCATCAATTTGTGACATATATATAGAGTGACGATCATCCATTGTGATTGGTGATAACTGTCTGACTCTCGACAAATCTGGACTCTACGTGTCACAAAAAACAATTCATTCGGATTCACAAATGATATCACCACTTGTTATCTTGAGTTCTACTTGCTTATTATCTCAGTGACAAGTTTTTATATGATTCAACTGGCCTATGTTGTAGAAGTAACGTTCTTTATATTTATTTTTGTGAAGCTGTAACAACTAACTATTTTCTAAGTGTAATCATTCACAGTTTCTTCAGATATTAAACGTTGTTTGGTTCCTATTGAGCATTTTCTACTTGTCTGGATATTTTAACTTTCGAATTTCATTGTTAGGTGTAGTTATATAAATCAACATTCCTACGACACTTCGTTTTGACTTTTAACATACACTTATTGTTGACTGTATCCTCCCGGTGTGTTAGCTGTATTAACGAAGTGTAACATAGCAAATAATCACTCAATTTCGGCTATTTACATGAATTAATACACAGTAATATCTCAACGTCTGAAGCGGCTGCGAAAAGTAAAAGAAAGCCATTACAAAGATGAGAATTCTTATGGAGTTTAAAGTAGAAATGGACCCATATCTCAAAAGAAAAAATTATTTAAGCCATTGCATGTTCAAAAATATTGATTATGGAAAAAATTCTTCTAATGTCTGGAAATTATTTAAAAGCTTTATACATACTAAACGGATTAGTGATAGCACTCACTAAAATGTCTGGTCCGTAATATTTCTTTTAGTTCGATTGTTAACCTTCGACTTTTGTCTTCAACTAATTTTTCATATGATATCAATCATAACAATTCTAGTTCACGAAGTACTATTTCTAGTCCACTGAACCCCCCCCCCAACGAGATATATCCTCCGCTTATCTAGTGACACGATGGAAACTGCTCAGGGTCTGGCTAGTGTAGGTGTAGCAGTAAGTTTGAGAGCAGATCAAGGACTTATTGAATGAATTCCTGTTGGCAGTCGAATATATTCTGTACGATTAAATGATAGGGCAAGGATAACTAATAACACACGTAGACAGTAACGAAAACAAGGCTCACTCGGAAGTAGCTTTGTAAGATATCTATTCAGCTGTGGCTATACCAGTGACACTTATTAGTGAATCGAATCAAAAGGTTAATAGAAGTCAGTAGATTTCAGCCGGGTTGATTGAATTAGTGAACTCCAGGTAATTTATCCAATCAGTGTCGAAATATAGTGAGAACTAAAGATCTAGAATGACAAAGAGTCGGAGGAACAAACGTGATTAGCGGTGGACAATGAAAGCAAACGAGATGAAAAGGTGGTAAGTGAAACTGGACAGCTCTTTAAACAGGGAAGTGTTAGTGAGATAATCTCTGGAAATGATAGAACTTATATCTACTGTTAGACCAAACGTTTAGAACGATAAGTGGACCACTTCACTGAGAGGTTCAGTTGAACTCTATCTCATTTACAACTGTCACCATTCTCAGAAGGTGTAAATGTGAGATCGATATCAGTTCCCGACCCTAACGAACGTTGGGACATAGATATACTTTTCGGCATCGGGTAATGGTGATTTCTTCGGGAGTAACATTTGACTCTGTAAACTGAGACGCTTAATATCAGTATCTATCATTGAAAGGAGTACATAGATCTTGTAGGTGCACTATATTCGAACACTACTAGTCAACATATATCAAATGCCTGAACTATAGCCTTAAATGGCTTCCGTCAAAGCTGCATACTATTCCCATTTTTGCTTAATCTCACTAAACATTAACTACTGAAAATAAAGCTGTCGTAGTCAGAATTTTCAGAAATTGATCTCCTACCAGGAAGTTAATTAATTAATTAATTAATTTCAGAATACTTAGATTTAGTGAAAATGCTGATAAAATGGAATCTTTTGATGGTATTGAATAACGATGCAAAAATGTTTGGGATGTGTATCTGCCTTCTAAAAACAAATTGTTGCTTGATAACTGGTCTACATGAACGCCTAGTTTATAAATAGTGGATGGAGTAGTTGAACAGGTCCACCACATCAGTTATTTTAGATGTTTAATCAACCCTAATCTGTTTGTGACTAACTTAATCTCGGTAAGAATTCAAAAAGTTCGTTTAACTTTTACCAACTTATTTCGTCTATAAAGTAAGTGAGATGTCTGTCTGCCGATCAGAGATCTTGTGTACTGTTCAACAGCCAGTTCTGTCCTACTGTATGAGTCTGAAACGTAATTATTAAGAGTTGATGATACTTGTAGGTTATTGAAATTTAATCACAGATGCCTTCAAAACATCGTTTGTGATTGTTTTAAACCACCAGATAAGTAACAATGAAGTTAGACTCAGGGTACTGCGAAAAAATATGATAAATTAGATGATGACGCTATAAAACAGAGGTGGTGGGGGCATGTATGTTTAATCGTAGCTTACTCTGACAAGCAGTGAAGATTAGCGAACGGGTACAATCAGAGAAAATTAGTGTATTCACTCCTCTACTAAATGTTTAGCTTATAATTATTTTTTACCTTAAGTTTCACGAAATGGTTTTTACTTTCATAATCATACTCTCTGTGTTCTCTTGCGTTCGATTTTTTAAAATTATGACATATGTTATTACTACTCCTACTATTATGACATTCATCTTTCTTTGTTAATGAGGTATGACAACTTTAACTGAAGAATAATATATGCCAAGTTCTACTTTGTTGACAATCAACTGATTGATTCTTTATATTGTAAAACAATTCATATATCAATAGAAATTCATTCAACCTACTAATCAGACTTCCTTAAGTTAATACCATCTAAATAACCTAACAACATACCAGATATCGAATACCAGATATTTCAAAGTCTACCAATACAAATTCAAGTTGTTTAAAAGTAAAAAAACAAAAAAAACTTACCTAAACTTCAAACATCAACAAGTATTAGTAGAATGAATTTGTATATTCCGATTGATTTGTTATAGACTGAAGCTGTGAACATCAACATTGGGATGAAGGTACATCCAGCCGATGAGTCCCAGATAGGACGAAACGCGCGTCCTGGATTCCACTTGCCGGTCACAATACAAATTAAATGATCAACAAGTATTGTTTAAGTTGGATTGTGACTAGCAAGAGGAATCCACGATGCGCGTTTCGTTCTATTTGGGACTCGTCAACTGGATGTACCTACATCCGAATGTTAATGTTCACACTGGAATTCAAACCTAGTTCACTTCGTGACAAACACCATCACGTTCAGCACTAAGCTACTGAGTTCAGTTGGTCAAAACATTATTTTGACATTCAATCTAACTTTTGGAAACATTAAAGTAAAAATTATTTTTCAGATGAAATTTCCCTGAAAAAGAATGCTCTCTTTGTTTTTTTTTTTTTAACTGTCAACATCTAACTCTTCACACTGTATAACTAACAATATTAGAAATATAGATACATTTACATCAAATGATTAATTAAGTAACTACAAAATTGATCATCTAATTTGTTTATAACTAATTATTTTGACAAATTTTGTAAAATATTCAATTTTGAATAGTAGAACACCGGAAATGTAAATTTTTCATGAGTTACAACAACATCAACTACTACTACTACTACTACTACTACTACTACTACTACTACTACTACTACTACTACTACTACTACTACTACTACTACCACTAATACTACTGCTACTACTACTACTACTACTACTACTACTACTACTACTACTACTACTACTACTACTACTACTACTACTACTACTACCACTAATACTACTGCTACTACTACTACTACTACTACTACTACTACTACTACTACTACTACTACTACTACTACTACTACTAATAATAATAATAATAATAATAATAATAATAATAATAATAATAATAATGACTAGTAATAAACAATTTTGCAAACCACATATACATGAAAATACTGTTGATATAATATACAATGAATTAACCGACTTCACATTGTTCAGTAACCCTTAAGATGTAATAAATAGAGAACGAAAAACATTTAAATATCCATAAAATAATTCATTGAGAATTTACATTACTAAAAAAGTGCTAATCACTTCCTGATTAACTCAATAGTAACCTCTACAACTATAGAAGTATACTGTTTGAGATGGACTGTGACTGGTAGACGGAATTCAGGATGCGCGATTCGCCCCATTTAAGACTCGTCAGTTAGATGTACTTTTATCCCAGTGTTGATATTCACATCTAGCCTCAGTTTGTTCTCTGCCAGACTTCACTGCGTTCACCACTGGTTTACTGAATTCAGGTGACCGACATGAAGTAAGTAGGAGTAATTATGAAAAGATTGAACAAGTTTATCAAATTGATTATAAAGTATGGTAACTTAAAAAGAAAAAATAACAAACATGAAAAGAGACCTAATGTGATAATAATAAAATACATGAAGAAGAATAAGGGTCAGGATAAATTCAAGGAAAGAATGTGCTGTTTCCAAAGGTACCCTGCCAACATCAATCTCTGACATATTGAATCAATTAAAAATAATATCGAATATTAATGATTTTATTTTAAACAAATAAATGTTGACACTATCAAAAAACATTTTTTACTTACTAAAAATGGAAGTAAATAGTTATAGAAGTGAATCAATAAATTGACAATTTGACAGTTACCGTTAGTTATTTTGTTTATATTTTACACATAGATTTGTTAATTTTGTATTGATGTATACAATGTGATTATAATGTATGCATTGTATAAGAATTGATATAAGCAGTTAATCAATAGGGATAGTTATTTCTGTGGATATTGGTATTTTAATTGATTGAATATGTCACAGATTGACGTTGGTGGGGTACCTTTGAAAATCACGGAGCATTGAACAGCTGTTTTGTTCTAGTGCGGAACTCCACAGCAGGGCGCACTCCAGATTCTACACCAGTGGTTACAAGTTGACGGCGAACGCCTAACCTTTTGCACCACTTGGTCGGCCGGCATAGAATTCCCACTTCTATCAGTTTGTGATATATAGCGCGACGATCTTCCATTGTCTCACTACCAACAAATCTGAACTCTACCAATCACGATTTCTCTCTAGAGCTCCAGGAACATCCTAAAGTTAGTCACTAGTCAACTGATTCTTGCAATCGCTTACAGATGGTTATTTTTGTGAGTAAGCTCTGCTGTGGAGTTCCACACTGCAACGAAACGGCTATCTAGTGCTCCCCGGTTTTCGATGGTGCTCTATTAACATCAATCTGTGACATTCGCTTAATTAATAAGTATACAACATTGAAATATATATTGATTGAAATCATAAATACATTTTTCGTTAATATATTGATAGAGTGAAGTGGAGGAGGGGGTGGGAAGGAGGAAGGGAAAAAATGAAATGACGAATGGGGAGTGGTGATTGGGGTAAGGTGAGTGGGTTATATCAACATTAAGTTGAATGAATCTAACAAAAAAAAGTTGTAATTTGACATTTAGTAAAGGTTATTGAATATAGTAACATTAAGAATTAACATGAAACATCAAGAAAATGTGAAAAAAAAGTTGAATGCATTTGATATCCTTCACTGAGTTTCCTCTTAATTTGCCGTACAGATTTATACAATGTAGCAGTGGAAATTATAGGTTCCAGCCTTTTTACTCAAGACATATGTGTGTATAAGGAATTCGTACAACCTATTTCTCTTTGCCTTAATCAGTATTATAGACAATATATAGATAGTTTACAACTGACTTCATTCATTCATTATTAATATTACTACTACTCTTATTATTAATAATAACAATAATTTAATTTGTATTGTGACTGGCAAGTGGAATCCAGGACGCGCGTTTCGTCCTATTTGGGACTCATCGGCTGGATGTACCTGCATCCCAATGTTGATGTTCACAGTGGGATTCGAACTCAGTCCGGTTCGTGTCATACGCCGCCGCGTACACCGCTAGACTACTGAGTCCAGACAGTCGGTCCGCACAGGATGCACATATAGCAACAGTGACTGACCAGCTTCAGTCTATAACAAATCAATGGGAATATACAAATCCATTCTAATAAATATAATTATTATCTTTTCGTAACTTCGGAAATTATTACCTCTCATGTTTGCATAATGATGATATTCACTTAATTTCTATATAATAGACTTGGTCAATAGATTTCTTGTGACTACTTCATCATTTCGTTTAATACATATTATGTAATCGACAATGCATCAATCCATTCAATAAGTTTTATACGTGTACTTGCAAAAGTAGAAATACTGGCCTTTTCTCGTCTTATTGAACAAACAGCCTAAACTTAAAAGGACCAAACATTTTGCACAACTCAATTATAAGACATTTAAGAGACACGGGATATGTAGTGAACACAATGGAAGCATTTCAAGTAATGAACAAATAAAGCACTTCCATATTATTAAGATTTTTTGAAGCTATCACAGTTAGAAGGCTTTAACCTGACCTATGTATCTTAAAGGTATTAGTGATAAGCCTTTAATTATCTCGGTAAGTGATACAACTACTATTATTATTCCTATTTAGCCATTGTTTATTTATGATCATTAATTATTTTTCAGTTTTGTGTTTTAGCTTCATTTGTCTCTTCAACCAATATAACTATATCATCTACATATACTAAGTCAACAAGTTTGTTTCCTGGAAGGAGGTCAACCTTGTATTTGGGCGACGAAAATTTTAACTCTAAAAGCATGTTGATGATAAAATTAAATGAAAATGGGGAAATCGGACAACCATGGCGAAATCACTAGAAGTAGTCAATTACGACGACAGTCCACCATAAGCTTTGACTTGACTAGTAGTGTTCTAGTAGAAAGCTTGTATAATATTATTGTACTTCGCTCGTATGCCTTTCAATGATAGACACTGCCACATAACCTCACGATCGATAGGGTCAAACGCCACCTTAAGGTCGAGGAATACAGCTATTGTTGGGTGTCTTAAAATGTATCTATTTTCCAGAACCTATCGGAGTGTGAATATTTGGTCTATACAACCACGTCCAGGTCTGAAACCACCTTGGTTCTCTCGAGTTTGCCCTTCACGAGGTTTAGTTAGTCTTCGAAGTATTATTGAAGCCATTATTTTTGACACCATATTCATCAAACCGATTCCTTGGCAATCGTCACAAGAGGATTTCTGTCCTTTCTTATAGACCAGAACGGTTAGTGCTCGATACCAATAAGATGGGATTATGTCCAGTTAATCTCGCTGCTGAAACTGTACCACCATCCTTAAATATCTCAGGGGTTAATCCGTCAGGTCCTTCTGCTCTTCCATGCTTTAGATTCCCTATAGCCCTCTCAGCTTCGCGAAGACTTGGGGGACTAGTATCAATGTACCATTCAGATTGCTTGGGAAGGGTAGGCAACTGAGGTGAAGCCGAGGGGCAGTTGAACTGTTCCCTAAAGTGTTCTGCCCATCGATCCAACCTTCTGGAGTGACAGTGAATAATGGTTTCATCTTTTCGTGATAATTTCACTTACAGCCAGATTTCTGATACCCGTTTTTTGATAAGTCTGAACAGTTGCCTACTGTTACCTATTACCGTTACCTTTTGCATCTCTTTAGCTTTCGCCACCCACCACTGCTCACGATCATTGCGTAAGTGTTTAAGCAGCTTGTGTTTAAGTAGTTTTCTCTCCTTATCGTGTTTAGAGCCAGACGGGATGTTGATCATAATCACTCTGACAATGATTTCAGTTGATGCATTAAACATTCACTTTGACAACTAGCGGTTTTAGATTTATTGACCATAATCTGATTGTAAAGATATTTCCACCTAAAACTTCACTTTGGATTTATAAGTTTAGAACTTGTTGCGAATTTATCAAACCGAATAGTCTTTGCTACCAATTGTTTCGTTTTAATACATATGCGAATTTTTTTATTTTATTCTTTATTGATTATTACATCAAAATAGCTATGACTTATCGTTACTATACTATGGTTACTATCGTTACCTTTATATTACCCTTATCAATTTGACCTTATTGATTAAATATCATTATGATCACCTTTTAACAAAACTCACTCACTTAATCTTGTTATATTAAATGACCTTTTCAGTGGGTGAATATATAATCTTTGATTGCTGTCTCAACCCACTTTTTACATTTAAAGATCACACTAGGACGAAACAGCTGCTCAGTGCTCCCTGGTTTATAATGGTACTCTGTTATCATCAATCTGTGACGTAGCCACTTAATTTAAAGATCAGTTCAACATAGAATTCGTTAATTTCAATCTACAACTATTACATACGTAGTTATATGCTTACCTAACCTATGGCATAATCTAATTGCAAAATACAATTTATGGATTTATAAATGTAGGACCTTAAGAAGAATTTATCGAAAATAGTAGTTCTCGTCAACATTCTCGACTTTTTCTGCAACATCGATCGTTGGGTAATGAAGTTGGAACTATTGTAAATTATATGTAGATGTACTAGTGGAGAGCACTGATGAAAAATTAATTCAAAAGAAATATTTCTTCGTTTCCTTCTTCTTGGGTTAGACAACCATTTAGAGCCAGAAACTGGTAGTGGGTAGTTGTTTTGTCCTAGTATAGAACATGTTAGCAGTGCTCATCAGGGACTTCATGCCATAGGTGGTGTAGTGATAATAAGATTGGAGATAATTATGTTAAAGTAAAACATTCATTTATTACGGACTAGTAACAAATAAGTGCTATGTTGTGAACTTCGACCAATTATTTGACATAACCTTGTACTCATCAATTACAGTGATCACTGACAAATACGACTGTCTAGTCAATGCTCTTAAGTCTGCTGTGATGTCTACTCAGTCCCAGGCAGAAATGGGAAGAACACAAGGTTTATGAGCCAACCAGCGAAATGAAACTATATTCTAAACACTCCTTTATATGAATGTAAAACCAAGTCACTCAGTCAATCAATTAAGAAATTAACATCGATACATAACAAAAGTGACAATGATAGGGAACTACAGTAGAGTACACACAATTGATTGACTGTAGTTAATAAAATAGAAAATGACATACTAACAGTTAATGCATCAAACTGGAAGTTAAGGTGAGATTGACGTAATAATAGAAAGAAAATGTTCACTCTCCACATAACTGAAATAGTTGAACTAGTCTACTGAAAAACAGTTCTAGCAGGTAATCAATCTGCTTTAAGCATTCGATATATTAATAAGTAAGTGAGATTTTAGGGAGTTTGTTTATCAGAAATATTATATAGTTGAATAGTAGTTGATCATTTCGGTACATTGTAAAACATGACATATATATGCAACAATTGAAGTTGTCACAACTCTAATATACAGAAAGATGTTTGTATAATTGTATAGTTGAGGCTAGAGTGTAATATAGAGACGAGCTTAGGATAAATCTTAAAATATTCACTATATATGAACATTTTAGCCAATCAGCATCGATTTCGGGAACATGAAATACATAGTAAGCAATTCAGTTCCACGAATCTATAGTCAATTACATCCCATCACAAGAATGAATATTTTATCAGCAAAATAGATGCTATTCACAGTGGTCATAGAACTAAATTATAGTGCTAGATCAATGAAGTTTCACAAACAATTCTCAAGTTATCGGTGCATAGTTGGAATAATAATGTTAGCTCTAGACAACATGCTTTGTAGTTTAAATGAAATGATGATAATAACATACCTTCAAGATAAAGAAATGCTTCATAGGACAAAGGTTTTTTAAATTGTTGACTTAAAATAGCGGTAGTTGTAAGGAGAAAGTGATATATATATACATTCCGATATCATCAATGTTGTCTCAATAGATCAATAAAGATAGAAGTGTAAAAACATAATGATTTACCGGGTAAAACTAAATATAAAAATGAATGGAAATTGTACAAATGCCTCTGCTATCATGAATATAGGCATTCATCAACATCATTTCGTAGGTCCTACAACTAGAGTTCATGCGAACGGTGTTGAAGGGATGGAAACTATGAAAGTATCACGTGCTGCGTATACAATCATATGGATGAATAATTATATCTCTCAATCTTTAAACCACTAATATTCTTGAAAAGTTCATTAATCGCATACATTTAATATATACACTCTAAGTTTTCATATAACTAGTTTTAAGTAATGAAAACGAATATACCTCTGGTTAATGGACAAGATGATACAACTGGCCAATTTCATGTGAATTTACCAGTTTATCTGCTCATGTAGAGTTAGGTAAGTACATCGTTTATCTAGGCCACTCCTTCACTGTATCCGAAAGCATCTTCCATCATGGATGAGAAAAGGTGATGCTAGTTGGTTGGAGAGGGGGGAGGCTTGAACAGTAGTATTTGAGGCGGTATATCCCTATGAGTTTTATCCAGTGATGTTAAAAATGAGTTTCTCTTAATAATTTTTAGGCTGCAACAATAGATGCTACAATAAATGATTTCTGAATAACTTGGAATTTCTTAGATAGTCGTTGATATATTACATTGGTTATCGTTCATGAACAATCAATCAATGTCTATTACCCCATATGAAGCATAGGCTGCCGATCAGCATTCTCCAACCAACTATGCTCGCAAATTTCCTTTCTCAGGTGCTGTTCATTCTTTAACGTCTACCTATGATTCCCGGTGCAATGTGTTTTCTGGTCTACCTGTGGACTGGAATCCTCCTGGGGTTACTGCCGATCCCAAGCCCGTACGAAGGAGGAGGTTTGGGTTTTTGGGGTTAACAACCCCGTTCCGTAAAAAAACAACCCTGATAAAAAAAATGCTAATCATTCATGAAAAGTTTAGCAAATATTCAAACTCATTTCTATACCATAATGTAACCGTCGTAGAAATTATAAAAACAGATTGAAAATGAAGAATATAATATGATAAGAATTAACTAATGGACAGATTCTGATCTGTCACCTAACGCCTTCAACCATCGGTTACGACAGTTGTACACACCCTAACCAAGTAGTCTGCATCTACTTACATTGTTCACGACGGCAGCGATTGAATGAAGTTACCTTTTTAGTTTGACTGGCCCTGATATTATTTTATTCTATAACTACTCCAGTCATCATCGCTCATTGACGTAGACAGGCTGTGATTGGGCATGCCTTAACCACCTTAGTCTATGGAGATTTGCAACCTGGTTTATCATCTTTTCATCGCACCCTTCGCTTAACTTCGTAATTGTTTAATTGATAGTCCTAACAATTGATAATTATGTTCCAAAGACATCTGTGATCAAATACCTTTACTGACGAAGTTTAAAGGCTACGTTTAATATTATACTATAGGATTATGTCTCAATGATGTAAGAGGTAAAGTGTTACGAGCTTTCACAAAGATATTTAACATAACGACATATATCCTACAAGACACTATGGCTATTTACATAAATCTCCTTAGGGAAACTATTAAGAAGTGCTAGGGTTAAATGGAAGGTACTAAAGGTTATAATTAATCAAGTTGTGGTGTTTACTAGATGATATTGTTGGAACTTGCATGACCTTTAAGTATAATGATGACTGACGTAAGATTTAGACAGGAGGGAAACGGTGATCAAGTCAAACAGTGATATCTATCAGCAAAGTCACCGATTGTCACTGTCATTTCTAGTATTTTGGTATTCATCTTGTTGTCCTGATGGGGTATTGTAAATTGCGGTGATGCACATGTACCAGGTTCTATGTTGTACATCATTGAAGAAGGGATCTCTCAATTCGTCTATATATTTGCACAATACGATTATGGTTATTTAGATACACATCACCTCATTTATTATCCTGAATTGGTAATCGTAAATAATGAAATTTTTACATGATATCACAAAAAAGTGCTTGTGAAGAAAATTCTACTGATATTTTTGACAACAATTACAAACTACTTAATAGTAGTTTATAGTGTTTTGCTAAAATAGTTAGTTACTTGAATTGGGTGGTGCTATGAGCCTGTAAAATGTTCATTTTATATGAATAAACTTGTTTTTATCCTACGATAGTAAATTTATCTGCAAAATTTGACTAAACTTTCTTGGCAATAATTTAGGTTCACAACTTAGTACAATTTGATACGAGAACTGATTGAAAAAGAACTTCATTCTATTGATATATGAATAATACACTTTGAATACAAATCAATAAATGCTGGTTACCCAGTCGTGGAGCATAGGCCGCCAATCAGGATTCGCCAACCAACTCTGCCCTGGGCTCCCCTTTTCAGTTCTTCTTCCAGAATCCTCTTATGGTTACTGCCTGTCCCAAGTCCGGATAAAAAAGAATTTGGCATGGGGGTCAGCAACCTCATCCCACTGAAAACGACCTTGGCAGAAAATCACTAACCGGAAAAAATATCATTTAAATCAAAACGCTAACTTTTGAATACACATTAACTTAACGACAACCAACTTACAGTCATAATATGTTACTCCAATTCTTCTGTGTAACAATTATTATGGATTGAAGTTAGTAACTGAGTAGTGAATGTACTTTTAAAGTTATTTAGGATTAATTAGGGCGGGGTGGTGAGGTGCAACAATAACGAGACAATCATAAGTGCTGTTTGAAATATAGTGGTTGTCACCTACTACTTTTTAACAATGCAAATTAATGCGTTTTCTTGAGGCACCTGAAAATAACACTTAGAATTATTCTTCATGACCTAAGAACATATCCACGATAAAGAGAAAAACTACTTGAGGTCGGTCAAACTTGTCTTCAGAACTTATTACTGGGGAAAGAAGTCCTTGAAGCAAGATATTTTTGTGATTGGTCTTTCATACAATATATATAAACTGATCACTGGCTAACAACAGTGTAAACGTGTGACCTACGAGGATTTTTTATCGGAACAAGTAATATCAGTTCCATCGACGAATATTGTTTTGTAACATTACATCACAGATTGATTTTAGTTAGACAACCATTAAGAGACGAGAAACCCTGCACTGATGCTTCATCCAAATATGGAATTCCTCAGCAGTGAACATCCACAAACCTAACCAAACTAAGAGTCATTATGTCTTATGGTGAATGCTTAATCATTTATCGGCCATCATCCATTGCGATTGGTGATATCTGTCTCACATCTCAAATAGTTAAACTCCACTGGTTACAGTTTCGTATTAGAAATTAACATTTGACAGTGATTTATAACTGCTTCCGAATGTAGTCAAGCAACATTAAACGTGATGATTATTACATTGTGATACTACTGTGTGAACGTAATATACGTTCGAACATTACCGATGTGTTTACAATGTCTTATTTATGATAATTCACACTAAGTACATTAATGTATTTTCCAAGTACAGATTTGTATACTGAACTTCGGTGTCGATGTTAATAATATTAAAAACATTATCTAAATTGTAATAAGCAAAGCAGGGTTTTAACCTGGAAACCAACGGTTTAACTGCTCTATTTCAAGAATATTTAAAACCCGCAAAAGCACGAGTCCAAATTGGTATTAGTGCTATGATGGAATGTCAGATCAAGTCCTTCAGGAAATATCAGCTACTTCAATTTTGTGAGTTCACCTTGCTGACAAGTGTCAGATAGCACGAAAGCTGAGTGAAGTAGGGTTTCCTGTCAACTATACCCAGACTATTATTTACTCAATCGTATATATATAAATCACGTTTGCCTAGTCTGTTAGTGTTTATCGAATTCTATTTAGTTACGATGTGACTATTAGTCCAAGTTTGCTGACGGGTCCTTACTAACACGAAATTTATCTTCCGATTCCTTTATAGACTGTCTCCAACCGTGTAATACATGAATATAATGCTGATAGTGTAAATCCATTTTGACCAACGATGACAGCAGCTTCAAAGATAGATTTTGATAAGCACTAAATAACTAAATGAAAATGATACTGGTCATAACTCAGTGTTAAATTATTAAAGATAAATCCATTCTTTATCTTGCATAATAGTATTATAACTTCAGTTTCTGCAGATGTATTCTAATTAATTAATTACCCATGCAACGCGGACGTATTTACATACTGTTATATTTCCATTCGATGACGTCGAGAAGTACTATCCACATTGGTTCCTATATTTTCCTTATTTTTTTAGAGAAACAAGAAGTGATTATTATTGCAAAATTCATAGATTAGAACTATACGGTGCTGTAAAGGGGTATGTTATGATGGATAAAGTGATCATAAACATTAATGAGTGAGCAACAGATTATACTTATTTAAAGCATTGAATTTCATGACAATAAAAAAAATCTGGACGAGACAGAGAAAGCCTAAAGAAAAGAGAGAAATATAGTTGGAGAACGGAAAAAACTCAACCCATTTTGTTCAAACAAACAATTTTATTTACGTCTCCAAAACAAATAAGAAGCATCAATATACAATGAAAAAGCATAAATCAATCATCTCCTCTAGTTACCGTTTGACGCCATAACTTTAAATCAATCTCTTTATAAAACCAATTAGAGAATGGACATTTTGATGAAGGAGTCAATAACCTGTCTATTATTAGCTGAGATGCTTTTAAAGGAAGATTGCTGCATTTCGATGAATGTTCTTCAATCGGCAATTGTTGTATATCTGGCACAAATTCAATCTAATAATAATAATAATAATAATAATAATAATAATAATAATAATAATAATAATAATAATAATAATAATAATAATAATAATATCAATAACAATAACAGCACTATTCAGTCAACCAATCAATCCCTGTTACCTTACGTGGAGCGTAGGCCGCCGACCGACATTCTCCAACCAACTCTGTCCTTAAATCTCCTTTCCAGTTTTCCCCAAAGGCTGTTTATTCTTTTTATGTCCTCCTCTAGTTCCTAGTGCAATGTGTTCTCTGATCTTCCTCTTTTTCCTTAGCCTTAAAGATTCCGGGTCAGCGCTTGTCTTGAAGCATTAGACAGTTATTTTAGTCCAAGTATGGCATTCCTGAACAACCATGAACTCATTAAACATCGAACCCAGAACCATCAGGGGTTGAGACAAGTACTTAACTGTGAATTGACTCAACTGAGAAATACAGGTCAATGAAAGTCAACTTTAAAAATTAGGGATTCCCTACATGACCAGAAGTTTTTAGGCTCGATCGTAGGCAGTGGCTTGGAAACACACTACTAGAGAATCCTATAGCTGGAAGAAAGAGTTGTCAGAGTTTTCCTTAATTTTTAATTACTGTCTAACTGAAATCAATCCATGCTGTGAAACTGTGGATTTGATAACAGTAAAGGATTCATTGAGCTGTGTAATAAGTGCAAGGAACTTATATTTAACGTACATTGTAACTTGAAGGTATTCGTATCTTCCAGTTGATTTATTATGAACTGAAGTTAAACAGTCTCTGTTGGCATATGTGCATCCTGGTCGGATTGCATCGATATATCGGTAGTTCACAACTTAATTCATACATCGCAAATACTAAAAAAAGTATTCTGTAAATTCAAAAGTTAGTCACATCTCACCAATTGAAATACTGTAATGGGATGACGAATTTTATTGCAACTATGCACGTAGTACACTATGATTAAAAATTTCGGGGAGCGTCTAAAGACTGCAGTGAGTAAAATAGAACCATCATTTCACCTCTTATTCTTGTGTCTTTGAAGTGTTCGCTGCTTGTGTATACTGAGATAACAATGAGCAATCCTGAGATAAGACTTAGGATGCTAGGAAAATATTGTAAATCAGATGGTAAGGTTGTAAGTTCACATAAGCCAAGATAGTCAAAAAAGCATTGTAAATGCTTAGACATCATCTACTTCAGGGCGTGATGCTAGTCGGTATAAGTGTAGGTTAGAAGAAAATCGGGACAGGCAAATCAACATATGGCATCAGCTTATAAAGTCAGTAATTGTAGACTTGGTTACTACAGTTTCTTCAGGAAATTAATCCACTTTTTTGAGAGCAACTGATCCCCTTAGAAAATTGTGTCCAATCAGCACGCAGATAGTTTTTACCAGAAAATCCTAGACCAATGAAAAGTCACGTGATGTATCTCTGATTGGACAGTTATCTTACTACTACTGTGTCTAGTAGGATATAGAAACCTCTAGAAGCCTGAAGGACATTTATGATAATATAAATATCTTAGTTTTTTGTACATAATTGACACCTTGCAGTAAAGTGTTATTTTGCCGTATTTCGTGTCTTCTCTCTCGTGTTCACGTTGAAGTGTAGTTTTAGCCTGGGGGTCGAGTCAAAGCTTAGGAGTCAAATCAAGCGGTTCACTTAGACGAGATTAATAATTGATGACAGAGATTTTTGCGGTCGAATAAGAATCCAAACCACGCGTCACAACAATATAAATGACACAAAAAGTAACTAATGGTTAGTCCCTTCTAAAGAACCTAGGTAATAGTAGGATGGAGTTATAATTAGACTGTGTCTACTGAGCTGGATAGTTTAGTTGTGAAGCTTCTGTCAGAAGTCTGAACAAAACAAGTCATCCATGGTGTTAATGAAAAGTCTGTAATCAAGCCATCTAGATCAGAGAAAGTAATCAAACTAAAACCATTCTCTTGGGTTTCAAATCTTCTCCATCATATCAAAGGATATGTTTATCACAGTATACTTCAGCTGCGCAGAATTACATGCCAAATAGAATCTATATACCATGAACAATAGAAAATCAAGCACTTTCAACAAATGTCTTCTGAAACTTTTTCAATGTTCAGGAATTGTTCCGCATCTAACACCAATCATTTTTCTGTGGATGAGTACTGTATAATAAAGTGTAGTATTTGAAGTTCTAGCTGTCGTTGGGCTGTACTACATTGAACATGTTCTCTGTAGGCAGTTATGGGTAACTCCAGCCACTTCAAACAAAAGCTTTTGATCAAAACTACACTGTATTATGAAATACTCATTTACTAAATGAGTGGGGAGATGAATGAAAATTCTGGATAGGATATATTAACATTACTATTAACTCATCAGGTATAGATTCGAGTACGTGGCTTTAAAGAATTTCCTCAATGTTATAAGGAATTTGTAAGGTGATTTTCATTAGCCAATTTATCAACTCATTTAACAAATACACAGCCGTGTGTGTTTACCTCCTTATCAAAATGTACGTGTGAGATCTAGTAAAACTACCCGGATGAGATGTTCGAACCATTAAGTAATAGTTTCACATCTAGTAAATAAGAAAAACATTAGAGATAATATAAGCCTATTTACAAATTTAACCAGCCTATTCCAAATGACCAACCTCGTTAAATACTGTATTTCTTGATCGCTCAATAAATTTTAGGCGATTTCTGAAGAAACGTATACTTTTTTCATTATTCATTGATACTTTAGCTACAAGTGAAGTTAATTTCATTGGTAAATATCTGCCAGAATATTCAAGTATACTAGCCAATGCTTCAGCTGCTAAACCCTGTCCACGATAACTTGATTCAGCAATCATTACAGATAATTCGCCTAAAATAATAAGCACAAATAATCAAGAAGATGTGAAAACAGCATAAATTAGTGTATCTTGGTGAAAGAGAGGCGAATGAAGTCGGAAAGGAACATAAGTATTAATTAGTATAAGCCGGAAATATATATATATATATATATATATATATATATATATATATATATATAAATGCCTGTTACTCCATGTGGAGCATAGGCCGTCGACAAGCAATCTACAAACAACTCAGAACTCAGCTTTACTTTAAAGCTCCTTTAAAGTGCTCTTCATTCTACTATTCATATCTCTCTACAATTCTCAAAGCAATGTCTTCTTGGGTAGTCCTCCTTTCCTTTGGTCTTTAGGATTCCATGTTAATGCTTGTCTTGTCATACGATTTGATGATTTCCTCAATGTGTGTCCTATCCATTGTCAACATCATTTCCTAATTTATTCCTCACCTCGATATTGATTGATTTATTCTCTCCCATAGAAGCTTGTTCTTGATTGTATCTGGTCAACGAATCCGAAGTATCTTAAGCAGACAGCTCTTTATAAATACTTGTATATTTTTGAATGATACTTTTTGCTAGTTCTCAATACAACTCTCACCTCCACACAATACAACAAACCATCTTCACATTCGTATTGTAAATTTTCACTTCAATGTTGACTGACAGTTGGTTTGACTTCCAGGTATTCTCCTTCAGTTGTAGAAATGATGCCCGTGCCTTGCCTTGTAAATCTGCGCCTTCACATCTGCATCACATCCTCCTCCTTGATTATCTATGATACTGCCAAAGTATGTAAAGGTTCCCATATCTTCCAGAATTTCTCTGTCAAGTCAAATGTAATTGGGTTAGTGTTCGTCGTTCTTTTCGTATCGATAGATCTTGCTTTTGCCTTTGCGCATGTTGAGGCCAACTGTCAGCTGTAGAGGCCGCTGTTACACTGCTTGTCTTCACCTGCATTTGTTTCTCTCTTTCTCCCTCTGTCTCTCTGTGTGGGTGGGATAAAAGAGCTAGATAGGTTGTCGGCAAAGTCCACGTCATCTAATTGCATTCATGTTGTCCACTGTATTACGAAATCGCCTTGAGATATTGCAGTCTTCATGATTCAGTCAATCACTAGCATAAAGAGGAAGAGTGAGAGTTAACAGCCTTGTCTGACTCAGATCTCCACTTCGAATGAATCAGTAAGCTGACCTCCATGCACAATTTTACAGTGTAGTCCGTCATAACAATTCCGTATGATGTTGACTATCTTCTCGGGTACGTCACAATGTCGAGGAAGGCTACATAATATTCTCCTATCTACGCTGTCGAACGCTTTATCGTAGTCGAGGAAATTGATGTAAAGTAGTGAATCGCATTTAATTGACTGTTCAATAATGAACCGAATATTTCGTAATTTAGCCGGTACACGATCGATCCTAACGGAATCTGATCTATTGATCTCAAAGTTGGGCGTCGATTGGGTCTCTCATTCGGTTAAATATAACTGTTGAAGACTTTTCCTGGTACTGAAAGAAGAATGATGCTCCGGTAGTTTTCGCAACTGCTGAGATCACTTTTCTTTGGTATCTTGATGAGGTATCCTTCTTTCCAGTTGCTTCTATATCTGCCTTTTATGCCTCAACAGGTATGTTGTCTGGCCCTGCTGACTTGCCACTCGTGATTTTTAATATATATATCCTAGAGGTATATACAGAAGAAAGTAACCGTTTCTTAAGAAAAGCAACAAGAGAAGAAAGAACAAAGATAAAATGTTTTGATAACCTGAATCGTTTCAAAGCTAACAATAGTCCTTCTCTAGAGAATTCTACAAAATTCATTGCATGAATAGCTACTATTCAAAAGTAAGTATAATGAGAACGATTTATAGTAGAGGTAAATGCTAAAGAAAAAAACTCATTTGTTTACAAACTTTAGTTGAAATTCACTTAAACGTTTTTCAATTCACAATAGATACATTGTATTCAATATTTGGAGTATTCTTTCCGTTTATTTCATGGGTGAATGCTTTACATTTCATTTATTTAAAGTTATTCGTAATTGATTATAATAGAAATGTAAATGTTGAGTGTAAAACAAAAACATTGTAAAAGCTACATTCTGAAATACTCACTTACTAAATGAATAAAATAAATTAAATTAAGGTGATTTTATGATGACAGGAACTCATTACAGGTGTTTGGATTCTTCACAGTTTAATGTCGGTTTAGTATTACTGAAAATCAGGGAGGACTAGGTAGTTACTTTGTCTTAGTATGAGATTCCTCAATAGTGCACACTTTTGATTCCACCATGGTGTCGAAGCCAGCGCCTTTAGGTCTCATGACGAACGCTCCAACGGCTGAGCTGACCGGTGTCCACTGGTAGAATTCCCACCTGTAACAACTTGTCGAATAACGCAACGATCATCCATTGTCGTTAGTGATAACTGTTTCATTCTCGATAAGTTTGAACTTCACTAGTCACTAAGGTACGAACTGCTGAGGTATTCCTACACTAGGATGAAAGAGCTGTCAAAAAGCTCCCTGATTTTTATTGATACCCAACTGATATCAGTCTGCGACGAATACAAACAAATAAAGTTAATACCTATCTCCACAAAACCACCCCGATTCAATTACAATAATCCGCTTACTAGTGACTAGGCTCAGGATGCTTCTAGTTAAAAATCGTGACTGTTAGAGTTCAGATTTATTGGTGGTGGGATAATTATCACTAATAACAATCGATGATCGTTGTGCCATATGAAAGAGTGATGTAAGTGGAAACTCTACCATTGGACGATAGCCGGTCCAGTGGAGCGTGAGACATGAAAACTCTGATTTCTACTCTCTGGTGAAGTCGAAGGTGCACACTATTGAGGAGCCTTATACTAGGACAAAACAGCTGTACGGTGCTTTTTGGGTTTCCGCTATACCCAACGGATATCAATCTATGATAAATACAAATGAATGAAACTATTATTATAAGTGGTGAACAAAAAACATCTATTGAATGTAATTGAATGTTGTGGAGATTGTTTAATTTTAATTTGATATCACGAATTGATCTGAGTAAGACAAACATTATAAACCAGGAACTGGAGTTGGACAGTTGTCTCGTACCATTATGGAGCTCTTCAACAGTGTGGATTTACGACCCTACCAAGAAATTGAGCCCAGGAACATCAGGCTTCTCCTTAGACCACTGGGACAACTTCCAACTGTTGATATATTTAAGCGACCTCATCTAATACGAACGGCGGGTAACTGCCTCACATCTGACATGACTGAATTCCACTGGTCACGTCTTCACACTGTAACTCCGTGAATCACCTTCAGAGGTTCAATTCCCTAGTGGGGTTGTGTTTACTCACTGATAAAGAGTCACATATTGGGACGAAACAACTGTTTAATGTCAGTTTCTGGCTTTCAATTGTTGTCTAACTTATACTGATTCATTCTATTAAATTAACATCTATTTAATACTAAAAACACCGTGAATGAACCCGACTTGAAGCTTTCATTGTTAGTCTGGATAATACTATTATCACCATCAATACTAACTGTATGAAAAATATAGTAGCTCATCTATGTATAAAGTAGAAGCCAAAAACATGTACGCATGGGTCCAAGTTGTTATACCAAACCAGTACAACGAGTCAAATTTGTAAGATTAACAAAACAATATAATTCAATAGGAAAGAATGAAATCAACAAAAGTACGAAGGGATACTGGAACTTAGGATCTAGTAGAACATAAAGAGTGAGTAAATTTACGTCACTGTAAAGGATTTTGTGCCAGGTCATCCAGTGTCTCCAATCACTGACCACGACTGTTAGGCGGACCACAACCAGGTAGCCTGCATATCCCAACATGCCTTAGATCAACAGTCGGAAATTTCATAGGCTAACGCTAGGTTTTGGTTGGGTCACTCTTAACTTTCTTCCTATCCTACTCCTATCCTAGCCAGCATAGCGTGATGAGGTAGACGGTGGTTAGGCATACGTAACACATGTCCTAACCATCTAAGTCGATAAAGGTTTACGACCTTTTCGGTTGGTTTGTCATATTCCCCTAGTAATCTGTGTCCAATATCAATATTACTTATTCGCTCATTCCATGATATATAGGCAATATTACGAAGATTTCTATTATCAAAGACCTAGAGCCTATGTATATTTTTTATTTTCATGGTCCATGTTTCACGTCTATATGTTAAAGTAAAGCAAACTGCTAAGTAGTACATTCAATCTTTCATTAAAAGATGAATATTTCCCTTACCCGCCTACCACAAATGATGTAGTTTGATAAAAGTCAAATGTACTTTCTAAATTCAGATTAAGATTTTATCAGATAACAACTAATGAAGAGTGACATAAACTCAAGAAATACAATATTATCATAGCATTAAATTAAAATGATTAACAAAACACTATTTAGTTGATTGAATATATCACAGATTGATGTTGACAGGATACTAGTGAAAATTAAGGAGCATTGAACAACTGTTTCACTTTAGTGTGGAACTCTACATTACTTACTTACTTACGCCTGTTACCCCTCTCGGAGGAGCATAGGCCGCTCACCAGTATTCTCCATTCAACTCTGTCCTCAGCAATCCTTTCCAGCTGTCTCCAGTTACTGTTCATCCTTTTTATGTCTGCTTCCAGTTCTCGACGCAGGGTGTTCTTTGGCCTTCCTCTTTTCCGTTTTCCAACAGGATTCCAAGTTAGTGCTTGTCTGGTGATACAGTCTGATGATTTCCGCAGTGTATGTCCTATCCATTTCCAACGTCGTTTCCTGATTTTCTCTTCGACTGGAAGTTAGTTTGTTCTCTCCCATAGTAGGCTATCACTGATGGTTTCCGTCCAACAGACATTCAATATTCTACGTAGACAGTTGTTGATAAATACCTGTACTCTCCTGAGGATGTTTGCAGTAGTTCTCCACGTTTCAGCTCCATACAGAAGAATTGACTTGACGTTCGAGTTGAAGAGTCTAACTTTGAGATTGGTAGACAGTTGTTTGGAGTCCCATATATTTTTCAACTGTAGGAATGCTGCCCTGGCTTTGCCGATCCTTGCCCTTACATCTGCATCGGATCCTCCTTGTTCATCGATGATGCTCCCCAGGTATGTAAAGGTATCCACTTCTTCCAGAGTTTCACCATCAAGTTCAATTAGGTCGGTGCTCTCAGTGTTGAATTTGAGGATCTTGCTCTTTCCCTTATGTATGTTCAGGCCTATTGATGCTGAGGTTGCTGCTACTTTGGTTGTCTTCATTTGCATTTTCTGTTGTGTATGGGATAGAAGTGCTAGATCATCCGCGAAGTTCAGATCATCAAGTTGCATCCTACTTGTCCATTGAATCCCGTGCTTCTCCCCAGATGTAGAGGTTTTCATGATTACATTAATTTGTGATATATTCAATCAATTAAATAATTAATCTCCATTACAATAAAACAATATTTACCTTCAATATCATTGATACTGTGTGAATATGTAATGAATAGATTAACATCACCAATCATAGAAAAAATTTCTGCTTTTTCATTATCTGAATATTTTTCATTATTAAATTGTAATAAATCAATTAATTGATTTTTGGCATTTTTTAATAACCAATAATCATGATATAATTGTTTATTGAGTAGAATAAAAGTTAATCGATCATTAGAGTTACACCATTGTTGTTGGGCATTGAATTCCTTAATTTAAGAAAATTATTTGTTTTTTTTTGATTTAAAGAAAAAAAACCCAGAAAAAACAAACATGAATGTTAGGTGATTTGATTGATCAAAATGTTTGTAAAAGAGTTATTTAATGCCCAATGAATATAACATAATTACTAATAGAGATTGAAATGAATCTATTCACTTTGTTTGAAATACTTTCATAGAGGTTATATGTTAATAACTAATGAGAAAAAAAAACAACAACTAAGAAACCACATTAACTGTTTTAAAGTGGTGAATGCATTTCTTTGATAATGAAAAGATGAAAAACAAAGTGTAAAGCTTTAACTAAGTAGATATGGGGAGTAAACTTAGATAAATTTGAATATAAACAAAATGAGTGAACTTAATGGTTTTGGGAGAATAAGTGATGTATGAAACTATTTTAACCATGGTTACTACAGGATTCTATCTTTTGACATTACCCAGGTTCAAGAATAGAAAAAAAATTACCTATTTTACCCTGTGCGTTCGGGGGAATATTAAAATTCACAGGCATTTCAATGAAGCGAGAATAACAATCAATTAATCAATGCCTCTTACTCCATGTGGAGCATAGGCCGTCGACAAGCAATCTACAAACAACTCAGAACTCAGCTTTATTTTACAGCTCCTTCAAAGTGCTCTTCATTCTACTATTCATATCTCTCTACAATTCGCAAAGCAATGTCTTCTTGGGTATTCCTCCTTTCCTCTGACCTTCAGGATTCCATGTTAATGCTTGTCTTGTCATACAATTTGATGATTTCCTCAATGTGTGTCCTATCCATTGTCAACATCATTTCCTAATTTATTCCTCACCTCGATATTGATTGATTTATTCTCTCCCATAGAAGCTTGTTCTTGATTGTATCTGGTCAACGAATCCGAAGTATCTTAAGCAGACAGCTCTTTATAAATACTTGTATATTTTTGAATGATACTTTTTGCTAGTTCTCAATACAACTCTCACCTCCACACAATACAACAAACCATCTTCACATTCGTATTGTAAATTTTCACTTCAATGTTGACTGACAGTTGGTTTGACTTCCAGGTGTTCTCCTTCAGTTGTAGAAATGATGCCCATGCCTTGCCTTGTAAATCCACGCCTTCACATCTGCATCACATCCTCCTCCTTGATTATTGATGATACTGCCAAAGTATGTTAAGGGTCCCATATCTTCCACAATTTCTCTGTCAAGTCAAATACAATTGGGTTAGTGTTCGTCGTTCTTTTCGTATCGATAGATCTTGTTTTCGCCTTTGTGCATGTTGAGGCCAACTGTCAGCTGTAGAGGCAGCTGTTACACTGCTTGTCTTCACCTGCATTTGTTGCTCTATTTCTCTCTCTGTGAGTGTGTGTGCGTGGGATAGAAGAGCTAGCTAGGTCGTCGGCAAAGTCCACGTCATCTAATTGCATTCATGTTGTCCACTGTATTACGAAATCGCTTTGAGATATTGCAGTCTTCATGATTCAGTCAATCACTAGCATAAAGAGGAAGAGTGAGAGTTAACAGCCTTGTCTGACTCAGATCTCCACTTCGAATGAATCAGTAAGCTGACTTCCATGCACAATTTTACAGTGTAGTCCGTCATAACAATTCCGTATGATGTTGACTATCTTCTCGGGTACGTCACAATGTCGAGGAAGGCTACATAATATTCTCCTGTCGCATTTAATTGACTGTTCAATAATGAACCGCAGATTTCGTAATTTAGCCGATACACGATCGATCTTTACGGAATCTGATCTGTTGATCTCGAAGTTGGGCGTCGATTGGGTCTCTCATTCGGTTGAATAACCCTCTGTTGAAGATTTTACATGGTACTGAAAGAAGAGTGTTGCCCCGGTAGTTTTTGCAATCGCTAAGACGACAGTATTTGCAGACTACATTGAATTCAGTCTCATAAAATTCATGGAGGATTCTATATAATTTGAATTATTAATAATATACAAGTATACTAATAAATGAATTGTTCCTATCAGATAAAATTAAACTGCTTGAAAGGTGAAGTTGTAAGGAAATTGAATTTCGGAGTACTTATAAATAAATTGGATGATAATTCTGATCTCATAGAAATGACAGTCCCAAAGGATAGTTTAGAAGATATGATTGTCCCAATGCATTTCATTTTATTTATTTCGTGTTTCATATCTAATAGATAGTATGGAATCAAACTTATAAAATTGTTCCCTTCTAATAATTAGGTTCTAAGAGATATGTTCGGCGAATCATGAATACACTTGCCCCTTTGTTTTTCCAATGTACCTGCTTTGCAAGTATATATAAGCTGATAAATACAATTGGAGATGACGTTAGACAGCTATCCGCTTACTACGGTTTGCGTTATTGAACAGTACATCGTAGTCTGGCGGTAGGACATGTTCGTCTAGTGGCTATTTTGAGTCTTTGATCAATTACGAGTTACGAAATAGATGGATTGACTGCATTTGGAATGGTCAGTAACCAACATAATTTGATGTTAAGACCAGTAGAATTAGAAGACTAAGGTATGCCATTTATACCCAAAATGAATCAGTGACTAACCCAGTGACAGAAATAGATTTACAATACTGTCTTCTGTTCCTCATCATGACCACAATTCAATCAATTCTACTCTTATATTTCTAATAACAAATTTATTAATAAATACTTCCTAACAGTTTAGTGTTATCTAAGGAACATTTCAGTACGTAATGTACAAGTATTATATTAAGATTATGAATTTTCTAAAATCTTGTATCTAGCCTGTGGCTAATGAGGCTGAATGCAACGAAACACATTGAATCCAACGTATCCTTCAGATGGAAGAAAGGAAACAAATAGTATGAAACCATACACATATTACAGCGACAAATGAAAATACAATTCTCCTATTTCTATATTGTTGTCCATACAAGCAAATTCAAGTCACAATGTGAAATCTAGCGATACTATCAAAGTAGATGTAGCTCCGCCCAGATCAGTTCAGTTACTAAGCTAAAATTCTAATTTATGAAATGGAATATATACTTGAACAAGTACTGGCGATATACGTACACACGGTTGATTGACAAAATACACAATTTATTAAATAGTAAGACTGGAATACACTTAATCGTGTTACTGTTTTGTTTTCACTTGTTGACTTATAAAAAGCCTTTGTTCTTATCATGATACAATTAACATTTTCGAATAAATAACTTCCAAATTTTCTCGTAATTATTAATGTATATAATTCACTGTGTTGTGGTTATATGTGGTAGCTGTTATCACTAGCTGAGTAAACTGAACAATAAGTCGAGAACTAAGTTGATATCTTACTATCTGAATGTATGTCTTCAAGCTAATTAGAAGCCTAAATTACCAATGTTTCGCCACAATAAAACCTTAACTGACGTGTGATAATGAACCTAATTAAAAATGGAATCAACAACTGAAATCAGACTAGTTGATTTTGGAGACTTCCAATTGCTGTTTTCGATATCCTAACAAATAATCGAGCTTTGATGATCGAATATGTTCGTCTCATATAAGTCAGGAAGTATTGAAAATAATTACTAAGAAGCTGTAAATGGAAATGATGTACTAACTTGCCACCATTGTTATGAGAATGGTTGTCATTTCCCGACTACCTATATCATGGAAGCATACTTTTGCTTAAAGGACCTGAGAAGAGAAATGGGTTCAGGGTTACTTTGATGATCTGAGAGCTAGGTCGTAGATTCTAACTTACGATTACTTTAAATCAGTCACAGACGACTTGCCAACAGCTTTTGATGTGTCCGCTCAGTAATTTTAAAGCTATATCTGTAGAAACGAGTCTGTGGTGATAGACATGCATTTTTGAGATTAACCCTTTGTAACTCCTACCTTCTGTTGTTGAAAGACTAAACTGATACTCAACTATATAATACAGTATGTCATCCTTACACCCATGTACAGCTGACTGTATACCTTTGCTCGAAAAGGTTAATTCGCCGCTTGTTGGCTCCCGCTTTGCAACCGACCTGCCGGTATGATAAGTCCTGTAGAAACAAGTGTATTATCAGAGTAAGAAGAATGGCCAAGAAGTTAAGGGAGTTGTGTAACTAATGTTCATTAGCAAGACGCTACTGTAATATTGGAGGAACATAAGCAGTTACTTTAAGGCACCTAATATTCAAACAAATTACATCGCAATACCAAGTAACTAAAGCCAAGATCTAACTAGAAACTTGACAAGCAGAAACTCGTCAGTATTATAAGGACTAGACACTAATTAGTACTAAATAGGCAATGTGTCATATTTGGCCTGAAACAACGTGGACTATATTGCTAATGTCAAGTGATTGGAGGTAATCAGAAGGGAACTCTACTTGACTCAGGTTTTGTTACTTCCCACTTATAAGCAATCATTAGTGCGAATATACATACATGTACCATAACATATCAAGCAATATTAAACGATGAAATTACAAAGATCAACTGAATAAGATGCTACTTAACTGTGTGTAATAATATAGCCTCCATTTTTCAAATATTAGAAAATATACTGAAACGACTTCATTGGGATTATAATAACTTGTATCAAACTGAACATGAAAGTATTATATTCTCTGGAGAAACGATTACACCAAGTCGCAGATGCGTTTTTGTAGTAATATGAGGGATCGATTCTCCCTTCCTATGTATCAAGAGACCTGCTACCTTGTCGTGGTGGTCGGGCTTGCCTATCGTGATGACCCAACCGAGCTATACTGGCTGGAACATATGTTCCTGTAGGTTCTACCATGCTAGGTAGGTCGATTGGAGAACGATGAGACTAAAAGCAGCTACTCAAGGTCTGAGGGCGAAGTCGTACTGCTGACTGGAGGGGTGTGACAGCAGTAAGGTGTTTCCCTCGGACAACCAGCATCTGCAGCGATGCTGCCTTCTCACAAGGAAGGAGGGGTTAGAAAAGGTCGGCCCTAAAAATGTCACACCTCACCCTACCTCACGGATTTCCGTCTCCGGCGGTAAGGGTGCCCACTAAGGGCTTTTAAGTGCGGAGCTAATACTCGAAAAACTTTTCATAAAAAGGCCGTGCGTGACAGGCCTCAAGCAGTTGTCCCTTGGGCTCTGCGGTCACGCTCTCAGGTCTCTAAGACCGACACTAATCTGCCTTCTTTTTCAGGTTCCTCAAGAAACACCCTTCCACGGTGTGGGCAGCCGGGAAGTGACAACTGCCCTCATACCCGCAAAAGCACGAGAGTCCAAATTGGTCAAAATCAAATCCTTTCTACACCCCATAATATCTCTCTTATCTCTTCGACTAACTCTACTCACATTCCTTCATCTCACTGCACCGCTAATGCAAACGATGCGAGCTCACGAAAAATCATTCCTGGTCTCTTGAAACCCCGTTCTAGACTATATGTTGGAGCTTTTAATGTACGGACATTAAGTCAAATAGGGCAACAGGCTTCCTTAGCTAAGACTTTAGAATCTCACTCAATCGATGTATGCTGCGTCTCGGAAACGCGCATACAGGATCCTAGTAAAATCATTAACCTGATCTCACCGTATCACAACAAAGAAGCAGCCCGATTTACTCTTCGTGTATCCGGTAGCCCGGATGCTGCTTCCCGGGGTCTCGCTGGTGTAGGTATAGCATTGAGTCGTAGGGCAGAACTAGCTCTCCTAGACTGGATCCCTGTAGATAGTCGCTTGTGCGCTATCCGACTGAACGGGACAGTTAGGACTCGAAAAGATAGGGACACTCGTCGTTGCCTCTTTGTCGTATCTGCCTATGCCCCCACTGACTGCAGTTCAGACGAGGTGAAAGATGAGTTTTACAGCAAGCTTACAGACCTCCTCCGAAAAGCTAGGCGCTCTGATATAGTTATAATGGCTGGTGACCTTAATGCTCAAGTAGGTAAACTAAGTGAAAATGAGAGACACTTGGGTGGTTGTTATGGTGTCACGGCTCAAAGAACAGATAATGGCGATCGTCTGTTGCAACTATGCTCAGATAACCGCCTGTTTCTAGCGAATACTAACTTTAGGCATAAGGAAAAGCATCTTTTGACCTGGCGACCCCCAAAATCGTCTCAACGTTGGACCCAACTAGATCACATCGCCATCAGCCACCGATGGAGGGGTTCGATAGAGGACTGTCGCTCGTTCTGGGGCACATGTTTAGATTCAGACCATGCTTTAGTGCGAGCGCGTATTTGTTTGAGGCTTACTGGACGTAGGAAAGACATAGCAATGAAGCCTCTTAGGGATTTACTTAATGATAATAAAGCTAAGAATATATTTCAGGAACAACTAGAAAAACAGTTAGGCGACCGTGTAAGCGATCGCCATCCGGAAGCAGGTTGGAATGATATCAAAAAGGCTGTGGAAACAGCAATGATATCTGCTAGTAAGGTAAATCATAAGGCTAGGATGAAGCCGTGGATTTCAGTAGCATCCACGGAACTGATGGATGCTCGTAAACTCATCCCACCTGGCTCTGAACATGATGAAGAGCGAAGTGAGCTTAAGCGCAGGCTGATAAAAAGCCTACGCAACGACCGTGAACAGTGGTGGGTGGCGAAAGCAAAAACGATGGAAAAGGCAGCGGCGATAGGCAACAGTAGGCAACTTTTTCGACTTATTAAGGAAACTGGTATTAGGGATCCGGATGTGAGTGAGACTATCTCGGAAAGGGATGGGATTACAATTCATTCTCAGTCCAGGAGATTGGACCGATGGGCGGAACATTTTAGGGATCAGTTTAACTGGCCTTCAGCCACACTTCGGTTGCCCACGATCCCCAGTCATCCTGAATGGCAAATCGACTTAACTCCTCCTAGTGTTTATGAAATTGAGAAGGCTATAGGAAATCTGAAGCGAGGTAGAGCAGCAGGTCCTGATAGGCTTACCCCGGAAATTTTTAAGGATGGTGGTCCAGTTTTAGCAGCTAGATTGACTGAAATCTTAGGTAGAATCTGGGAACTGGGCGTAATACCATCTGACTGGTCTGAATCCCTGATTGTCCCAATTTATAAGAAAGGACAAAAGTCTTCCTGTGACAATCACAGGGGAATCAGTCTGACTAATATAGTTTCTAAGCTGTTAGCATCGATTATACTTAGACGCTTAACTAGAGCTCGTGAAGAGCAGACTAGAGAAAATCAGGCTGGATTCAGACCTGGACGTGGCTGTATAGACCACATCTTCACACTACGACAGGTCCTGGAACACAGACACACATTTAGGCGTCCTACAATAGTTGTCTTCCTGGACCTAAAGGCGGCATTCGACTCTGTTGATCGTGAGGTTCTGTGGCAGTGTCTGTCATTGAAAGGTGTACCAAAGAAGTACATTAACCTTATACAAGCTCTCTACTCTAAAACTACAGGTCGAGTGAGAGCTTATGGCGAACTGTCATCGGAATTCCTCACTTCAAGTGGTGTCCGTCAAGGATGTCCACTTTCCCCATTCTTGTTTAATTTTGTCATAGACATGCTCCTAGATATAACCATGTCTTCGTCTGACTTTTCAGGAGTTGACTTACTACCAGGAGCCTCTCTTACTGACTTAGAGTATGCTGATGACATAGTCCTATTTGGTGAAGACGCTGACAAAATGCAGAGTCTTCTGACTACCCTGAGCAACAATGCAAGCATATTCGGGATGCGGTTTTCCCCCTCGAAATGCAAAATGTTGCTCCAGGATTGGGTTGCATCGGCACCTGAACTAGTGATAGGGAGTGAAGTAGTCGAGCGTGTAGACCGCTTCACGTATCTGGGGAGTCTCATCAGTGCTGATGGCCTGGTGACTGACGAAATCTCAGCACGGATACAGAAAGCTCGATTGGCTTTTGCCAAGTTGCGTCACTTATGGCGCAGGCGAGATATCCGCTTGCTAACCAAAGGACGAGTGTACCGTGCAGTAGTTCGCTCTGTCCTACTATACGGTAGCGAAACATGGCCGTTAAGAGTAGAGGATATTCGTAGGTTACTGGTCTTCGATCATAGGTGTCTCCGAAGCATTGCTCGTGTATCATGGGACAACCGAGTGAGCAATGCTGTCGTTAGGAAACGGGTTCTAGGAAAGGAGGGCAAACCAATAGATGAGGTATTGAAACTTCATCAGTTGAGGTGGTTGGGACATGTGTTACGCATGTCTAACTACCGACTGCCTCGACGTGCTATGTTTTGCGGTGTAGGAATAGGTTGGAAGAAAGCTAGGGGCGGCCAAACCAAAACATGGCAGATATTGATGAAGTCACTGACAAGTGGACTAAGTCATGTTGGTAGATGTAGGCTGCGTGGTTGGGGTCCGCGAGACGAAAGTCACCAATGGTTAGAGACCTTGAACGACATGGCTCAGAATCGTTCGCAATGGCGCAGGTGCATCCACTCTTTGTGTTCTCTCAAAATCTAACCTTCCGAATTCTCTATCTTTCTCCTTTCAAATCTATCTCACTGAATTATACTTTTCGAATCATATCTTCGCTCCCTAATTTTCTGCATTACTGCTAATACTTCTATTATCGTTATCACTCTTGGATTTGAACTGACAGTTGCGTCTCTGTGCTGATGTGGTATGGCAACCTGAACTGATGTACGTACGTACAAAGTTCTGCGTTGTATCTATCTATCTATCAAGAGACAATTGACTAATATTCCAGTAGGCTCATTTATCAGTTTATGTAGGTCACGACATTGGGTAACTGCGTCTTTGAGACACTGAGGGGAAATGTACAGCTGCAATCAACGGTCGAGAAGTTAGACCGACCAAAATGACTGCACTGTTAACTGCGAACAGACGAGAGTCACATTGTAATCAAGAGTTTTCATGTCCAAAAAACTGACTTACAGTTCTTTAGAAAACAATCCTCATGGAGATTTTACAGTTGGTACGGGTTAAACATTCATCAGGAAATGAGACGAAGATGGTCACGGGACTTACTCGAGATGGCTGCTTTCATTGAAATTCTATTTACAACTTAGTGTTTCCACAGATTAAGTGGTGCTCAATATTTATCACATCTAGTTACGCTATACCAGTACATTTCAGCTATCGATTAACCATTTGGAGTCAACCTATTTTAAGTTTCAGGATTTCACGACATAATAAAAGGGCTTAAATAAAAGAACACAGGCAGAACACTAAACCCAAGCAACTCCAGCGAAGGCGTATCCAGAAGTCACGCGCTGAATCAAATATGACCTTCCAATCTATCACGTGAAGGGTACTTTGAAAGGCTACCTATATTTAGCGAATTGAGATTTCTGAATATCTGCCGAGAACTGCACCGAGCCTATATCATAACAATGTTTACAAAATAGGTCGAACTTCATTTCGTCGACTTCCCTCTAACCAACAGGGTAATGACACGTGCACTGGCAATGAAATGAAGCCGTCTTTATGAACGACTTTGTGGAGGTTAGGGTATCAACTGACCTACTGAAATCATCGACAAGCAAGATGTCCTGAAGACGTTCTTAGCATACACTGACCGTAAGACTTGAAGTTACACTAAAGATACAACCCAAACAAACAGCTTTCGATTTTAGTTACAACACTGTGGCACTTATACGAGTAATATTGTTAGTGGTGTATCACACAACTCTACCAAGCTGTTATCCTAGCGATAGAAATGACTTAGTGACAGAATAGAAGTGGATGGTCGAAACAAGGTAATACTAGGTTGGATTGTGATTCTTTCAACGTTCAAACACGACCACAACTTACCAGTTACTTAACGGTACTTTGCATTAGATTTCCAAATTAAAATTAGAATAATGTACCAAGTCGTATGTAACTGGTTACATAACTTACAGTACCTCGTCTAATGATAACAGTTCTGAAGATGTGCTCTCCCTCAGCCACGAATCTTTCATCCAGTTGTGGTACTTCGGAACATATATAGGAAGGTATGGGACCATGAACAGACGAGTCGTCTCCAATACAGTTTCCTGATTTAGTCTCATTCTTAAGTAAAATGCAATCCAACAATTAGTATCCCAAATAAATAAAGAATAAAAAGGTAAGTCCGACTACTAAGAATATATTATTGTACAATTACTCAGCTTTCGTTGTTCTAGTGTATATTTGCTGTGAGTTGTGCTTGCAAACCATTTTTATGGAACCTAAAACAGAATTAGAATTAAATAAAAAGCAAACCTCGCCGCCATAATTCCTCAAGAGCGTGTCGTGCCAGAGACGCCCGGATCTTCAGCCGTTCTGACACTACTGAAGGAGTTATCACCTTATACTGTGGAACTTCTTTCAGGAGCTTTTCAAAAGTTGGATTATCAAACAGAACCATGTTTGCAAGCTTATCTCGAACTTTTCCCTTGGACCATTTTTTCTTCTTAGCCTTTCCACCACCCTCTTTAGGCTTCATAGGCTTTTTGGCTGGCTCCTTTTTTGCAACCTTTGATCCTTGTTTAGGTGGCTAAAAATGTAAGCCAGAAAGACACCATGACTTACCATGTTGACGAAGTATAGGTTTGAATCTACCTGACAAGGCACAGGATACAAATCTCGCTCAATGTCTCAATCCGAAACCTAAAATTTCTAAACCTGTAAGATTGTCATGAAATGGAGCACCAAAACTAAACAAAATGTAGTGATTGATAAGTCCCTAAATAAATAGTTGTGTAGACTGTCATCATTGATGATATTCATGTTTGTTTCAGCGGACATGACTAGTTGAAGGTGCCCAGTCAATCATCACCTCTAGATCACGACACGATGTGGAAGCTACTTGCTCTCTAGTTATCTAGCCTAGACGTTGTCATCCCATCAGCGCTTCACTCATGGTCAACTACAACTTCTCCTCTATTCCTCACTACCTACTGATTTATTCCTAATGGTACTTGTGAGTTCGATCATTACAAGTTGCTCTGGTTATACGACAAACGTTACTAGGTCATACACCGGGTACACTTCAAGACAACTTCCAGATACTTCGTCCTCAAGTGACTTAAGATGGCTAGGCTACTAGAAGTTGGTTTACCTCTCAAGAGTTTTCCTTCCGGTGTATCTTGCGCCACACTACTCATATTTACTTGTGCACTAATGTAAGGGGAACACTATAGAAAAAACCGGAAATCATAGGGATGTTACGTTACAAACGACAGTGTATAGTGGCTTTAGTGTAACCCGGATAAACAGTGAAATCACAGATGTTGAACGCACATTGGTAACTTCCAGCTATTCCGCAAAGACAGATTCGACCAGCTGCCAGGTGGTGCAGCTAATTACACATACTTTCCGCTTAGTACCATGAAATACTGCTTCACAAACTTATCCACAGTGATATACTATGGTGACGTGTGAAGGGTACTTATAGCTCATTCATGACTGTAGTTAGAGCCTCTAAAACACTAGCTTTACTGAATAATTCGTTTTTCTAGGCAATTCGAGCAGCTTTCGACCTAAATTTTACCTGTATATTTTGTGGGGTAACTTCATTGACCTTAGTCTCTTTTACCGATATTGCGATTAGCATTTAGTAACCGACTTTAAGCGTTTGCTTGATGATCATGCGCTACGCTCAGTGTACTCGTTAAAGACCCACTGGAAATAATTTTGGATTGTATTGCATTGCTCAAGTTTCATGGAAGTCATAGGTGGTGGTGGCCACACCCTCCTACGGTTCGTACTCCATTCCACTGTCTTCCAGAGGAACTCAGATTAATCATAAAACTAACTACAATCCGAAGAATATACTCTGGTTAGGTGAACATAAACCTGTTGAAGTGTGCAAAATATGGGATCGAATTGTAGATACTCCTTCAGTTTGTTGATCGTCAAACTCTTAATTAGCGGCCTCATAACAAGCCAAAAAGACCTCCCTGATAACAATCAGAGCTTAAGAAATCACTAGAAGTAAGCGAACAACCTAAGACTTATTGTGACTTTGTGATGACCCAGAGGTTTGGTTATTTTATGCGGCCCTACATGACAAATGCCTTTTGAAAATACAATAAAATAGGATAAACCATGAGAATATGCTGGCATGACCTATAAAACACAACGATAAGCTATTGTACAGTCACATGAGGATGATGGGCAACCTGACCCTGAGCTTGTTGGATCAGGAATCGACCATGATACCCATCTCCTATCCAGAAGTTGCTAAGCCACTGGCTAAGTGGTTCCGGACCCGCTTCTCTTAGACTTATATCCCCATATCAATTATCAATCACCTTCTGTTTTTCAACGTTGGCCTAAGTTTGTGGAATTCGAACCATATGTGATTAGGTGGACACAGTCGTTTGAATCCTTATAAGTCTGTTGGCTTAGATAGAATCAATCCCAGTGAATAAAGGCTATTTATTTACGGTTTCTTTTAGAAATTAAGGTGACTAGACTCCTGAATTTTCCATCGACTGTCTTCAGTACATGCCCAAGACCTCACCTTAAAAAAATATTTTATTCCATCACCATGAGAAGAATATTGATATCTGGGATATGTTTAAGAAGAAGCAACCAGATGGTAACTAAGCCAAAATATGAACCATGCACAACCCGACATGAGCTTAAAACATACATCCTATATGATACAAAAGGCTTAGGGGGAAGGGTGGGAGATATTATATTGATGTATTGATGTTTATAGTCCGTAACCGTCTTCATACAAACAGAACGTTGGTAAAATTCAATTCCAACTTAAACTTAAGACGACACCCTTATAAAGTGAAGCGTACAAGGGCTCGTGTTAAAATTCACGTTAACTTTTGTGGTCAAGATAAACAAACTGCAGGACTTTGTACCTGAAGAGGTATTTATGACACCTTCATCCGAATCCTTTGAAAAGGGTTACGATACACATTTAGTTATTCACATAGCCCACTTCATTTCTCTGACATGGCTTGGATAAAAAGTGAGAAATGTCAACTCATCAATAAGTTTCAGTATCCAGTATCTTGTAATTCAATTATCTCGTAGTATATGGTAGAATAGTGCAAGTATCAAGTATGACGGAAGAAATTCACTACTAGCAGTGCCATATTACCTTTCTAAATATAATTTATCTTCCGATACAAGATTTCAATATGCAAACATTTTCCTTTTCAACCAAGCACAGTATAAACCTGGCGTTTATATTCTTGTTTAATCGATATAGGGGCGTACGTTACTTTGAAGCTTGAAGTGTTTTCTGCATTTTGATTAAGCGTTTTCAGTGTTACAATTAGAGTAGCTTTCGATGATTAAACCTACACATATGATTCAGTAAAAATCAAGTAGAGAGAAGTATGTATTTGATGTAAGTAAAGCATAAACAGTATTGCTACCTATATGCTAACTGACTAGAGAAGGAGTTGCTTCATACGGTGAGTCGTCTAGTGATATGATAGTAATGCATGACGAAATGACTTCAGTTAGTCGTATCCACTAAAATAAACATGATCAGCGTCAATGTTGACAATCTACACAACTATTTGTCTGGGGAATTATTTATAGCTACGTCTGACTTTCCACAAGTGAATTTGTGAGGACCCTAAAACGTGCCAGCAAAGGAGATAGACCCAATGCACTGGGAATCGGCGAATATTTATTTGACAGCTTCCAAAGTTTCGCAGCATATGGACATCTGTGTTTTCAGTATGTTGCCGTTGCATAGCAATACGTAAAGATATATTCCTTTCCTCGTGGACTTACCTCTTTCTTTCCAGACAGCCTGGAAAACAAATAAAAGACTTTTTGGCATAAAAATGATGAACGATGTTTGTTTAAAAAATACGTCTGACTAAGTTAACAATACGTTAAAAGTGAAAAACTATTGTAATAGGTGTAATACTTGTTCCGGGAACAGCATATTTGCACGAAAACGTGTATCGTGCGGGTATATGATGTACGTTGAACTTTTGGCTTGCTTGTTGATAGTTGATTAGATAGTGATGACAATGTCTAAGACAAGATTTAGAGAGTATGGTGTTAAAAGCAGTGTCGGATGGGCTGTGTTCTAGATACGCCTGCTTTGTACCCGTCAACGCTGACGTTTTCGTTATGGCTTGACATGCCACACAAAAGCGTGTTCATTCTTTGATACCCCTGTCTGCCTACAGCCAGCAGAATCTCTGAGTAGTCAGCCTACTTTCTTTTGTGTGGTCATCGGCGTGGTAAAAATGTTTAGCTGACGTAATTCTACATGTGAGTTATCCAGCTCGACAAATTCTTACCAGGTTCACTTTAAGTATAGAGGCCAGGCTTTGTGATAAGTGAAAAATGTGTGTTCTAGGTTATATTAAGGATTATAATTACAAGAAAGTTTACGGAGAAAGTTCGAAGTTCAGTGCTATACTACTTCGCAATAATGGTTAATCTTTGGCACTCTTAGTATTGGCCTTGACTGTTGTGTTCGATAAATTTACATTAGTTAATCCTAATTTTGAGGAAAAAAGTTACGGCAGATTGATATTATTTTACTAACCCGATGGTGTAGCGGTCAACATGGCTTTTATCCAAGCATTCAATGAGCGCCTAGTCTCAGTTGGTCACATGCAGTCTATCATCTGAGTGAAAAATAGTTTGGTAATATCTGTACGCGACGAAGATAACACAGCGGGAAAATTGCATGACTGATAGCTTCATTTTTGAAAGATCGCATTCAATTAGTAAAACTAGGACAACATCTCTCATGTTCCTATAAATATCACTGGTGGTGTCTTTCACGGCACAGTCGTAGGACCTTTATTATTATTATGTATGTTAGTGACATATGCCACTGTTTTCATGAGGGTAAACCTTTATGTTTGCAAACAACCTCAAAGTTGTATATACACTCTGCCTAGATGAAAGTCGGAATGTTAACGACATAACACGGAAAAATCTCAATATACTAAATAAATGGCGCAATACATGATTTCTTCCTCTTAACACAAAAAAGTCAGGGTGCCTATATTTCGGAGACTCTAACCCCGAGATCAACCCACACCTTAAGGAACACGAATTTCGTCAACTAAGTAGTATCTGTGAATTAGGAGTAAGGTATTCACCAAGTTTATCTTTTGCTCAGCATGCTTTATCACAGGTCTCTAAAGCTCGCAGACTTATTAGTTTTATTCATTGTAACTATCATCTTAACGAATCCAAAGTTATTTTTTATAAAACCTGTGTTAGGCGTCTGCTCAAGTACTGCCCAATTATATATAATTTCGTGTATTCACTAGATCGATAGAAAATAGAGAAGGTTCAAAGGCATCTTACTAGGCTACTAACCCCTGGCCAACCCTGTAATTGGATAGATGTATTGCTTGGAAATTAGAACCATTTATGGATCAGAAGGATTAAACTTAATCTTAAGATACTTTCTATAATTCTTCATTAGGAAATTATAACAGATTGTACTACTTTGACATATGCTCGAAAAAGTAAGTATGACATTGCGAAACCTAAATTCTCTGATAAGAGTACAGAGAGCCACTAGTAAGTTAAAATCCTTCCTTCTTTGTTGCACGTTATAAGAATCTATGGAACCGGTTACCAGAAAGCATACTACAGTGTAGTTCCCGTGTCACAATTTAGATTCGCAATAAACCTCTCCTTAGACAATGTCAGTATCTGCAACTTACTTAATACAACTTATATAGAATGGGGTACATTTATCAGTGGACCTTCTGGCATTTGGTTTGTTTAAATAACACTTCTAGAAACATTCACCTGCAAGTCCTTAAGAGCATTTTGACTATTCACCTACAGGCGATATAGCACTTTCTTTCCTGGAAGATAGTGCTCTGAAATCTCGTAATGTTCAGGTATTTCTCAGGAGCTGATGCCGAATACCCTTAACGCCTTGGTACATTCTCATTTTATTAACTAGAAGAAACCAGATAATAAGTATTTATTTTATTATCGTGGGCAGAAGACGGTGGAGTGCGATCCTAGGTCATTCAAACACACAACAATTCTCAACATTCAATGTAATATAATAGGAAACATAATCCCTATGCAGAATAAAGACGTAAATAACTACGTGAGCTTTATTGTTTTGACGTATGCTTAAGGTTTGAGGTTAACTCTCAACTAGTCAACCTAAGTTGCTACATACCTATTATTTCCCTATACTATACTTCCATGAGCTATTTATCCTAGGGTAGATATAAAATCTGTAATAGTTATCTCTAGTATTTGTCGACACTTTTCAGAATAAAAAAGAGGAATAACAAGTATGTTTCATATAGTGTAATAGGTACACCTTAGGTTCCAGTGCAAAAGGATGCGCTTAATTGGTTATTTCTGTCCTCTCACCCTAATGCCTGTTCATTTTTCTTTATGTTTTCATTTCCCAACTGCCATGTCATGGTGACATTATCACCTGTAATCCATGTTGAAAAGCAAAGCGCGTCTTTGTAGGTCTATTCATGATACCTTAACGTGATACTTTCAATCTCCATCGTTCTCCTACGAGATGCTGTTAATAAAAGGTTAAGTTCGAAGTCGACGTTACCACTGACTATTTCAAACAACCATCCATTACCTAAATCTTCCTGGTGTCACGTTTATGACACTCCTTTAAGTGAATTGATTGTATATATTAGTGTTCTTTACCCTAGTATTCCTGAACACCCAGGATTACATAATACCTTCCAGCTGATGGTTGACAGTCTTCGTGCTTGCATTCAACCTCCTTGCACAATAATCTAGTGTTCTGTAAATGTTATTGCCGTTCAGGCATTTGTTTCTGTGAAAAATTATGTTCTGTTATGTACGAATAAATCCACTCGATCTTCATATGTGATTAGTTTTTCTCTTAGTTTATTTACTATGTCTGTCTATATTTAGGACAACTACATTAGGTTATAGGGCAATGTATTCCTAAGGTGTTTGTGTGACCGTTTGTGCTTCCATTGTTAATTGATCCAATACAATTTCCCTGAGGCTAATTATATTCTTCTTTGTATCGTTTCGCGCCTGCAAATCGAAATAATAAGTGCTAGTTAGGAATACTTAACTATTCAGTCATGGAGTTCATTGTTGTGTCGCTAGAACTTTTGAGGGTTTCGTTGAGTGAGCGCTATTACCGATACTTGTACCTCGGACGTATACCGCGACTTGTTCCCTTCCCAGCCAGCAGCTATTACAAAAGACTAAGCTTGTAGGAAGATTGTATTGTGGAGCAAAAGTGAGACGAGAGAATAATCAATAGTAAACCAGCAAACCAGTGAATTTGTATTTTCAAATACATCGATTTTTTTATATTAATCAATTTACAATGATTATTCATTAAGTGAAATCAATAACATTTAACTAATACAATCAAATACTGTCAACTGTGTTTTTAGGGATTATGAATCCCTAACATTCATCAGTTGTGATTTCGGGAAGTTTGACTCCAAAATCATTTACTAGTGGCTACTGGACGTAATTCAGACCACATAGCGAGATAAACTAATGTATCCTGTCCCATATCTTACGAAAGATGTGGCTTCTTGAGATTGTATCCAAAGGAGAGGAGGCAGTCAAACCACAGTGCAAACCATATAGAGCTCATTTAAAGGTGCTACACTTGCATCCAGTGAATTATAGCAGGACCAGAAGGGATATGATCAAGATCTAGGCCATAATCCCCGCTCTCTCTAACGGATCTTCCATAAGATTAAGCATACAGAATAACATAAGAAAGCACTTTTTTAAGATGAAACATGGAAAAATCCTTTACAGAGTCCGTCTTAATTTCTTGTTGTTACAATAAGCTGATTCCCGAATCCTTCAATTAAAAAGAGTGAAGGAACTGTCGGCCAAATTATTCAAACAAATGCTGGATTTTCGCTTGATCTGTGAAGGTAATGAGGGCAGTGTTCCACGACTCACATCTTTGTCACTCCTAATTCACTTTAAAATTGCATAGCTCTGTTTTAACGCCTATAATTAATGGGCACTAATCATTCATAGCATTTAGTAATCTTCAAAAATTAAATTATTGATAGGAAAACCTAAAAATGACCCAATCATTGAGGAACATGAGACGAAAGACAGCAATCCATATATTTTGCTTTCACCACCAATAAATGAGTGAGGTACACTTTTATACTCAACCCCAGCTTACTTAAATGCTCAACATGTCCTTATTGGCTACATATGTTAAGGGGAATACAGTTTCAGAATTGTTTGTGGTGTACACAGGTGGTGAAGTCACCCCATAATTGAAACCCAGCAACTGGATACAAATTCTTATTTTCTAACTAGCGATAACCTTGACTGTGGTTCTGACGAGTATTTATGGAAATCTTAGTAGCATAAGCTCACTAACCATGATGTTTACCAACTGGACAGCAGTATGATGCTACCAAAAGAAGACATACATAGGTCAAATATTACAATATGAAAACACTAGATCAAAAATATTCGATATCGATGCAACAAAGAACGATGAATAGGACAGCAAATAACCGGAGTACTCCTTAACCATTGTCTTCTTTCATATATACAAGGCCACACGTCGTAAGTCGCATCTCTTCTTGCTAGCTTATTCACATTGACATCTCCTGAACCCCTATTACTTATCTTGTTCACTCAACCTACTTGTTTATTGGCTATCAACAGTGTTTTCAATATAGACTTCCTGGTCAATATTGTATTACTTCCATAAATACCTGTTTTGCCTCAAACAGTCAATCCTAGGTGTTTCCAAGTTCTTGTTATATCTTCTAGGTCGGCTTAGAGTACTTATGTTCAGTGTATTCCTTCAGCTGTTAGCATCATATTCGATGGTAGAATATCCTTCCCATAACTGTACTTATTATAATAGCATAATTGCATTGCGCTGATTATTTTCCACTGTTTAGATGAATTGATACTATTTCATTTTTTTTCATCTGAGTTTTAAATTCAATAATCACCTCTAATTGATTATTTGAAACGCTATGTAGTCAAAAAACTCTACAAAACAACTAATCAAATACTTAAAATTGTTGACTAACCCGTAATTTATCAAATACGATTGCATCGCTTGATAATGCATCCGTTGAAACGAGATCCTTTTCGTTGCATATAATTGTCTTACGATTTAATGGGATTTTTCAAACTTCTAATTAATCTTATTAGGATGAATTTGCAGTCTTAACTGATCTTATTGCTAATGAAGGTACTTAACACTAAGTCTTTACTCAGAAATTTTTTTCAACAAATTAATCCACTATTCAATCTACATCATGTCGATGATATGTTTTTAGAATCGAGGGTGTACACTGCTGAATCCTGTACTAGGAGAAACGGCGCCAATCCACCACACACAACCAAAAAAGATAATATTTGAATAAGCAAAAGACGTACTATGATTCAAATAGTATAGTTCTCTTTCCGAGGAAATAGTGTTTATATATATAAATGTATATGCATATATCTACATACAATAAAAAGGAGAGAAAAGGTGATGAAAATAACCAATTCACTGAGTTTTGTTGTCTTATTTTAAAACAATAAGAGTAATAACAACAATAATAATTATTAATAAAAAAAGCCTGAAGAGATCTAGACACAGATAGATAGGTGGCATCAAGAGAGAATTTTTATTGATTTATAGATAGTAAAAATGAGTAGTAGCCAAAGTCGAAGATAGAATGATGGTAGTGATTATGATTCAAGCACAATACAGAGAACAATAATCAGGAAAGAAAAAAGAGAAACCACCTACATAGACATACCATTGAATTACACAAACACTAATAGACTGATAGAAAAAAAAGACTAAAGGTATATTCTCTGTTCATCCCTGTTGTATAATGTATGTGTTAAATACAAACAATCATGAATGATTAGCCTGCTGAAAAGTCATAATAAACTCAATAGCAAAATAAAATGTAAAAGCAAATAATTTTTTTAATTAAAAAATAATAAGAAAACGCTAAAACCCTTTAAACATGCATTGAATTATCTTTTAGTTTTGGCACAGATTACTTTATTGTCACCAGTGAAATACTACACAAATAACGGCGCGAAAAATACAATAATCCCAGGAAAAGAAACAAGGAAAAATTCAAAGAGACAAATGGCGCTCTACTGCACACACACACACACACGATTGACAAAATATTCATGTAAAAACTGACTTTTACATGAAGGCGCATTTTGTAATGGGCTATATGCATAATTCTGAACTCCTTCCTACTATTCTCATCTATACTTCAGACAACGGTTACTACTCAAAATAGATATCAGATTTTTGCTGTTAAAGAAATGCTCTTCAAAGAGGGCAGAAGACAATAGTGTTGGTTTTCAAAAATGGTGAACAAGGAGCGGAAAGTGAAACGGTGAGAAAAAGTAACTACACAAACATATATATATATATTTAAAGAGTAGTAAAGATTTCTTATGATATTTAAAACAATGAAAAGTAGTATTTTCTATATGAATACAGAAATCTGCACATAAACGATTGAACCTGACGATGACGACAACAACAAAAAAGGCTAACACCCTGACAATTGTGTATAAAAGGTTTAGAGATAGGATAAATAAATAAATAAACAAACAAGTTAGTATAAGAAGAGAGCACAAAAGCAAAATAAATTGATCATAGTAAATATACAAGGAAAAATATATCAAGACAAGAGAAACCAATTCATACACTAAGTTGCAGTTACAATATTGAAGTAATAGTAGTCATAGTCAAAGAAAATGTAATAGCTGTGTACAGTGAAGATCAGTAAATGTTAAAGAAAATAAGTAGTCGTTAGTGAGGATGACGATAAAGTGCGAAAAAATGACACCGACGATGAGGATCAATCACACAATCACACATAAACACTGAAAAGCGAGCAAGAAATTAAAAGAACTTTTTGGAATGAAAAAATAAATAAAAAGGTGTGTTGTTGACTTACTTGTTTTCATTTCTTTTTAAGATAAAAAAAAGAAGATCATATGCGTATCTGTTTATAAACATGTCTGTTTGTATATGTAGAGTGAATTGAAATTTTCTTGTAGTTGTATAGAAATTTAACTTTGAGTTAATAGAAACAGGAGAACAATCCCTATACAAATATGATGATGTAAAAGAATGTGCATTCTTACTAAAATTCACTAAGTTATACAGAATAAGAGAATTTAATTGATGGATGATAAACATATAGCGTACTTCAGTTAGACTTGTAAAACTTAACAGTTACCAGTAAGGTCAATATATTTTGATTTATCAATTATCGACATCATAAACTGTTAACGTCTATTATTGTACATATCTTCAAAATAGAAATTGATAGAAAGGCAGATACAAAAATGTTTCAATAATAATAAAAGGAAAATTTGTGTTTTGAAAACACTAATTAAGGAAAGAGATAAAGATTATTGATTGTCTTGTTAGTGAGAAGAGAATCGTCACTTACGATCGATAGGAGGCAAGAAAATGAAAGAGAGAAATATCTAGGGAAAGAAGTTATTTATGTGTTGTATGTAAACAAAATAGGTCATCATCATCATCATCGTTAGTTTACCAGAGCTAGACAAAAGGGTAGGCATAAGATGAAGACAGAAAATAGGTTTAAATGAGACAGTCGAAGAGTTTGTCAGAAAATCAACAAAGCGACAAAGAATGGTAAACAACGAGAGACAGACATATATGTATTGATGAAAGAGATATAAACAAAGACAGAAATAAAATAGGAAATATTCAAAAAGGGAAGAATGAATTAAGCCAACAAAGCAGTTGTAGACGATGAATATGCATTAAATATTTGATAAAACAAAATAAAACCATCATCAATGTGTGTGAGAGAGATAGTTAACGCCTGAAGAGTGACAATTTTCGCCCAAGAATAACTATATAAAATCAACACTTAGAAGTACAATAATAGTAAGAAGTGCGTATACAAGTTGGCGCCCAAATCTGTGTATGGGGTATAACGATAGAAAGAGACCTGGTTAAATATAATATAGATATATATTTCCCTTTGTTAGAACACCATTAAATGAGATCAATGAACTAAATAAATCAAGAAATTAGACAGAAAATGTAGTGATTGTAGTGTGTGCGCTCTGAAAACGAAAAAGCAAACAAGTTAGTAAACAAAATATTTGTGTGTTTATATAGTAGCAAGAGTAATGTTTCTGAGTAGTCATAAAAATAGTAATAGTCCTGAATAGTGTGTGTGAACAGAAAAGAAGATAACTAAGGCAGCTTGACTTTATTAACAAAGAAGTGTAAGTGGTAATATCACCTGGTGCGCAATACACACTTATGCATGTGCCTTTCCATACTCACGCTCAAACGCACCGATGATGGCACAATAATACACAATTACCAAGGGAAATATGTGCATATATTAAGTAGATAATTTTACTGTTCATTAATTAATAATAGTATCAATATATGTAGTGCAAAGGGTTATAATAAATATGGATGTTGACTTGAAGCATAACCTGAATACAAATGGCATTATCCAACAGTTACAAGAACAACAATAAATCATACAAGCAACTGTCTTCGGCTACAGGACAAAATAAGACAGCAGGAACACTGTGTAGATAAGCCGAATGAGATGGGGGGGGGGAGACTGGTAGATGAACTTAAAGGTTATTGAAAAGTACAAGTACAAAATGAACATTCATAGAAGGAATACAGGAAAGAGAAAAAGCATGAGATAAAATAAATTTATATATATGAGGATGTATTACATCAACTTTCTACATTATTAACTAATGAATGATAACGAATTTGAAGTAATAGGAGCGTTTTTCTTGCAATAAATGACGGGAATTTTGACAAGGGGAGGGCATAGTTGTGTACAAATAAAAAAATAATTACTTATAATGATCATACTGTAAATGTAAAGAAGATTCAACATTTCAACAAAATAAAAATAAATAAATAAAAATGTATTTGTGTAATGCTGACGATGGTGCTATCTATTGGTGACTTTCTATTTCGCAATAAGCAACATCGACATAACGAAAAACTACCGTGTCACCACCACAACAACCGTAGCAGCAGCAGCAGTACACTGGTTTGTAGAATTCAGCATTATTGTAGGAGGTGGCGGCTGAGATACAACTCTGTTGTTGTTGTTAAATGTGGCTGTCGATAGAAGAGGTTGTTTTATAATCAAAGTATCAGGTGGAGGTGTAGGACTGGTTAAAAAGTCTAATCCATGTGTTGTGGGATTCTGATAATGATACTGTTGATAGTATTGTTGTTGTTCCTGTTTCTGTTTAGCTGCAATCATGATTTCGACTAGATTGGAAAACAACAATAACAACACGAGAAATACATACATAATCCAGAAGAACAATTACAAACAATTGTTATAAATACGATAATAAATGAAATAAACTAGAGGACTATCGAGAGAATAATGCTGAGGTTATACAAACAGGATTAGGCGAAGACAACACATAGAGTGATAAGGACGTAGATTTTTACCCATTAGTATGGTTGCAACAAGTGATAAGTAGGCTTTATCACGACGAACCTCAACGCGACATGTTGGTTGACGTGGAACTAGTTTGGAGGAAAGTTAAATTGGAACTTAGTAATGTTGATAGGTGGAGACTACCTGGTTAGAATCCATGCAATTTCCTTAAACAATGGTTAGAGATATCTAGCGATATGGTAGAGGATCGGATGATATTTCGCAAATACTTTCCATGCTTTATCTTCGCTATTCGATCCAGAGCATTAAGATTATTTAGTCATTCTTCTCAAATCACATTTTTTATGACTAATCTTTTTTACTATTACCATTATTATTGCTATATTGATGTACTGTTTTGGTGACAACTTGGATAGAAGCATATATATCATGTTCTACGTTAATTGCTAGTGAACAAAAACAAAATAATTAAACAACCGATGATAAATTATGAAATGACTGTAAGTTTATCATCGACAGCGTTTCTAATAATCTAGGTGATAAGTAGGTAACTGGATGCAATAAATGCAACTCATTTACTGAATAGAGAGTCTCCAATCAGTGTTTTTGTTAATGAAATTAACAAGTTATTTAAGCTGAAATCTTCTATATGCCGGTTGAAAATCAAATGCATCTGCAGGTAACGATATGTGACAGTCGTTCTGTTTGTTCGAGTTACTTCCTGATAAGTTATATCCACTGTCCTGATTAAGATTCACAGAAACTACGAGCTAGAACAATCAAGTAACTGCTCGTAAGTTTCTTACTTGTAATCTGGATCATTTCTCGTTAACTCTTATGATATTTCAGTATGTCGTCGAAATGTAAGATGTTCATGAAGAAAGTAAAATTACATTAGAAAAACCTGATTTTTGGGAATTTCCCAGGGATAATTTTAGCAATCAAAGGGAATAAATACAAGGAATAATAACGTTATTACACTTAAATCATATAAGATAAAGGTACTTATGACTTTAACTGGAATATTTATCAAATAGATTTCGCAACGAAAAGCTTTCAAATAAATATTTTTTTACAATAGATATAACACAAACATAGATTAAACTTACGATCAAACACATCATTGATTAGGTCATCGGGTAATAAATTCTCTTCATGTTGTTGTTGTTGTTGATGATAATACTGTTGTTTGTAATTTGATGGTAACATAGATGAGTCCAAATAGGGATCAATAACGGTAGTTGCCGCATTATCCTGATTATCATGATCTTGTAATCGTGATAAAGGGTTATAAGATAGTGTTGACGAACTAGATACTGTTGAGATACTTCTATGCAAAGTCGGATAATTCGAATAGGTACTGAAACAGCAATCTAATGATTCGGTTGAATTGGCTTCATAATAGTTATTCAATAAAGTATCTGATGTTGAAGAGTACGCTAATTCTGTCGACTGTTGACATGTAGGTGATTTAAGAAAACCTGGTGGTTGAGATGTAGTACTGGAGCATGGGGAGGTATTCGCCGATACACTGATTGGTGATAGACTACACGGAGTTAGAGGACAAACAACATTTGAATGATTCAATGTTGTATTAAATTGGGATGAGTCATTTTGAGTGAAGAAATCAAATGTATCGGTTTTATGAATACTGGGGAAACCCTGAGAATGATGATAACTACGGACTGATTGAACAGATTGTGGATAAGTATTACATGAAGATGGATTAGAATTAGGAATTTCCTGATGAATATAAACAGGTTGAGGTAAAGACAATTGGCGGCAATTCATTGGATCCGCAGTGGAACAAACGGTTTGATTAAGTACTAAGCTAGTTGGTAGCCTGGAAACATATGGCAATGAGGAAGAAGAGAGGCAAGAAGACGAAAGAGGCAATTGATCAATATCATTAGAAGAACAATCATGATAGGTAATGAGTGAAAGAAATGGATCAGAGAGTTGATCAGATACCTGAAAGTATTTAAAACTCCTATGACTATCAGTAGTAATTGCAGCGTTGTTTCGATAGATACCCTGACGATCGACTAATGCTTGACGAAGTTCAGATTTAAGTATACGGCTATAAGAAATGTGAAAAAGTGAAACTTTGAATCTGAAGTTCACTTAATAAAATGACTATAGTAAAACAACCACTGAGAAAAAAGAAAGTAACGTAGTAATGTGCATCAGTCAATCAGTTACAACGTAGAACTTGGTACATGCGTACATCAGTTCAAGTTGCTATGGCCTAATTAGCAGATAGAGATTAAATTATTGGACCAAATCCCACAGTAGGGGAGGTAGTAACAGAGTAAATACTAATGAAAAGGTATAGAGATCAGAAATAAGAGTTGAAACAAAAAAATGTGATTCAGTAAAGAGAAAATTATGATTAGCTCAAAAACTAGAATTTGAAGGATAACAAGGAGGGGATGCACCTGCGCCATTGCGAACGATTTTTAGCCATATCACTTAAAGTCTCTGACCGTTTGTTACGATCATCGCGTGCGCCCCAACCAGGTAGTCTGCATCTATTAACGTGGCTCAGCCCAATTGTCAATGACTTCATGAATTGATGTCATGTTTACGTTTGGCCACCCCTAGCTTTCTTCCAGCCTACTCCCACACCAGACAATATTTCTCATCAAGGTAGACGGTGGTCAGGCATACGTAACACATGTCCTAACTACCTCAGCTGATTAAGATTTACTACTTCATCGATAGACTTACCGTATTTACCTAGTACTCTATTCCTAACCCACATATTGCATAATATCTGATCTAAACCCATCTTTCCGTTAAGAAGGCAGCATCACCGCAGATACTGGTTATCTGCTATTGCATCCCACTACAGTCAGTAGTACGACTTTGCCCACAGATCTTAGGTTGCTGCCTTTAGTCTTATCGCACTCTAACAGACCTGCTTGGGATAGTAGGACCTAGAGCCTATACAGCTCAGTTCGGTCATCACGATAGGCAAGCCCGACCACCATGTCAAAGTAGCAGCTACGGTTGGCCGACAATGGTTCATATCTCCAATACACTAAGAAACGACTGGAGTTAAAAAGCTAGAAAGCAAGTATTCGCCTCGAGGTCTAGAATCAGAGCCGAATGATTGAAACTACGACAATGTAACCGGTTTTGACAGATGTTGATAAATTAAATTATCATTTACGAAATATTTGTAAATTATATGAAAAATGCACTATCGCAGTAAGGATCCCAATCTAAGGTGCAAGCCTGCAAAAGGTATATGGCCAAACGTAAGAAAACATAACATTGCATAAGGTCAACCATTAAGCAAACTTTAAAACTGTCATATGTACAAGTACTTAGATTTGTATAAGCATACGTCATTGTTCTCATTATCATGCGTCTGATCGCTTAATGGCTCTGAATATTCTGACGTGATTATAGGCTATTGAAATTTAATGAATCGAAAATTTATTTAAATTACTTAAAAACAAACCAAATATTCAAAGTTCTTCCTAAATTTTTAATCTATTTTCGTTTTCGAAAACTATAAACGGTTTCAATACGTGCTCTTTCTTACTGTTTCTTACTTACACTGCTTATTTACTTATGCATTTGAACTTTATTAGTTATCATAAACAGTGTGACTAGATTACTTGAAAATTGTACATCTTTGCACATATAAATCTTTTTTTTTTCTTTCAGATTGATTATGCGGTTTATTACTACAGCTCAGAGAAAATGTAGTTAATACGTCTGAACTAATTACGAGATTAAAATTATTTATGATCTATACACAGTAGAAATAGATATCTGTCAGATTTGATACGGTGGGATCATTAAAAGAAAAGTACCCTTACACGCAAAGACCCAAAAGAATTGTAAGATGGTAACATGGTAGAAATATTCTACTAAATTCAGTCAGGTTGTAAACAAAGTAGAGCCTGGGATATCTGTGTGCTAGTTTAAGTTAGTGAGACAAGCAGGAATAATAAGGTAAGTATGGAAAAATAATCCAAATCAACATCAAGAGGAAAAATTTAAGGAGTAAATGGATCTGTGCTACTCTGAAAGATTCTCAGTTATAGCGTCACCAAACATTTTTTAACCAGTAATCGTCATTGTCACATAGACCACGACCAAGTAGTAATTTTCGCTTAACGATGCGGATTACGCCATCAGTCAACAACTTTATTGACTGATGCCGCCATTTAGTTTGGTTGTCCCTACTTTTCTATTATTCTACTTCTACACCAGCCAATGTCATATATTGAGGTAGACAAGTGGTGACTTGACATAAGTTGGACATATGCCAATGACCCCAGTCGACGAAGATACACAATTTCAACCTGTTTACCATTTTTATTTAGTAATGCTATGAATAACGATCTATAGCCTACACATATCATATATTTGGACAGACCTTGCCGAACAACCAAAGGCGTACAAATTCGATGAAAGTGTAGCTTTTAAGAGCGTCTATGACGAAACTAGTCAAAAAAAGGATAAGGGACAGTCCTGATGAACACCACTTGAGATTGACAATTATGATGACAGTTCACCAAAAGCTCTGGTTCGACCACTAGAACCATCATAAGGTTTATGTACTTAAAAAGTAAGTCATTTAATGATAAATTGATGCAGGACCGATTTGTATACAAAGTTACAGTCTGGTGACTATAGGAACGACTGTATGCGTGCAATGCTATGCCTCAAAATCGTGTTATGAAATCATCAGTGAGAACAATCCTGTTAAGAAGTTATAGAAGAAGACAATCACCCTCAACTTTATCGTTAGACAAATTACTAAGTATTTTAATTTATTGTTTTGAACTTACGATAACAGCCTATACTTGCAGTTAGAAAGATGAGCGGTAACATTATGCTTGATTTGTCTTAAATTTGTATAAGGATTGCCAATTATGTCAAATCATAATACATTATCATCATAGCTAACGTTTCAACTACTGGAGACAGAAGTAATTTACAAAATAATTATGGAACTTGATTAAACTACGGTTGGCAAGTTAAATATACATACCTATTATCAGTGTTATTAATAGTATTAGTATTATCCGCTAGTGGAAATTGATGTGAACTATCTAACACTGACTCATCGCTTGAAATTGCCTTTGGATTATGGACAGATGTAAACGGATTGGAACAAACTGATGCAGTTAACGGTGTTCTGTAAGAAGAGTAGGAAGACAATGATGAAGACGAAGCAATACCTGATTGTAGAACAATGTTAGTAGTCTGGGAATGAGGAAACATTGAAGATGCAGTTGTTAATACTTTGGTCGTAAATTGATGTCTAGGAGGAGATTGTTGCATTTTCATTGTACCACTGTTATGATGTCGTGTAGGATGGTAAACATATTGGGTTTTGTTTGCATTATTTAACTGATGATGATTACTGTTGCTTGTAGGAATTGAACACGAGAGCTAGATAAATGAATATAAAAAAATATTGGAATGCGAAAGTGAGTTGAGTTGAAAATCATGATTGTTAGTCATTTAGAAAATACACGAGGATATATGGGAACCAAAGGTCATATATACTTCAGTGAAAGTAATGTCTAGTTGACAGGTTTAATTTTCTCACCATCATATCGACATATATTAGTATTGAATACAAGTTCAATTACTAGCGAGTCGATGTAGTTAACAACTAACAATTGAAACCGGAATAAGAGACAAATGCATTACTATTAATAAGTTATTGGTAGAAGATAAAATCTATATATCGTAAATTCTGTAAAAAAAGTTTCTATAACTTAAGTTTATGTGTCTATTAGTTCGACAGTAGCTGCTACCTTGACGTGGCGGTCGGGCTAGTCAATAGTGATGACCTAACTGAGCTATATTGGCTGGAGCGCATGTTCCTCTAAGACCTACCATGTCAAGCAGGTCTGTTGGAGAGCGATAAGACTAAAAGCAGCAACCTAAGGTCTGATGGTGAAGTCGTACTGCTGACTACAGTGGAGTGTGACAGCAGTATGGTGTTTCTCTCGGATAACCAGTATCTGCAGTGATGCTGTCTCCTCAACAGAAGGGAGTGGTTATAAAAGGTCGACCCTAAAAATGTCACACTCAACTTACTCCACGGATCTCCGTCCCCGGCAAAGCTAACAATTCAAAAACTCTCTATAACAAGACCGTGAGTGATCGACCTCAAGCAGTTGTCCATTGAGTTCTGCGATCGCTCTCCTAGGTCAATAAGACCAGTACCAACCAAGTTTTTTTTCAGGTACTTCAAGAAGCAATATCCTTGCATAGTGTGGGCAGCCAAGAAGTGACAACCGCACCTCAAACCTTTAACAACATGCGAGATCATTATGCTCAAGATAAAATCCTACCCTCAGCTCTTAGTACGTCTATTGGACAGGCTGTGTATTTGATTGATGTAACTAACAACATAATTAAGTGCTCACTAGTGACTGGCTTTATTAGGTCTAATGAAGAAACGTAACAAGTGGAGTTCAACCATATCGGATGTGCGGAATAACAGATGAAGTCGTGTACTATATCGTTAGCAGAATGAAGTTAGAGATGTAAATCAATGAATATTGATTCTGTGGTTGAAAAATGAAGCGCACACCAAAACGCTCGAAGATTATAGTAACACTGAACAGACGACTTAGGGGGGTTATGCACCTATGACTTCATCAAGTATCGGACCGCAGAAATCTGGTTCTCGCGAACTTCAACCATCAGCACCATTGGAATTCTTACTTCAATTAATTTGTGACACGGGACGACGACAATAAAATACCGTGTGTGATAACTTTCTTACTACGGGCTTATCCGTAATACACAAATCACAACTTTTCATTAGAACTATGAGACTCTAGAAGTAAGTGTCCAGTAAGCCGATTATTATAGTTGAAATGAAGTGATTTCAGGAAGACTGGTTTTTACTATATTGGTATAGCTCAAAAAGGTTACTACAGTTTAAAATTTATCACTTACTTGTACTCGTACATTCGGACCAACTTCTTTTAAAAATCGAGATAAATCCTCTGAATGATGATGATAAAAGTGAGATCCTTTTGATACTGAACTAATTGAAGGCGAATTCGACGAAATCACTGTCGTAGCATTTAAATTAAGTATATCTGCATTGAGATTTTGTGTACAATTAGTATCTAAGCATAAAGATCTTCTATTTGACGATTTATTTGGAATTACTTGTAATAATGGGTAGACTGAATTAGTGTTATTAGTACTTGCTGAAGAATTGACAGTAAAAGTAGTGGTGGTATTAGTGATACAAGCAGAAGGACTAGTTGAAATAATGGAGGAAGGTAGGTTTTGTACTCCATATGGCAGATTGTCACTAACAAAAAATGTGTTTACTTGAGGGTTCAGATCTGAATAGCGCAAAAGATTTCGGCTAGTCGCAGTTGAATTCAGTGAATAGATAGCAACCTGATTATATAATTGGTGCTGAATAAGTCGCTAATCGATGAGGGGAAGAAAATAAAGGAGAAAATAAGATAGAGATTACAGATGAAGATAGATATAGTTTGGTGGAGAATCCAACATTCGACCGATAACGGTTTTTAACTAAAAGGTTCCATAATTTTAAACCTTCACGACAAATCTTCGACTTAACAGTCAGGTTTATAAACTAAAGGAGCTCCGTTTAGGATCGCTTGCGTGGGGACTAATAGCAGAAGCTGTAATTCAAAGACCCAGCGTTATAGCTTTCCTAATAATCAAGCTGAAGATTTAGATACGCGAAGCAGATAATGAATTTTGCTAGTTTGAACAGAAACGAATACGAAAATGTTCACAAATTGATCGACATCTTCAACAACTTCAAATTCATAAACAAAATCACGTTTTTAGATGCTTCATTCAATAGAACAAAAACAGGAACCTTGGAAACAATTACACAAGAAGCCAAGTCACAAGGATCAAATGTAAAAATACAACAATAACAACGCAACAGTACGTAAATGAAGCTGTGTACAAATCCTATTCAGTCCAAACCCACTGCAAGACTCTTAGTACAAGAAAAGCAGAATTCTAACTCCTATTTTTCTTTCGTAAGAATAGTTACACTTCGAACCATAAACAACACCAAAGTGTCTAATAAATTGATAAATTGTTGAAAACCAATCCCAAAAGCCGAAAAATGGATTGCCTTATTCTATATGAGAAATATATCAATTAGCAGTGATGAGACATGATATGTTATTATTAGCATGAATGCGTGTAGGGAACCACGAATATAAATTCGACTAAGAAATCATAGGAATTCTAAAAATGCCGGGGAGCTTCCGGAAACACAGTTCAGATCAATTCAATATGTAAACACATTCATTAGACGTTAATCAATCGATTGGTCAACTACAAAAGACAATCAACGAAAATATAAAAAAAACAAATGAAGATAAACAAAACCCATGAAGACAACTATTTTGAGTTATATCACTCAGAATCTCTATCCATTGGTTACGATAACTACATGAACTACAGCTAGATAGCTTGCATTTGCCAACATGGGACAGATCGTCAGTCATGTTTCGATTTGTCCATCTCTAGCTTTTTTCAAATTTACACCTACATCATCCAACATCAAGCGTCGAAATAAGCAGGTGATGATTGGGTATATTTGATCCTAATCACCCTCCCTCCAACCACCACCTCTCAATCAGGGATGATATTTAAAGTGTTGATGTGAGGATAATAAATGAAAACATTGATATTAGAAACGTTGTATTGGCATTTAGACATATACACCGTTTAAAAACGCTGGTATGTCTAGAAAATTTTTAATCACAGAACACTACCGAATTCGTAACTCTCCTGTAAATATTGTCGAGCGATTAGAATGAAATAAATACCACTCTATAACTAGCTAGTGATATTTCATATTTAATGGGAGGCTAGCATCGGAATTCCAAATTAAGAAAATCCTAAGAATACCAGAAAATTTATACAATTAATAGATACACTGATGAAGATCTAATCTATAAACCTATACGAAAGAGACCAATCAATCACATGGTCAGATATCAACAGGAATATAAGGATAAATGAAGAGATAATGAAAACCATGAAGACAACAATGAACCACAAGCTAAGCTATGAGGGCGAACTAATTTATCTGACATAAGGAATAACAGAACACCTCAATTCCACGTGAAGCATAGACTGATGAAGATGTGGTCTAAAACAACAGTAAAAGATTTGCAGTTAAACCATTTAGCTTAAAGAATTCAATAGTAACAATATATTCGTCACAGACTAATCTAGTTAAGAACCAATGGAAACTAAGAGAGCCGTTTCAAACTAGTGCGGTACTCCACAGTAGTGCGTACTCACTATCCAATCACAGGATGAGCCTAAAGACCATCAGGTCTTGCAGAGAAGGCTTAACGACCAAATAATTTTGTTTACAATAGCTGTTGTGATTCCACCTTATCAAACTTAACCCGTCACTATTATTCACTAAAACTTTGAGTCTTGAAGTAGATGATTAGTAAACTAATTATTATTATATAAGTTAACAAGTTAAAAGTCACATTAAATGAACACTAACAGAGTTTTTCTTTATTACACTCACTTAACAAGTCTGCTAAAGAACTTACTTTACGCTGTTCAGCTAAAAGACGCTGATTAGTCAATTGATTACGTTGACTTGCTGCAGCTTGTTGACTGGCTAAAGCAGCTGCTACAGCGGCTTTATTCACGACATTAGTGCCAGTATTTCCACTATTATGACGTTGTACAGTATGACCACTTGTGTGAAATGAATAATTTGACCGTGTTGGACAGGTCGCAATCACATTAGTTGATACTATTGATAAAAGAAATGAGAAATCTTTTTTTAAAAAGTTTATATAATTAATAAAGAAATCTTTTAACGCGAAAATAATGTACTTTATAAGACTGTTAAATATATCTGTCTTTATGAATCAAAGTGCATAGTATTTACCTAAATCATAACAATAATAGAACTAGCATGAGATTACTATTTTCGAATAGTACAATCAAGAATAAAATCATAGTGAGGGTAATAAAGAAAGTTTCTTTTGTGCTTGTCAAAGACAAAAGAAGCTTAAGATTACACTTAATTATTCAAACTATAACTTTGAGCGTTTCAATACCGTTGGGTGGGTTTTTAGTTAATAAGTCGAAGATCCAAACCCCGCTTCCCCATAAGATTGTGTGGAACCTGCGAAAAGGGATTCTTGCAGAGTATGGCTATGGAAGCAAGAGTTGAAGGAGCACCACATGTATTTCAGGGTAACAATCTTAGTGTCTTGATATCAGAACTGCTTACAAATATTTCGACAAGACAGTGCTCTGAAATTGTACATTGAAAATAGAAGCCAGTGGCGATTCTGTTGCAGTTTTCTCATAAAACTTTTCATAAAAGTTAGATGATATTCCTATGTCGTTCTTGCTTGCATTTTTTTAATCCGAACTGTATCCCATACTAAAGAGTTTTCTCAATTTCTTTCTAGATTTCGCCATTCAGATTATGATTGTCGTCTTCCTTTTTCATTTCTTTATAAAAATGTATACATCATTTCTGTGCCCATTTAAACCAAATCTTTTGCTTAAATAAATACATAAAACTCCATCATTACCAAGGTTAACTTTGATAATTTCAAATAAATTGAGCATTGGATAGGTTGTTTATAAAATGAGTAATATATATTTGTAAAATTCCAATGAGTAGAAATTTTAATTTCTTCTCATTGGAATTTTACAAATATATATTACTCATTTTATACATAAAACTCCACTTTGGATAATTGACATCAATATAACTAACTTTAATACAGCTAAACTATTTTGGAACACGAATTGGACATGGGACCTAGTGGTTGAAATTCAAATATGAGATCAGTCCATGAAATTACTGACTATAAATCTGAACCATATGAGTAGATTCAGACTACCTGGTTGAAGTTTGTGCATAAGTAGTTGGGTTTCAGTCACTATGGAACAGATAGATTCATTCTTCGTCTTCGTTTATATCCTGTGTTTTAAAATTAATATTATTCTGCTAATTCATACATTTTGTTATATGTAATTATTCTTAATGCAAGTACTACTACTAGTACGTCTACAACTTTGAGTTAGTTTTGCTAGTATAATTTCATTTATCAACTTGAACATATGATCATATAGAAGGGTCATAACGTTACTCAGTTTTCTTTAATGTTGTGTAGCAAAACGGGTTTTGTGGAATAAAATGATCAGATTTAGAGAATATAAACATACTATGAGAAAACTCTTAGTGAGATCATCAAAAAAAAGATACAATAAAACCAACCCAAATCATAATTTGTAGAGGTTTGCGTCGACGAAATCATCATATCGTTTAGTGACATTGAATATTCAGAAGAATTATTAGATGATGCAGAAGTATTGTTATTGTTATTATTCAATGACGTGCATACCGACTTCTCTGTAACTAAACCCTGTTGTAATTGTTCACAGATACGTGCCACAGCTTTTGCATCATTTTGCCAAGTCACTTCATTTTTACAATAAGTGGAATCACTATCAATAGTTACCAGATTATCACTGGCGTCTAGTTGGTGATCCGATATTGATGTGGATGATGAGAATCGGGATCTTTTAGAACTAGGTGATTCACTTATATGTGACATGGAATTATTATTGTAACTGTTTACTGTTGCAATAGTAGCGTCGCATTGATTTAGTGGTTGACAACAATCGGTTACTCTTTGGTTGGTTCTTTCTAATTCATCACGTCGTAATATTTCACAAAGAATTTCCACTTCTTCTGAAATTTCTTTCGATGAAGTAGATGGGTGTCGTTTAGGTAGAAGTGAAGGAGAAGGTGAATTAGTACGGGGATTGTTATTTTCTTTTAAAATATTATCACTTGGATTGGTTATAGCTTCATGGATCAACTGTTGTAAATCGTCATCATTCCATTCGACCGGCGCTATTGAATATGACGATGGTTGTGGAATTGACTGGCCGGTGCTACTGGTCATACTAGCGGAAGAGGAGCCCATATAACAATTACTAGAAAACGATTTATTGAATGGTTGATTCTTATCAGCAGTCGATGTGGTCTGCAAACTTTAACGAAAGGATTAGGATAACATTGATAAGTTGAGAAGACATGTATCACGTAACAAGAAATTTACTTATATTACTGTAAAAATGATAAACAGATGAAATATGCGTAATGATTGTGGCCAATAACTGAAGAAGTTGAGTGACGAGGTTCGGAATCAATGGTAATGGCGAATATGCATTTAACTTTTAGCCAGTTTTAGGTACCGAGTTTTGAATACGTTTTATACCACTTGCAAACGGATACATTCATTTTTCTTAGAACGTAAGTAGGAATAATTGACTACACGACAATTAAAATTTGGTAAAGACCAATTACTATTCAATTTAATCGTGAATGGTTCTGAGTGATAGAGAAGAAACGAAGCTCAGGTGGATGTTTTTGGTCAATCAGTCAATTACGAACAACTCATTGCTTGGGACATATGTGCCACTTTAAGTACGCATACCACATTACCACGACAAGATCAAATAAACAGTACTAATATCACAGTATACTTCAACGAGGACGAATAAAGTATAAATAGAAGAATAATCTAATTTAACACATAAGAGGGAAGAATATGTAGTTAATACATCTGACTCCTAATAAACGGTTCCTACAAACGACAACACTCATCTACTTCACGCCCTATGATCAAGCTAAGTGATAATACAGACCAGTTCTGAGCTGAAATTTTGTATTTAAGCAAAAGTAACGCGTCCCACTTATGCCTGTAGTGTAACTCAATGAGTTTAGGAGATTCAACATAATGTCGAAGTCTTTACTGAATAAAAGTTTATAAACGTAAACACTAGGATGCAGGTAAATCTAGATAATTAATCTAAGGTATGGGGGAGTTGGAGTTCTGCATTATTCGACTAATTATAATTTGAAATTCAGTTTCCTATGACACAGAAAGAATTATGAATTTCAGTATCAACCATTACAAGCAAAATCAAAAGTTATGCAACTTTTTAAAGGAACACTACAACAAAGCAGAACCAAAAAAACATCAAAATAAGTGATGAGGACTGAGCATGCATAGACAAAACTACACAACACGACACAATGAACAAATAAACCTACTTGGTTTTAAATGATGATGCCTCAATGCTACTGCTTTCTTCTTTGTTACAGTCATTAATTGAAAAAGCATTATTACGTTTAAATGATAAGTCTGAGCACTTTTCAACATTAGCCACAGCATCAGTGATCTCCTCAGGTTGCAATTGTGCATCCAGCAATAACTGACAAATGCTCGATTGTACAGGTGCAAAATTAGTTGAATGAATGTTTGACTCCTTGCTTATTTTTACAGGATGCCTGTCTTTATTTTCCAATTTAGACTTTACAGAGCAAGGGAGTGATGATATAGATGTTAACGATAATAACTTTTCGTGACACTGTTCAGTAGACGACAACAAACCATCATTTGAATTGTTGAACAGGCCTAAGAAATAATCCAAGTAGAAAAATGGATTTCTAAATGAGACAAGGAAATGTATTATCGATTCATACTTCAAAAGAATGATGAGAACATGTTATTTTATATTCATGACAATCATAGTATTGTGACTAAATCAAATATGCATAGAATTCTCAAGGTCAATCTACTGAGAGAATGATTAGACAATAAACAGATATTTCGGCCTAGTTTAAGAAACCCTGATTTATTTCATCTGTACGTCAGTCATCTGCATATTCTTAATGGAAAAGTAATCTTCATAGTAGAAGGCGAATCCCTGAAAAGCTATATGAACAAAGTAGAACTTCTAGGAAAACATGTGGTGAAATTGAACAAAATGGAGGATAAGGGGCAGCTTGCCGAACATTATTTGAAGTCAACAACTGATAATAGTTCACAGTAAGCCCTGACTCGATTAGTGATGTTTGAGTGGAGAAGCTTTATATGGTTTATGCATTTCCAAGATAAGCCATTTAGTGACAAACACTATCAAAATATCTCACGGTGTACGGAGTCAAATGACACTTCCAAGTCAAGGAATTCCACTATTATTGTTAGCCAGTATGCCCATTCTCTAAAATCTTATGGATGCTAAATATTTTATAGTTAAAGACAGAACCGGATCTATAATCAGTTTGATTTTTATTGGTTTGAGGTTCACGAGTCTTAATTAAGCGTCCGATAGTTACTGAAGTTAGTTTTAGGAGCTACATAAGTCAAACTTATTCAAGGGGATTTCGTTCCTGGTGGCGAAACAGAGAACTTATCCTACATAATTGAGAGGGAGATTCTTCACACCTCTTTCACTATTTTCGAAACTGAAATAAGGACAAAGCTTGCAAACAAATGTGGACTGTTGAATAAAGAGTACACACAGAACTATTCAGGTCTGTGTGCCACGAGATACGAGAGTAACGCTACGTTAAACGAACAGTAAGAAAAAAATTAAAAAGACACGACAAATGAGATTACTTTGATTTTTTGTACACTTGTCACCTGATATGACACAAGGTGGATGTTGTGTGAAAAAACACTGGTCACTTTGTGAAATATCCGATCTGTTTATCTTATTTTTATCAAATGATGTTGTCAGATTGCTGTTAGCCTGGAAATTTTCATATCTTTGTTCATTTGATGAAGATTTAACAGGTCCAAACAAAGGTGTAGTATATTTAGGAGAATCCATCGAATTTGGGGAATAAGACATAATATCAGATATCATCGGAAAGTCTTGTAACAGAAGTTGTGTTAATGATGTGAATGGTGGACTAGGTATACCATCAGAATTATGTTTCGTACCAGAATATTTTCTAGTACTGTTACCAGAAGGAGGGATTTCTTCAAATTGTGAAGCATGTCGAGTTCGTTTATTACCGGGTGATATAATATGTGAACTAGATGATAATGAAATGGATTGTGTAGTTGTTGCGGGACCACTACGACATCGTTTGCTTGTCGTGGTATTTATTGTCAGTTGATTGTCGCAAAGATTATTTAACGATGCAGCAATTAAGCGATCTTCTGATTTTCGATTATACGATGACTGTAGCTGCGCATTGGCATCACTTACAGTGTTTGTATTGGCGTTAGAACAGTGAAAATCTATTGTATCTGAAATAAGTTGAGAGGTCACTGCTACAGAAGAATCTAGTTTCGGTAATGTCTAAAATAAATAAACAAGGTGATTTACAAAATGTACCAGAGATGATTTCATACATAAGACAACATCATTACTCATACAATAACATCATAACATTATCATTATCCCACATTCATTTGTTAATGTGGTTAGCATAAAATCTACTTGTCAATTTGCTAATCAACGGTAACTAAATGTAAGTGTTGCAGTAATATTGACTAGACTTTATTGAACAGCGATGAAGCATAAATTAAATGTGTTACTATCTTTCCGTCAATGTTGTTAAGGCCTGAAATTGGTCAGTCTTTGTTGCTGTAAGTGCATCCTAAGCGGATTGCCTTGATAGAGCTTTAATTAACAAGTATGATTAAAGTTGGATTGTTGCTATCAAGGAGCAGTCACGACGAGTGTTTCGTTTTATTTGGGACTTAGTTGAATGTACCTGCCTCCCAGTGTTGATGTTTACAAAGACTATAAAAAACGTTAGTCAATATATCTTTCACAACACCGAGAAGATACAAACACATTCAAATTAAATGTATATCTCTGTGGCATAAAATTAACTATCTGGATTCAGAGGGTCAGTTAATAACACGGTGGTGTTTGATAAGATGGAAGTGAGTTCAAATTCCGATATGAGCACATCCATGTGACGAGTACTGAACAGAAAGAAACCAGTGTCTGAATTTCGCCTGCCAGCCACAACTCAACTTCAGTGAGCTATGAAACAGCTACGTGTATCGTCTTTTTTTTTTTTATTGGAAAAACGACAGTTGACGATTTAATTCCGATGTATTTATGCATATAAAAGCTGTTAGTGACTGAAGACTATTAATTAAGAAAATCTGAAGTGAGTAAAGGCTATGAAAGGAAATTCATCTTAAATAGGAATATGAGTAGAGTGGTATGACTAACCAGTACAGAGGATAAAAGTAAAGGACTAGATAAAGGAAGGTTATTTGATTGTCGAGGTGTTTGCATATGATCAAACACAACTACATTGACCAGAAATCCTGACTGGTGTAGGGGGTAGGTTAGAATAATATTAAAGGCGAATAAACTAAGGTACGGAATCAATTCACTAAGTCATTGAGTACTGATCTATCAGTCAGCTAGGAATCACGTAGAACTAGGAATACATGTGCGTCGGTTAAAGTTACAACATCTATGATTATTAGAACAAGCACAGAGATGATGTAGTTTGAGTAGTAGTAACAACAATGGCAGAAAAAGCACATTAGACATAGACAATACAATTTAAGAAAGAATTAACTCATAAGGTGTAAAATAATTTTACACCCACGACTGAAAGAAACGTAAGTATACCTAAACAATTGTGACTGATTCTGAACTTTGTCATATGGAGTTTATAGTTTCAAGTCTGTATTGACCAACTAGATCAACATCAACAGCTAATGAATTCATAGACTGATAATTCCATCTAACTGCTACGGCAATCATTACTAAGCGTAGAGGTAAGCAACAGATGGGCATACGTATCGATTTGAACTATGTCCATGTAGCTGCAGACTTCTTTGAATGTAATCAGGTCAACACCAATAGTAAATGATTTACAGATATTGAATTACATTATACCATTCGAGTCGTTCGCTCTTACACTAAACGTTTTTCATCAAAAATTTGAGGCAAAAAGTAATTTTATCTAACAAATAAAATGTTACATTAACGGATTACTAAATGAGGTAGTGACTTACTCCATCATGGGTATTCATATCTGTATACCCAAGCGAATGACTTTTCGCTGGATGTAATAAGCGCTGTCAGTAAAATAAAAAAGAAAGATTTTGTTCAGAAAAGCATAACAGAAAGCTGTGAAGAGATGTAAGCCAACTATGAAGTGCAGTACTACGTACTCAGCTTTGAGCTAAATTCGGTATGTGAAGAATAGTGATACTACTGCCCAATCGGTTGTCAAAACCAATGAAAGTCCAACACTAAGTCACTGCTCTAAGGTATCATATGAAGCCTAATTGTAGCCAGTAAATCCCACGTCATGTATATAAACACATACTTTATTGTTATAATAAATAAAACAAATACAATTCAATAAAAAAATTATTTCTTCGCGAAGATTTCATTTATTAGTGTTGTACACTCATGTTTAAAGCTAGTCGAAAAATACAATAGTTCAATAATTGCCAATGGTCGATTGTGTATAATACAGAATCGGAGGTTAATGAATTTCACTTAGTGTACGTCTTATTGAATCGAATATCAGATAGATCTAAACAAAAATCGATGTATAGAAAGTCCCCATAGGATAGGTGGTATACATACTTTCAAAACTGAGTTCCATAGATCAGAAAAAAATATCAATTCACTCATTAAATACCATACTAGATGTGGTACCTATAAACGGATATCCGAAAACGACCTCGGAAGGTGGATGAAAATTAGTCACAGTGACAAGTTCAAAGCCTTATTTTATTACAACCTTCATGGTACCGTGTGCTTAATTTCATGACTGTATACTCGATCGTTCCAAGACAAGTGAAAACCTATAAACAGAGACTTGTAGCCTAAACACACCATCTGTTTTCATAGTTCAGGTTTCATACTCATATGTTAATACGGTGTAAACTAGTGCGCAGTACACTCATTTCTTTAACCCGACTGTGCTGCTACCTTGATGTGGTGGTCGGGTTCGCCTATCGTGATGACTCAATCGGGCTATACTAGTTGGAACAATCGTTCCTACCATGCCAGGCAAGTCGGTTGAAGAGCGGTGAAACCAAAAGCAGCAAATATAAGGTTCGAGGACGAAGTCGTATGACAGCAGTAAGGTGGCCATTAAGGATAGACGACACTCGAAGGTTATTAGTTTTTGACCATCGACGTCATCGAAACATCACTCGCATCAGCTAAGATCACCGAGTAAGTAATAACAAGGTGTTAGGCAAAGGTGGTAAATCAGTCGATGAGGTTGTCAACCTTCATCGACTGGGGTGGTTGGAATATGTGTAGCGTATGATTAACCACCGTCTGCCTCAACGAGCGATGTTGGCTGGTATAGGAGCAGGATGGAAGAAAGTTAGAGGCGACCGAATCAAAACATGGCAGCAATCCATGAAGTCACTGACTGCTAGTTTGAGCCGTGTCGGTAGCTGCAGACTACTTGGATGGGGTCCTCGTGAATACCGTAACCAGTGGCTAGAAATACTGAGTGACATGAACCAGAATCGGTAACAATGGTAAAAATGTATTCACTCATTGTCCTCCCTTAAATCGTGAGCTTTGAATTATTTCATAACTTTCTATCCACACTTCCGGAACCATATTCTGTATGTTCACACTTCTTCTTTTTATTATTATTACTATTATCATTGAGGTAACTTCCACTAATGTGGTGTTAATTTTGTAGTGCTATGGAGGTATGGCAACCTGGACCGATGCACATATGTGCCAGGTCCTATGTTGATCATAGATACCTCAAGCTGATTAGCTACAGCGACTTTCATAGCAACATCATCCTACTTAGGGTATTTTTGCAAGCTTATGGGAAATAAGACCATTATTCACACAAGAACTAGTTATATTAACACCCGATTGACTAAACAGAAACAGGTAGGACGAGATTCGAACCTGAAGCCATTAGGCAGGCACTCCACTGTGATAAATAATATCAAAACAAAGAGGACAGACATACAACACAACTATTAAAAATAAATAATCAGTTTTGATTCGTAGAAAAATCCAAAAAATGAATATAATATATACCAATTTAACAAAACCCCTTACAACTAATAAACTCTCAGTTCGTGGTTGTGGAGATGAACGAATTTCAACATGTGGTATATTCGTTGACGGGGGAGGGATGGTTATAATACTAGCAGTATTTGCCGATGTAGTAGTCATCGTCGTGATTAACGAAGTGTTCGTGGAAGACAATAGTGAACGGTTACTGGTTTGTTGCTCTGAATTCACTTTCGGCTGGAGAACAGATAGAGGGCTATGAGCTATTTCTGTAATAGGCGAACCATATTGAAAATTATGCGTTTGATTGGAAGGAATACAGCAAGGTGTTGTGGGTAAAATTATTTGACTACACGATACGGATGACAGTAGGGGCGGTGAGGTCATACTAGTGGACTGTTGTAGTTTATCGACAATTTTCGATTGGCATAATGATGGTGGTAATAGGCAAAGATCAGCCTCTTCAGATAGTAACCATTCCAGCATACAACACTGTGAACTACTAGTTGATACTCGAGGCAAATCAGATGCATCTAACGTATCGGCAGAAGTGGTAGTGACTACAGTTTCAACAGAACGATCGTTAGATTGTGAAATCATTAGTTCATCTCCCTGTTTCATGCATGGGGAATTGTTTATGATTCCACAAGGTGAAGATACTTTCTGAACCTAGGGATAATAAGCAAGGAGGAGATATGAAGCTATGATAGTTACTGAAAAAAAAAACATTTAGATAATGTAAAAATATGAAATGCTTAAGATTTACAGCTTAAGGGGATTTTAGATATTGTCTTTCAGTTGGATGGTTTGATTATTAATCTTTCATCGACATAATTAAGAGTGATGATGTCGAATGAAAGCCGATAAAATAATTACAAGTAAACCATCCCGCTCAAAGAGCGTAACACCTACAAAGTGTAACAACTCTCTGCTATTAAAAATTGGTGAATCAATTAAAGGCAAAATAGATCTGGCACAGTGATGAATTAGCTCAAGCCCCCATAGCACATTACTCCGACAGGACAATATTAACAATACTAATACTACAATAAAATTCAACAAGACCGAATAAAGAGAAAGTATGTATGTTAGAATAATGTAACTCGCAATCAAGAAGAAGGAGATAAATAATGAATGCACACTCATCACCCTAACCAACCCTCGACAATAATATCACCTAATGATGTTTCCAACCACTGATCATCATTATTACATGGATTACAACCAAGTAGTAATTTTCATCTACCGACACAACTCATACCATCAATCAATCAATTCATTCGCTGATGCTATAACTTGGCATCACTTTTCCCACTTTCTATTATCTTACTCTTACCAAAGTCAATAATACGCATTGAGGTAGACAGGCAGTGGGAGTTGGCCATACTGTTGGAACGGCTCGCAGAAATTTCAGTCACAAAGGGGCTGGAAACATTCTATTAAATCATCGCCTGGGGGAATCCCTTTGACGTGACATCTTTCAATTAGTCGATGGCATAACTCTGCTCTCGGATTAAAAGAATCATAATAATGACTTCAAATTTACTCACAACCATAAGCACATGAGATTTATTGAACATATTCGACACTTGCTGATATAAATATTCTTTCCTCACGTCTGTCTAATTATTTGAGACTTGGGAAGTTATATGAATTTAAGTTCAGAAGCGAGGACGCGATATCTTGTTTTCAACAACAAGATACATCACACGCTCTATTCGTGTCCTAACCACCTTAGTCAACGAGCATTTACAACTTTATTATCCGATTTGCAATCTTTGCATAGCACTTCGTCTCTGATCCCAATATTCCACACTTTGTCATTGTACGATGGGCAAGCAATGCTTCAAAAAAAAAACTATGATTCAATACTGGTAGCTTACGCATATCTTCTTCCATAATGGTTATCAAATTCTACTAATCAAGTTTTTAACGATTCTATCAAATTCAGTAATACTAAATGTAAAACCTGGATACAAGTGAGTGTCAGCTGAAATTATCAGTAAAATGGTAAAGGAAATTAGAGATAGACACAGCAAATGAATATAAATGATAGTCAGTCAATCACAGCGTAGAACTTGGTACATACGTATATCAATTAACGTTGCCATACCCCAATTAGCAGAGAGGGATGAAATTGTCGGATCGAATTTCAGAGTAAGAGAAGTAGTAACAGTGTTAGTATTAAAAGAGAGGATTAGAGATCGAATATAAAAATTAAGAAAATATGCTTCACTAAAAAGGAAATTACGATGAATTCATAAAATTAGAATTCGGAAGAGGACAAAAAATGGATGCACCTTCACCATTCCGAATGATTTCGAAACATGTCACCCAAAGTCTCTAACCACTGCTGATGATCACCACGCGGATCCTAACCAAGTAGTCTATACCTATTAAAATGGCTTAGTGTGATTGTCAATGCTTTTGTGGATTGGTGCTGTTTTGGTTTGGCTGCCCCTAGCTTTTTTTAACCTACTCCTACACCAGACGGTATTGCTCGTCAAGGTGGGCAGTAGTTGGGCAAACATAACACATGTCCTAACCACTTCAGCTGATGATGATTCACTGCTTTATCAATTGATTTATCACATTTACCTTATACTGCTCTATTACCAACCTATAAATGTTTAAACAATACGAAAACTCAGTATTTAAAGAGATCAAAAATGAACTCATATGTGCTAATATGATCAATTTTAACACCATTTCACCTATAAACTCTATACATTGAAACTTCAACGAGGAAGGTTGTATTTACAAGCAGGTCTATTGGAGACAGGTAAGGCTAAACGCGGAAAACCTAAGGTACTGCTGACTTCTACGAGGAGTGACAGAAGTAAGGTGTTTCCTTCAAACAAACGGCATTTAAGAATATGCTACTTTCTCACAACAAAAGAAATGGGTTAAGAGAAGTCAACCTTAAAAATGATGTACCTCACCTTTCTCAATAGATTTCTGTTTCTGGATATATTTTCTTAAAAGGTATTTAAAACGATGGTCTAAAGTAGTTGTACCTTGGGTTCTGTGTTCACGTATAGGAATCGTCAAATCCTCTCCGCTAACTCATTTTATTTTTTATCGAACTCCATAAGAAAAACCCACCAACAGTGTGTGCAACTGAGAACTGAAAACTATTCATAAATTCCCAATAGCACCAAAAATTACCTTGTTCAAAATTAAATCTCTTTTATGCTTCTCAATGTTTCGTTCATTTCTACTTGAAACTCTCATTTGAGCAATACTAGGTATGCGAATACTATCCCACTGTGAACATCAACATTGGGATGCAGGTACATCCAGCCGATGAGTCCCAAATAGGACGAAACGCGCGTCCTGGATTCCACTTGCCAGTCACAATACAAATTAAATACTACCAATATTATCCTGTTGTCCAAACAGGTATGAGGCAGCGTTCGTACTTGCTAACACCCAATTGAAAGCCAAATGATTGGACCACTAAGCCATCACTGTACAACACAATCGTCTTAATGTCTAACAAGATTTTTTAAAACCATATAAACTGATCTCGACATGTCGTAAACCACAATAGAAAAAAATTGATACTCACGATGGAAAGACCCGGTAGTAAACTTAACAGCTCGTCTCATTAATACCATTTCATAAAAGGGGGAAAGGAATTCAACAATAAATATACGATCAAGTCACTGTGTTACTTACGTCATTAATTTTTGATGTAGCCGCTGATACAACATTAGGACATAATAATACACCGACATTACTTTCTGTTAGTTCACTGACTCCACTATGAGACAGTTTACGTGCTGTTATTTCAGATGAAAAAACTTCTGTTGTGGACGGTGTATTATTACGACTACTACTACTACTCTTACCATCACTGGGACTGATGGTAAATGAACTAGTAAATGTTGTCGCTGTTATTGACCCAATAATAGAACTTGGCAAGGAAACACACTTTTCTTCAATGGGACTACTGATAATAGGAATCAGTGTTGAATGTCTCCCTTCAGAAATGAAAAAAAAAAGGAAAAATAATCATGTGAATGATTTTGGTGAGTCACTTAATTGAACAGTGACTATTAATTCAATTCAATGGTAAATATCGTGACAAACAGATAGATAATCATAGAGCTGGATTCGATCCTTTGATACGATGAATTCAACGTCAGAGATCGTTTGTAGTTAAACGGTCAGAAAGCACTGGCCAAATGTTTAATCCTAGTACGAGACGACTCAGCAGTGAGGGAGTAGCTCGATGAACAAACCTTTCGACTTATCACCCCAAAGTCAGAGGTCCGAACTCTGTCTCAATTAGCGTAGTATGCAGAAAATAGAGTTGTATCAACAGCACTAGTACCTAGTGTAGATCAAAGCTAAATACAAGAATACACACTTGACAAATGAACTACTTCAACTACGTAGTGCACATCCATAATCTCATCAATAATTGTAAGCACTTTTCTGAGTAACAATTTTGATAATTGATTACGCAAAACGATGAATCAATTATTGACACACATGTGATCCAGTGATCATCTATGATGATACAATTGTGTAATAAGAGTAACAGTTCATAAGTAGAAAAGCTAAGAGAGTAAAATAATGCTATAGAGTAAAGTGTAAACAAATTGAAAGCACATGCTGATTTAAGTAAAGAAACAGTAGACAACCAGTCTACAATGATATTCACTAGAAAAAGCAGCGCTATGCAGCCAGAAATACAATGATGAGGAATTCAGTCAATCAACTAACCACTAATAACAGAGGACTTAGGAAGACTGCATGAGAGGAGAATCATTATCCAGCCAATGGTTACTCAACTTAAAGGATACGTTACCTAGTTTTGTCACATCAGTATGTATTAAAGAACTCAACTGCTCCTGTGGAGAAAGGTATCTTGGGCATGCTATCAGCCAAATTAACAAACGAGAAGTTACGATAATTGTTTGTAAAGGGTCTGACTAAATCTAAGTGCAGTTGCATTCTGCCACACTTAGTAGATAGTAGATATATTAAAGATGAAACTAAGGCATTTAGAGCGGTGTATCGCATACGACTAGGCTTTCCAAATGAAGTCCAATCTCATCTCCAACATCGAGCAGAAGATATAGGGACGTGAGCTAACAACCCGAGTCTGTGTTCAGAATAAGTGTGTAATGCCCCTGTTTTTTCTATGTCCATACAATGCCAGTTCGGAACACTACTTTTGCATTCATATCTCTCTTCCAACCTTTATATATCTGTAATGGTTATCTAAAAACTTTCAAATTTTGATAACTATTATCATTACCATTATTGTTTTAACAATTTCACACGTTTTGACCTGTGTGGAAATGTTTATGTCAGTTATTATTACACTTATTATGTTATGCTAAAATAGTTATTCATGCTACCATAAATCAACTTATTACCACTAGTATATTTGCACTTTTACCTATTAATAGTTACGTAATCCACTCACTTCACTATTTTCATTTACTCACAAGTTATCTTGATTGATTTAACATTTTTTCACATTTGCACATAAATATTGCTATATATTAAGGTAGTCTGATGAAGATCTAGTTGAAAACAATGTTGCGCACTTGTGTTGTTCTAAACAAAAACCTATGGATTTCGTACCTTCAGTTAAACCTCTTTTGCAGGTGACGGCCAGTGATATTATTAATTATTTAAAGCAAAGTAGGCGTTATATGACTGACGAAACGGGGACACTAAAGGTTAGACAACAGTCGTTAATTCATTACCTATACCCGAAATTTGTTGATCTAATGAAAGTCGTTGTTTTTGACAACTTGATACGATCATCGACGAAGAGTTCGTCATACTGTCAAGTATCGGATATTATTAGTGAATATGGAATATGTCGATTATAAAAAAATTATTCATATACAACAAAGTTATTTTTATTTTAATTAGCGTAATTCAAAATAAACGTACGACTTTCATTGTAATCTAACTCTGATGCGGAATTTTTACATCTGTCTGGCTGAGGAAATACAATATTGGTTTTAAAACATGACTCTGTTTCTGACTGGGATTCAGATAAATTATCTGTGATAAATGCTTTCGGCCCGAGATATTGTCTAACAACCTGTCGAACTCGACGTGCAAAATGTTCGCGTACGCTCGACGACACACTATGCGACAAAGAATTGGGAGGACTTGTAGCAGCAGCACTTACTCTTGTAGCCATCGGTAACTTCAAAGAAATACCTGGAACCTCTGTATCACATTTAAGATTTTTATTCATTTCCTGCCATATTTGACGAATCTCTTGTACTGCTTGAGGTGGTAAGAGATGTTGTAGCATTAATATTCTAAAACAATAAAGCAGACAGTGATAATTTAAAAGTTATTCAAAGTTGATGATCAAACTTGTGAGAAAAATATGTGATAGTAAAAATGGTGTTAACGCATATCTGCTCAACGGACTTGGCGATTGTCATACCCTTAACAATACTCAAGATCATCATGCTGATAATCCAACTCTTACATTTCGTAACGCTTCATCTGATTCCACCACTAACCTTCAAATCCTCTCGGCAACCTCGTCCTTATGAGCCGCTACTGATGGAGTTTTGAGTTAATGAAACAATATCCCAAGTCAACTGAAAAGGCATAATAAATTGCCCGCAAAAGTCATTAATGTCATATACATATAGAAAATATGCGTGGAAGAATAATACCATGCAACCCTTAAAAGAAGGAGATAAAGAGTAAATGCGTTTAAATCACTCTGACCGACCTTCAACTATAGCATCAACCAATGATGTCTCCAACTACTGATCGCCATTTCCACGTGAAGCACGTTCAGGTAGTAGTCTGAGTCCACCTGCATAGCTAACAGAATCAGCCAACGAATTGATTGACTGATGATACCATTTAGTTTGGTTGTCTCTACTTTCACTCATTCTACTTTTACACCAATCAGTATAATGTGTCGAGGAGGTGGTTTGGAATACATTATCATCCTTATTTTATTTACTGCTCAATAATAACTTTATTTAAATCATTAAGACATATCTTCCGTAGTGTTACACAATGTATTATGTAATATTTTGTGACAAAACAGTAGTAGCTTCAACCAACGCCTAAGTGTACTATGAACACTGACCAATGTTTATACAAGTGTAAATTTAATAATGTGATTTATGTACACTTTCATACAATTAAATTGAAAGGAAAGTCATTACATTAGAGGTTAGTCTACGTTAACATGTGACGGTTTTCTGCATTTTTAGTAAACTAACAATTTGCGTAAATGACAATTTATTCCCCCCTCCAAAAAATTACATACTTTATAAGTCACTACGTTAACTACACAGATTGATTAAGATATAAAGTATGTAAAAAAAAACACTTATAAAACAAGATTTCGGTTGCTATGCCCGCTAGGATACAATAAAAACTTTTAAAAATTAGAAGCAATTTATTAAGAAAGAAACTTTGCATAGAAGAATTAAAACAATCAATCTGTTGAAAATTTAATAACGAAATATCGAAGACTGAGGTAACCCGCAACGTTTTCAGTGTTCATTGAGCATACTTTACATACTTTCCAGTATATATTTATTAAGTAAGGGTTAGCAACCCCATCCCGTAAAACAACAACCTTGCTAAAAAAAACGCTAACCAATAAAAACCTTTATAGCCACTTTAACTCTGCCCTGAGTTGGAAGATCTGTTACGACGCCTCATAGTGAAAGCCGAGTTTCTTCAGAAGCCACAAGGCCGATGTCGCTCCTAACAATGAGAGCAACCATCAATATAGGTACATGAAATGCTAGCACGATGTGGAAGACAGGAAGAAGCATGCGAATAGCTGAAGAAAAGAAAAGATACAACCTGAAGATACTTGGAATAAGTAAAAATCCATTGGCTACAAGCTGGATAGCAAATATTATCTTCTGGAGAAGTGCTTTAATACTCCGGTCACGAAGAAGAAAACGCCTCACACACACAAGAAGTAGCACTGATATTGTCCAAAGAAGCATGGAAAGCCCTTACAGGATGGGGACTTCATGGACCTAGGATCATTAAAGCATCATTCAAGATAAAGAAGGAGGGGATTACAATAAATGTCATCCAATGCTATGGTCCCACCAACGACAGCCACAAAGACGACAAAGATCAGTTCTACGCAAGGCTGCAGTCAATCATCGATAAATGCTCAGACAAGGACCTGACCATTCTGATGGGAGACTTCAACGCCAAGGTTGGAATGGACGACACCGGATATGAAGATATCATGGGACGACATGAACTGGGAGAAGGGAACGAAAACGGTGAGGTTTGCAAACCTATGTGCCTTCAACAAAATGATAATAGGTGGCATCGTATCCTCCCAGTAAGTTTGAATACTTTGAAGAAATTATGGATAGACTATCCCCACTGAACCCACCAGCAGCAGCCACGGATCTCCCTATAAACACCGACCCACCAACAGTCGAAGAAATCAAAATGACCAACCGACAAACCACGAGTGGCAAGTCAGCAGGGTCAGACAACATACCAGCTGAGGCACTGAAGGCAGATATAGAAGGAACTTCAAAGGTACTCCACATTCTCTTCAGAAAGATTTAGGAAGAAGAAGAAGTGTCAGCCAAGTCATTACTCTACGGTTCATTGTTGAACAATCAATCAAATGAAATTCACCACTTCACATCAACTTTCTCGACTACGAAAAAGGATTAGGAAGCGTACATAGGAGAATATTATGGAGCCTTCTTAGTCATTATGGCGTACCCGAGAAGATAATCAACATCATACGGAATTGTTATGACGGACTACACTGTAAAATCGTGCATGGAGGTCAGCTCACACATTCATTCGAAGTGAAGACCAGTGTTAGACAAGGCTGCTTACTCTCGCCCTTCCTCTTCCTGTTGGCAAATGACTGGATCATGAAGACTTCAACATCTCAAAGTAATTTCAGAATACAGTGGACAACATAAATGCAACTAGATGACTTGGACTTTGCTGACGACCTAAATGGTTCTCCTATCGCACACACGCACACAGAGCAACGAATGCAGGTGAAGACGGACAGTTTAACAGAATCCTCTGCAGCTGGAAGTAGGTCTTAACATACACAAAGGAATAAGCAAGATCTATCGATACGAAAAAACGACGAACACTAACCCAATTACATTTGACTTGACAGAGAAACTCTGGAAGATGTGGGAACCTTTACATACTTGGGCAGTATCATCGATAAACAAGGAGGAGGATGTGATGCAGATGTAAGGCGCGGATTTCGCCATGCAAGGCACGGACATTATTTCTACAACTGAAGGAGAATATCTGGAACTCAAACCAACTGTCAGTCAACATTAAAGTCAGAATTTGCAATACGAATGTGAAGATGGTTTGTTGTATTGTGTGGAGGCGAGAGTTGTATTGAGAACTACGAGAAGCATCCTGGAGATGGATAGGATACAAATTGAGGAAATCATCAAATTGTATCGCAAGACAAGCATTAACATGAAACCCTGAAGGTCAAAGGAAAAGAGGAAGACCCAAGGACACATTGCTTTGGAAATTGGAGACAGACAAGAATAGTAGAATGAAGAGCACTTATGAAGAGCTGTAAAGGAAAGCCCAAGACAGAGTTGATTGAAGAATGATTGGGCCTATGCTCCACATGGAGTAACAGGTATTGATTGATTGACTGTGGACTGCATGTCAAAGTGAAAATTTCAATAAAATATTTCATTCCAAACGGTTGGATTTATCTATAGTCGTCAAGAATGAAACTGTCTAGTGCAGTGCAGCTGACGTATCGAATGTATACTCACCAATATAGTGCAGCATTCATCATTTAATCGATCGGTTGGCACCCATTAATTTGACTGAGATCAACAGTAAATAATTCTGTGGGCTGATATCGTGTTTTGTTTTGGTCAACCTTAGGCTTTGTCAATTTTACTCCGACTTAAGTCAATACCTACTAAGTTTGCTGCTTTTCATTTTATCACCGTCCGACCGACTTGTCTAACATGGCAGGACCGAAAGGAACAATTATATCAGCCAGTATAACCATATCGGTCTATTACAACAGGCAAAGTCAATCATCAAGTGAAGGTAGTAGCTACAGTTATGATCAAAAAACAGATTTTTACTATTAAAAAGAAGCAACATTTGAACATGTTGGACGTGTTATCACTTCACTCTATTCGACGTTGATAACCTATATTATTTCCTTAAAAAAGCTCGGATCAAATTATCGTGTGAAACGTTACAACTACTTAATCTCCAATCGTTAAGATTATTTCAAATACAGTTTAACAGCAGATACAATAATGCCGTTGAATAACAACAGGTACAATATCCATCATTACCAAGGTTAATTTTGATAATTTCAAATAAATTGAGCATTGGATAGGTTGTTTATAAAATGAGTTATATATATTTGTAAAATTCCAATGAGTAGAAATTAAAATTTCTGACGTTTCACGGCTTAGTGTAAGTCGCTTCTTCAGAGAAAAATGAATTGGAATTTTACAAATATATATAACTCATTTTATAGGTACAATAATCCAATTATTTAAGGTTCCAATTAGTACCTCACATATCACTAACATGTAAATGGGTGTTAGGACGGGTTAAAAATTAAGTCTAGTTATATTGGTAGATAAGAAACCTATTCTTCTGAATAATGATCGTGTTTGATAACAAATCATTAAGGAGGTCTGAGCCACTAATTGTATTACATGGACAATTATCACTCAGTAAGGTACTATCGCATTGTGTTCATTTAATGGTAGGCTTAAGTGGTTATCAAATTTTAATTCATAGCAATAAGATAAGAGTCACAAGAAACGTGTGAGCGGAAACCTGTTTTTAATATTTTCGTAACTAGGCTCTTAAAGCTATAAATTTATAAATATTGTATTTACATAATGACGAAAAGAGACACAAATAAATAGTGTGTATTATACAATAATATACGTTAAAAAGGATGCTCCTGAAGATCTAGTGAGAAGTCGTGATTGGTGGAGTTCAGACTTGTCGGGAGTGAGACCGTTATCATCAACGACAATGGATTATCGTCTCGCTACATATCACAAATTGATGGAAAAGGGAATCCTACCATTGTATGTCGGGCGGCCCAGTGGTACAGAGGGTTAGGTGTTCGCCAAACTGAAGCTCCTGGGGCGGAATTTAAGACGAGCATTGCTAACGAGTCCCACACTAGGACGAAACGGATGTCCGATGCTGTCTGATTTACAATGATTCTCTGCTAACATCAATCGGTGATAAATTCAATCAGCTAAACTTGATACCAATCTCTAAAAACCATCTCAATTGAATATTCACATTGACAAATACGCCCTAATCAACAAGTCATAGCCCATTATATATATATATATATATATATATATATATATATATATATATATATATATATATATATATATATATATAGCATTTTATGACAATTGAAAATTATCACCAATAAACACAATTAGACGCTTTACAGAATTCAATATATCAAAGTTACTTTCTTCATATATGAAAGTATGTCATACATGTATGAAGCTATCTCTTATATTTTACAAAAGACCATTGTTAACTATAAAATGTCACTCTTTCGCTTTCTATCCAGTGAAAGTATAAATAAACTTTAACTGAAATGCCTAACAAACAAACACCATCGATCGGGAAACTTCTATATCATGTGACCAGTCATGAGCCAAAAACACGTGACTAGTACAATGTATGCCATTTATCAAGCTTAGGAAGAATGTTATCTGAATTAATCGATAGACTGGCGAGAAAAACAATAAGTAAACAAATTAATGAATAAAGATAGCCTCGGATAACATATACTGGTCAAGCAATGGTTATGCATACATTAAGGTGAGGCAGAAGTTAGAATGTATACACATGAAGAACAAGTGAAACTGTCGTTGTTCCTCTTAATCTAGTACGAAATTACGTGAAACAATCAGGGACTGGCCTACCAGGATCTAATTCTTAGTTTTCAAGACATGCAAAGTACTAAATAGGAGGTTCGATAGTCATATAAAGGCTCCTATTTGATAGGAAAATAGTGAAGGCATAGTGTGAGTGAGCTAGTATTCGGACTATAGTATAATGTAAGAACGAGCATAAACTATTCTTATAATGATCGCGGAGAATGATCATTATAGGCGACCAAATATCAGTCATTGTCAAACCTGTGTATTGTGCATACAATGTATGAAGTTAGCAAAAAAAAAAAAATAATTTTTTGTATCACAGAATATAAAGTAATAAGTTCTTAGTATAAAACTAGTATGAAAAACGTGAATTAATCCTATTCTTAAACCTGAGCTATTTGTGAACCTAATTCAAAACTTAACCTTAAGTAAAAGCTTTTCGAGGACGCATAAAGGAATATTAGCATTCCTGAAATAGGTTCTAGAATGATTACAGACATCACATAACTATATGGACAAATGTTATGTCCTTGTTTCCTTGGATTTACAGGTGGAAAAGTCTATAACAAATAAATAAGTAAATAAATCGTGCAAAATTTGTACACGCCTTTAATAAATATCTATTCTGAATGGCTATGTAACACTGAATGCGTCGTTTGTACAATCGGATTTAGATCCTAGTTTATTGGTTAGATCAATTTTTATCCTAGATATTTTGAGAATCTTTCAAGCACAATCCCATATTATACTACTGACAGTAATTTTACTCACCCAGTAGCAGGAAGAGTTCCAATGGCTGGATAAACTGCCAAAAAATTGTAAGTTTGAACACAACAGTATGACGTAATACTTACAAAGTGGAGTAATGCCACAATGCTTAAATTGCTCGGATTGACCACAGGTTTCAGTCCTATCGCTTTTAATTAGATTAGGAATACCGAGTAGCATCGTATAACAGAAATGTGACCCGAAGTTGAGTATACGAATCTAAACTTAGCTATTGAGTTCAATCAACATATCCATAAAAACTGCTCATTATCATGCACATCTTATAAAATAAACTTTTCAATGACAAGATAAAGCACTGATCTTCAATTGATAGAAACTACTGAGACATAGCTCGATGGATGTAAATAAACAAGTACAACCTGTCTTCGAAGAGTTGAGATTATGTATTTTCAAAAAAAAATTTGTATGTAGTTAAAAACAATGCAAAGATAAGCACTTCATCATTAACATCAATTGAATCAAAATCACCCACCATCTGTTCGTATATGCTTCATGCACAGAAAGAATAGTAAATAGTTTTACTGAAAAAATTACGATTTCAGCGCATATGGTACTAAATTATCTAACCATTCTTTATTTCTTCTAACAATGTGTCAAAATGGGATGGAGTAAAGGACAATGAAACAAGTAAAACTAAAATAATTCAATTTTTTTTACATATTAGTACAAGTATTGAAACTTGCGTATGTGTGTAATAAATGAGTTAAATATTCTGACCGTAACTACATCGGTATGGATAGTACTGAGTGATATTTATCAGTCAGTCAGCCAAAATAAAACGCAGAAATTAGCACGAGTACATCAGCCCCAACAGCCACACTCGTTTAGCACAGCAAAATAAATACAAAAGTAATAGTTACATCAGTAGCAGTAAAGGAGATTGAACAAAGAGAATGATTCTGAAATAATTATTTTTCAGAAAGATATAAAATAAGTACAAGATCTAAGAGAAGGCAAAGAGTGGATGCACCAGCGCCATGTCTCCAATGAAAGGTTAAGTAAAGTGACCTCGACCAAGGAGTTTACCTTTACCACCGCGGCATAGACCAACAATCTATGCGTGACAAATTTTGGTTTGGCCACTCCGCTGAGTAGTATCATGAGCTACCACTATCACAATGTAGTTCCGAGACAAGTACGCATGTGCATGTACTTGGTGAGTCATTCAGTCATAAATGACAACGGTTGTAAACCGTGTCAAAAGACGTGCAATCATAGATTGAGAATGCCTTTTCAGACGCCTAAAAGTATGTCTACTTTCTGAAACTTGATGAATGGTGAACATTTGATCGATACAACCAAGATCAGGTCCGAAACCTAATTGTTTTCTTTTCGCTGTATAGTAGCTGAATGTCAACTAAACTGCTTTTTAGTGTTCAGCCCATCGTCGATAGCAGATAAAAGTGCCTTTTTTTCAGAGACTGTTAAACTAACGCAACTTTTTAATTCTAATTTTCTAAGTTAGTTTGAAGAGCTGACTAATATCATCAATCATTTCTGCCTTTTCCATCTCTTTTACATTTGTTACTCACCACTACTTAGACATCAGCGAAAAGTAAACCGAAAAAAAGAACTTGTTAAAATTAAAATGGGAATCAAATGTCATTTTACATTACAGTCATTAGTTAACGTTAGATGTTAAAAAAATTTGTTAGATGTTCATATATTTGCGATTTGTGTAAACGCACACACGTACTAAAAAAATACTTACTTATCAAACTCACTGAAAAATAATGAGACAAATCTTTTTATATAGGTAGGAATATGAAAAATTACACTAAATGTAATCATAGACTCTGCTGTACATCATAAGGCGATAGTATTGCGTTTTCTGAGCTGCATTTCTCGATTGTGAAGCTTGCATCGCCTTATTAGACATAGTCAAGAAAGAAGTAGGTTCCCAGTATTTCGTCGCAACTGATTAACTACTTATTCTGCTTACCGTATATTGCCTTTGACTATCACCTCTTGTGGTTGGATATCTGACCTTATCATTGTTCATCCTTTTTCTAATTAATTAACAGATTGGATTGATTACGATGTCGAACGATTTATATAGAGCTAAGAAGCGACAAGCTCCCTAAAATTCACTGATAGTATTTATGTTTATTTTGTCCATTAATTTGACATCTCTCCTGTTAAATTCACGCACATAAGCCGTGCACGTGCATTAGATATAAATATATCTATGTAGTGGCGTTCAACAGCTAACAGGTGCGCGACCGAATGGAAAAGGACAGGATAGTCACTTTCTTTGATGCGGTGCTTCTCGCGGGTAGTGACATTCGGTTTCACTTTGTTTGTTACTTTGGTTCAAATAATATTGATTGAGAATACTACCGATTCCTCTTGCACCTAATAATCGATTGGAATCTTGTTAATCAACATGGTCAATGAAGCTTAGAGAACGCAACACACCGCCTCTAATATTCCTGTACCTGAACGAAAATCTTCGTCGAAGTACAACTTAATAAAGTTGTCAAATTGGAGGTTGAATATTACTATGAATGTTAACAATGAAAACAGACAGGATATAGTTGTACGCATTAACGTTCAGGATAACTGCTTCGAAAATTCGACTTATTTTTCAATTGGATAGCTAAAAGGAAAATTAGCCACGACCGTATATATATAGTCTGGGTTACCTGTTTGTATGAGCTTCATACGTTATTACATTAATGCAACAAAATAATTCAACAAAAATGAAAGAAAATATTCATGGAAGAATAATACCATGCAACCCTTAAAAGAAGGAGATAAAGAGTAAATGCGTTTAAATCACTCTGACTGACCTTCAACTATAGCATCAACCAATGATATTTTCAACTACTGATCGCCATTTCCACGTGAAGCACATTCAGGTAGTAGTCTGAGTCCACCTGCATAGCTAACAGAATCAGCCAACGAATTGATTGACTGATGATACCATTTAGTTTGGTTGTCTCTACTTTCACTCATTCTACTTTTACACCAATCAATATAGTGTGGAGGTAGGGAGGAAGTGATTTGGTATACGTTATTTATTTCCCAACCAACTCAATTCGGTCAATAAGGAAAAATAACTTTGTCAATTGACTTGCCATTTTATCTGGTACTCTATGCTTAATAAAAGAATCGTTTACTTGATAGCTTCAAGATAGAGAGGCTTCGAGAGGGCCTGTGATCAAATACTGGTAGCCAACCTATGTCTTCTACTTTTGTAGCCCATGTTTAGCAGCCATAGTTAAGGATACATCAAATCATGACATAGATGATCGCAAAAGTATAACTATGTTGTATCCATAAAGCCAGATTAAATGACATTGTTTCTAAATAAGCGGTTAATTCATGAAAAGTAGGACGAGTGCAAGTCATATTATAGTTTACGATTAGATGAGGACAAAAATGAAGTTAATGGAAATTTCCCAAACGCTTGGGACGACTACTAATATCAGCTCACTGATTTTATACGTGTACAAGAGACTATCTGTTATATGTACCGTGATCGAAAGCAAGTACCATAGCCAGGTGATTCATACACTTATCGATACATCACAAAACGTATAATATCAATTTTATATAACATTTTTTAGAGAAACTTACCGTCTGTCGTATTGATTTTTATTTAATGATCTTTGTTGAGTATTACTACTGTCAACATGATGAGGATCATGGTCAGTCGTGGTATTGTTGTTTAGCGTATAAAGGAAACTTTCAGTAGAATTATCTGTAATTTGAAAATAGTTAAAAAAGTTCTTCTTAAAAAACGTCAGAGCTTATAATATTTGACTAGACAGTTATAAAATTTATAGAAATAATAAACAAGACTGATATATGATGATATTTTATTGACTATGATGTAATTGCTATTTATTTTTTTTTATTTAAACACAAAATTTAGTACAAATGGACACCAGAACTATGTGTGCCATACAATTAGAAACACAATATCGTGAATAAATAAAAAGAGAAGGTGATAGTAGAAGTTATGATTTAATAAGGTAACAAAATAACAAAGTAGGATATACTTAGGGTAGGAATACAATCAAGAAAGACGTAACTTCACTGAGAAATGTCATCATATCTTTAATAGGAATCTATGGTAAGATCGCCAATGACTTTCATTCTAAGTTATATCTGATACGGTCGCAAACTAATGAGTTGTACCATTCCTATGACACAACTAGGGAGTCATGATAGGCTGATAGAGGCCTGTCTAATATGACCTCTTTTCATTTGACGGAGCTGTTACAAACTGTCATTATTGCGCCCGAAAACACATTGAACTTCAGCGTCATTAACATGATATTGCTACGGGATGTCAGAAATTCTACGGAAAAACAGTGGTTGGGAACAGAGACGCTGAAGATCCTAAGTTTGGAGACCAGGTTTCACAAGCGTAGAGAATTATTGTTTTCACCGAAGCGTTATAAACCCAACCTTTTACAATCACATCATGACAGCGCCAAAGTTGGCTCAGATTGGAATGAACAAACCCAGGTTTTATTATGCGGAGACTGACCGAATCCGGTATACCCCTATCAGCATCACACAACTACCCAGATATACAAACCTTTCGACTACTTCTAACAGTTCACCCCAGAGTGACAGTGGGTATAGACTCCTATTACTCTTGCACTCTTTATTTTGAATGACCAAAGCATATGCTATACCTACGGACACTAATTGCCTACTGATTAAGTGCAACTTTGATGGCTTGTGTTGTCATACAGTAAGGCGAAATCATTCGCATACTCGAAGTCGAAAAATCCTCTTCCATGCTATAAATCCACATCATCAACGCCCACTTTTCCCAAGCTGTTTCTAGAATCCCATCATCTTGTTGATGGTAGAATTTATCCTCGATTGCCTCCAGGTTGCAATATGTCGGTGGGCAAGGGAAAATACGAAGAGGCATCATTTTTCATGCCAATTCCTTTTCACTTTGATGGAATCTTTAAATCTAACAGCACTAAAGCAATTGTTAATGAGGATCCAGTCGACTAGTACTGTCTCTGCTTTAGAGTTTAGTGTGACATCGATGTCCATGCAACTGGACGCCTATGCTACATGGTCTGCGAATACGTGCACATGAAACATACTCTTCGAATCGACAGATGGAGAGTGAATCCACAGTACATTAGAAGGGTCTTTGATACGGGTTTTCGAGAAACAACAACTATCGATGTCAAGATCTTTTAAACGCATAGGCAAACCTATTTTTTTCGAATAAAGAGCTGTCATAAAGTCCATATACTTTTAAGGTACGCCTTTTAAAGGGAAACACAAAAAAGACAAATCCATAATGTAAGAAAGAAAATAAACTTACCATCAGCAACACTCTCCTTACTAGATATACTTTCATTGTTTTGAGGTGGTGAATGAGAATTAGTAAGTGGCGTAACACTAAGAGATCCACTGGTATTTGGACTTAAACAGACAATAGCAGTGTTATTATTGCTATTGCAATGAAAAGTAGTTGAGCAACTGTTAATTTCATTATGACGACAGGAGGACACTAACTCTGAGTCAGAATGTACAAACACTGATTCACTACTACGATTACTTATATTCGATGGCAGTGAGTAATTATTAGTATTATTATCACAGAATGTTTCAATCGCATCCATATTTTCATATTGTATCATAGCATTACTATCTACCGTAGGTAAGTGCCCAGAATGGTATCGTGCGCTAGACTTTCTAACAACAATAGGTGATGCAGATTTCAACGTGGAAGTGGATGTAGGCACAAATTCTGTTATTGTTGATTTATCATTTTGATGAAAATAAGGATTATACGTATTATGTGAATTTTGACCAGTATGAATATGCGGATGATGATGATGGTGGTGGTGATGATGAAGTGGATCTAGAAGAGGCTGATACTGGTTTGCAGTTGACTGACAATTTGAAGAGTCTGTATGATGTAAAGTTGAATTGCACTCAATACTATCTGCACTGATAACTTTTTGATGCTAGAATTTGTACAAGAACAAAAATAATGGAAACGTAGTTAAGCCAATTAGAAGGGAGGAGATCTTACAAATCAGTTACTCATGAACAACGTAGAATCAGGCACATGTGTAGATTGGTTCACGTTATCACACCACATCAGTACAGAAAGATGCGTACCACATTAGTAAGGGTAGTAGTAACACTAGTGGTCATATTGATTAAGTATAAACACATATATTGGTCCTCACCAAGCTCCACAGATTTCTGAGGCTGGTGGTATGGTTCGAAAAGTAAGAAACTAACACAATAAAAATTACGATAGCTTAATCAAGCTATACTGGTTGGAATAGACTATTATTCTACTATTTACGTTCTACTAACTTCAGTAGGTCGGTTGGACGGTGTTAAGACAAAAAGTGGAAAACTCAATCACCGAGGGTGAAGTCATCCTACCGACTGTACAAAGATGTGACACCAATAAGATGTAACTCTCGGATAACTAGCATTGCAGCGAAGCTTCCTTCTTATAACAAGATGGGGTTGAAGTGTTGTACAATTGGACAGTTATCAGATTATTTATTACTAGAGGAATGCACCTCTTGTAGTAATTCTTGCAGGTTAAATTGTTTAGTTTTAGGCTTCAAAAGTTGCTTTTTTTAAAAAAAAACTACCATTAATTAAAATAACTACACGGTTCATGTAGCTAAAAAGGATTTTAAAAAGTAAATGAATAATTGTTACACAAGTCATGTTGTTCATTATACGTTTTCTTAATTACCTTGTAACATTCAAATAACAACACGCAATTACTTACATGTGTATGATCATGTGACGTGTTGGAAGACCAGGTAAATTTTTCCCTGACATCATTTTGATGAGGATGGTGAGAAATTACTGTTGGTTGAGGTGAACCATGCAAGGTGTTAGGCAAAAGATGATGATGATGGCGGACATAATGATGGTGATGACGATGTGGATGACTGGATAATGGATTAGTAGTTGTTGTTGCTGTTGTGATGGTAGTGGTGGTGGTTCCGTCATGAATTGGACTAGGGTGATGGTGATGATGATGTGTAAGATGAACATGATGGTAATGAGGTAGTACATGGGCATTCATTGATGACGATGATGTTGTATTAGAAACCAATGTCCGTCTACGACCAGGTAGATCTGGCGAATTAACGTGTGAATGACAATGACTAATAGGTAGGAAAGCATCTTTATTATTACCACAGTTGGAAACTTCAGTAGTAATTCTACCATTAACATCTACAAGCGGCATGGTTAAGTGTGACGACGATACTGATTTTTCAGAGCATGTTACGCTTGATGAATGAGGAACAATTGTATTTAAGACAAATGAACAACCTGATGCTGTTATCGAGAGAGCACTAGTAGATTGTGCAATAGCTTTTTTAAGACACGCTGATGCATTTGAACCCGTTAACTCTCCACTTTGATCACATTCGCTAAAGAATTTCACATAAAAAAGCAAACAAGTGGAGAAATTTCAGTCAACCTATTTTTAAAATAATTATTGTGACCATCAGCCATATTCAGACATGGGACCTAGTTCAAATTTATACTGCTTTAAGTTGTCACATTTGCACCATGTGATGACAATGTTTTCGGGAAAGAGAAGAAAGACGACACGATTACTAATCGGAGGAATGTAACAAAATCAAAGACATCCCACTTGTTTCGATATTGTGATAATCAGTTTTAGTGTTAAAATGAAAAACCTGTATTACTTTAAAAGTGACCTGAATTGTGACTAAAGATGATTATATTAGATGGAGCAGTAAAATACGTTGACCTCCTTCCTTATCTTGAAAGTTTCATGAGTTCTGGTTGGTCGACGTCTGACGAAATCTTAGTATGAATTAAGATGATTCGTTTGGCTTTTGTGAACTTGCGTCACAAATTAACAACCACTGTAAGTCTACCTCGAAATACTATGCTGGTCGACGTAAAAGTAGGACGCAAGAAAAGTAGGGACAACCAAACTAAATGGTATCATCAGTCAATCAATTCATTGACTGATTGTATTAGCTATACAGATGGACTCAGACTACTACCTGAATGTGCTTCACGTGGAAATGGCGATCAGTAGTTGGAAAATATCATTGGTTGATGCTATAGTTGAAGGTCAGTCAGAGTGATTTAAATTCATTCACTCTTTATCTTCTTCTTTTAAGGGTTACATGGTATTATTCTTTCATGAATATTTTCTTTCATTTTTGTTGAATTATTTTGTTGCATTAATGTAATTAATTTGATCTTGTATTGGTAATATGACATGGAAATTCAAGTTAACGCACAACTATGCCAAGTCTTATGTTGTTTACAACTGACTGGTGTTCAAAGCACTATTATTCAACTATCCGAAAATCTTAGTGCGTGTGCGTATTAGTTCTTGAAATTACTTCGACATTAAGTATGAAATTCCAACCGGTAATGAAGCCTACTTTTGTTTCATGTAATATTGTTGTTGACTAACTTTGTTCACATTCGGTCGTAAACAGAGTGAAACCCGACGCGTATGCACATGGGTCCAAGTTGCCACACCACATTAGCACTACGAGATTAAATTTACAGGATTAACACGATAGCATACTTTAACAGAAAGAAATGAAGCAAACGAAAGCACGAAATAATGATGGAACTTAGGATCTAGAAGAACTTAAAGAGTGAATATACAATGTCAGACACCAATCTGCCAGGGGTGATGGGACTTGCTAGATAAATGAAGTGATCAATCATCGTATGATATACGGGCGGAACCAGCAAGATTTCTGTGATCACAGACCTGGAGCCTTTTTTGTTCACAAGCTTACTTACTAATTTACAATGCCCCTAAATCATGGACACACGACAATTATGTTACAAACATTCATAACTGAAAGTCGGACCCTTTGAAACTCGAAGTACACGTCCAACTCACTTAAAGTTTCATTTTGGTCTTTGGAAGCAATACCACATGAACGTTAGAAATGAAATGTATGCTCGAAGAATAAATATTTAAAAATATGGAAGACGTGACTGCATAATCCATTTTTACGCCGAATGTACATGTGTTAAATCATTAAAATGATATGGCTTACCGAAGAATACTGTGATAATGTACGACCAAAGGTTCACATAATGACAATTCTGATGATTGTAGATGAGAATCAGAATGACCTAACGATAGGCAAACTGAACGTATGCACATAAAACAACTTTCGGCCCAGCTTTAAGCGGTAAACAGGACAATCAAATAAATGACGATTACGAGAGTTTTTAGAAGAATCAATTGAGGAAGGTTGTTGTTGATAATGCTGGTCAGCAACCTCACAGTTATTGTTTGGTAGTGCATCATCAAATAAAGCATTTCGAGCATGAAGCCAACGTGATGCTTCTTTAAATACTAAAACGAAAAGTGAACAAAACAGTAGTGAATTAGTTAGTAATACACAACGTAGAGTGTGGTACAAATGTGCCTTGAAAATCGACTTACTACAGCCTATAAACGCAACAAGATCCTATTAATAGTATTAATACCAAAAAATAATTCCAAGGAAAACGAATAAAAAAAAAGCATATGTGAACAAATGATGTAACCTGAAATCTAGACGAAGAAGATCAAGAACGAATGCATTTGAATTAATCTGACAGACCTTAAAATATAACATTAACCAAGAATGTTTCCAACCACAGGTCGCCATTTCCACGTGAACCACGACCAAGTAGTAGTTTGAATTTATCTACACGGCTGACACCATCAGTCAACAAATTCATTGACTGATGATACCATTTAGTTTGGCTATCTTTACTTTTTCATAGTGAGTCGAGGTAGGTATACGGGTTGAGGAAATTTTAATCCTCTCTGTCGATAACCAGTTACAAACCCATTGACTGAAATGCCATTTTTACCTAATACTTTGTGACTAACTTGCGTCTTTATCTTTTAGAATAAAATGAGATAAACATTTAGGAAAGTGCGTTTGTATTTCGTATAACTTTAAACGTAACCTAAAAATAAAGATGTATCATTTGAGATTTTTGCAATTTCGCAAATTTATCTTATTTTAGTCAGATACTCATTAACGTGGAACTTAGCACATGCTAATACTGGTCGGAATCGCCATACTACATAAGCACAACGACATCAATATTATTTACTCAGACATTTCATAGCGTTTGGGCGATATACTATGAAGACTTCTACAATCAGATCTAAAGATTGCACATATATTCTATTTCCAAGGCCCATGTTTCATATACATAGGTTTGAACAAAGCAGACTGGTGTGTAGTATACTCAGCCTTTAGTAGACGGATAGATATTTTACTTCCTCTAGAAACGACGTATGTTGGAAAAAGCCAAGTGAGCTTTTTGAATCCAAGCAGAGGTTTCGTTAGATACTGACTCCCTAGGGTTGATAAGATTTTCGAGATGTGTTAGACATTTTGAATTCCCAAAAATACAATAGAGACAATTAAACGAAAGTATTTATATTGACTTTTGTAAGCTCGATTTATAAATTTTCATCACATTATATTAGTTCACTGTTAGGTATACTCCAGAGTACATGCCATGATATTTAATTGCATAAATTAATAGTGCTGTATTCAATTTGTAGAATAACCATTCATGTTGGTTTTTTAAAAATTACTTCAGTTAATGATTTCACTTAAATAATGATTACTGTAAACCTAAGTGATATAAAAATAAATGCATTTAAATAATTGTGTTTGCCTCGTCTCATTTTTCTACAATACAATCTTCCTACAAGTTTTGTCATCTGGGATTGGCTTTGGGTGGGGAAAGGATCAAAACGTGGTATCCTGTTTGAAGAACATATATCAGGGATAAGCGTTCGTAGTAACTATATCGAGAGTAGTGGAGCGTCAAAATATGAAAAAAATAATCCATTAGTTGCATTCGTATTGCGAACCATAATAAATCCATAAGTACCAACGCATTCTTGCAAAAGCATATCATTTAGTGAATTGGTCAACGCGCTTAACTACCTCACTTCTTATGACTAATCAAGGGGATGATGCGAACTGGTTTCCAAAGTAGCATTTTGGATTTAGATGGAAAGAAATGTATCCCGAATATGTTTGTATTGTTATTCATGGTGTTCAGTAGACTTTACATAATCCTAGTGCTTAATTGCACTGATGTATCAATGTACTTGAACGAAATCCTGTTCATCCACTGGTTGAATATCGAAATTAACCTGCTAGAATGTATTGTGTGCATTATGATTTTAGAGTTTAAAGGATACAAAAGTATGTATAGGTTCACGGTAGGATTGTTTGATATCTTTATATTACACTGAAAAGTTTACCAAAGAAAGTTATTCTTTTCGAGGTACTTTGAAAGGGAGCTCGGTTAGGGGTGGCTTTGACAAGTTTGGGGGGAGGGTAACCATAATATTGAAGGACAATCACATACGATATTTTGTGAGTAGCTTGAGATGTATTAGCTCAATATTTGTTAAGACATTAACTCTGAAGACGGAAATCACGGGAGTAAGGAAAGGTGTATATTTGTGGACTACCTTTTCAATACTCATCCTTTCGTTTTACGGTAGCATCGCCGTAATAATGATCGTTCGAATTCAGTGCCTTATTGCTGTTACACCTTTGCATAGTTGGTAGAACAACTTCACCATCAGAACTTGAGTTTGCAGCTTTTCGCGTCTTACCACTGTCCCTCTGGTTTGTCTGACAGGGGCAGGACCTAAAGGAACACTTGTCGGCCAACGTAGCTCAATTTAATCAAGCTACAACCTTACCAAGTAGCTAATAAGAACTTTCTCTCAAGCAACAATAAAATTACATAAAACATTAGCAAGGCGAGGAGAAAGATTATATTTACTTTTAGATGTATGTTCCTCCCAAATTTCCAAATCGCAATCTTGAATTCTACCAGACCAACTGTCATCATCTATTTGTAAGTTCGCAAAATCAAAATAACTTTCATTATCATCATTTTCTGCATTGTCATTACTACCGAGACAGAGACCATGTTGACTTGGAAAATATCTACAAAACAATAAATAAATCAGTAAATTATAGAAGTATTATGACTGGATAATCAAAATAATGATAAATTATAAAAGATATTCATCACTATTTCCACAATTAACGTTAACAGAGAGACTGAATGAAACATCACTAGTTGTCAAAACATACATTCCTTACATTATGGTTCGATCATGAAGAAGTATCTTAAAAAAAGCACAAAACTAAAGATCAGTCAGCGAATCGGTTAAAATCAATACTGATGTTGACGAAAATGTGTTAGCTGGTTATCGTATCAAACAGCTACGATAAGATGAAAAAAACAAGAGTCAAAATAATTTAGTCATAATAATAATAATAATAATAATAATAATAATAATAATAATAATAATAATAATAATAATGACTAAACCCTAAGAAAAGGTATGGATGAAGGAACACTGGAGATAAAGCGTGATTGCACCTGTGCAACTGTACTCGATGAGTAATGCCACCTAACGTCTCTAACCGGAGTGTTTACCAACCAACATGGCTAAGACCAACAGTTAGAGACTTTACGGACTAATGCTGCGTTTTGGTTGGACCGTTACTACTTTTCTTTCAACCTACTTCTACGAGATGAAACACTGAGTGATGACTGGGCATATGCAATGCATCCAAGCCCCCCCCCCAAGACATTTCAGTTAATGGGGCTTCATAGTCACATTAGCCGATTTACCATCACTGCTTAGCACAAACAATGCGCTTAAACTTCACTGCATAATCTCTACGCACAAATGATTGTTGGTGATATTAAATGAAACCAGCAGAAACACTATTAACTATACTTGTATAAACAAACACAAAATACAAGCATACAAAGTTACCTGAAAAAGGACTTCACAAACATCAGCATGCTATTAAGTCTGTTTTACAACGAACTTACGTCATATTTTTTGGGAGATGATAGGATGGATATGTAAGCCTTATGATAAGACCTCAATTTAGTCGACTACTAACGAAATTAATATTTTAAAATCGTTTACGGGTCAAAATGAATTATAATCAAGTACATTTTATGTCAAATACTTTGTATCGTTTTCGTCACACAAAACTATCCTATTTATTTATATCACTTTACTCAACTACAAAGATGAAATCTATTTAAGCCGTCAATTGATGAAATAAATATTTCCCATATAACATGTGTAATTATGTGACCTTCCCATTAAATCAGCTCCGAAAACAATGCAAATATATGTATACCTTTGTATGAATCGACTTCGAATTAACCTGTTTACTTACGAGTTGGGATCACAATCAACACTAAATCACATTTTCATCCTAATTAAAGTACTTGGATATCCTTGCAAGTCTTAAAGTAGGGGATAAGACCCATATATCACTAAGAGAAAATGAAGACAACTCAGCGGAAAAACCTTGTAGAAATAACTATATGTACGATTGTACAGCAATAATAAATGGTATCGTCGAGAAGAAAATTTACTTCTCTGAATTGTCTTTGTTTTCTTTCATCCGATATCAAAAAATTAGGAAAGTCAAGAGTGATTTAAACAGTCACCTTTCATAAGCTGACTGATGAGATCAAACGTTTATCTGTCTAAAACAGTTTTGGTAATTGAATAACTCATTAATATGCATATAACATATGTCAAACAGTATGATATTACGAAGAATTAGAACTTAGGAGAATGATTTTGAAGGTACGTTCTTAGTTGTTAGGTTGCTTTCCTGGACGCCCACGTCGGGATATACTTCAAAAAGTAGCAAGATATTAGATTATTTTCTCTTGATCTAGAGTTTGAATATTGTTCATAATTGAGTTGCCGAAGTTTGCATGTTTACTCTGGATGTCTTCACTTCCGGTTGGACATATGATCTATTCAATGTTTGCGTGAAAGAATTACACAACTCGATATGTAGAGGAAGAAGAATGAGTGTATCTGAGTCAATCCGACCGACCCTCAGCCCTGATATCAACCAACGATGTCACCAACCACTGATTGTATATTTGCGTGAACCAAAACGAAGTAGTAGTTTCTACCCACCGACACCGATCATACTGTCAGTCAACGAATCCATCCACTGATGTCACCACCCAGTTTTGCTGTCCCTATCTTTCTCCTGTCCTACTTTACACCAGTCAACATAGTATATTGAGGTAGACATGAAGTGATCGGTACTATGTGATACCAGTCCGCAAAAAGCCAAACAAGTATTTATAATTCAAGCCGAGATGTCGTCGGATGCAGTACACATGGATTAGTACACATTAATGATACTAGATTGATTCTCTTACATATTTCATAATTTGCTGAAATGGATTATAATTATCCGTTTATCTGAGTATTTTCAGTTTCGATATGCAAGATTTCTGGTTATTTTTACCTTTAAGACATAAACATAGGAACTTAAGTAAGTTTCTATGCTGTAGTAGACCGAGATGAAATTGATAAGATGAATACTGAAGTAGTAGAAATAACTTCTATAGCAACGATAATCAAAGAGACTTACGACTGAAAAAATGATTGAAGAAATAATGAAAGCGTGGAAAATATCGTGGAACATAACACATCTTCAATCGCTGACTAATGTGATTGCATGCATCCACCCTCTCAACTAAGTGGTAGTCTGCATCTACCAATACAGTTCAGATAAATAGTCAATGACTTAATATACTGATGTTTCGTCTTGATTTGTCCGCCTCTAGTTTTCTCACAACTTATTTTTAATTCAGCGAATGCATCATGAATCGAGTTAGGTAGTAATTAAGCATATGTAATGCGTGTTCCATCTACAAGTATATGAACATTCAGTCTACTATCCTACACCAGGGAGCATAATTTCTCCCAAGACTAAAGGTACACCATACTCCGATGAGTGTCGACTAACACGAAATCTAAGTCAAAGAGAGTTTCTTGCAGATTAACGAGAGATTAACCGATATTTTTTTATGTAAATGTAAAACAAACCGTAGGATTAATGGATACAAATAGAATGCAATTACTTTTCATGATATAATATTTGTCCACTTTGATTTACTACAGTAATAATAACATCCATTAATCTTTGATGATAATTCCATGCATCTTGTCCTCTGTTATTACTGCACTCTGGTAAAATAACATCTGTAGGCAGATTCAAATTGAAGCCTCCATCAGATTTTAAGCATAGTTTAGGAAAGTCAAATGACGATAGGGATTCACTTTTGACGTTACATTTAACTGAGATAGGAGAATTACTGGCTGAGGAGCAACACAGGATAATGAGGGGAATCTGAATGATGAAATGGAGAAGGCTGTAAAAAGAAAATTAGTTTAGACAAAAAATCAGCATGAGGAAAAGGATAGTGCTACTAGTAATGAAAATAATAGTAAAACTCACCAAGTACAGAGTAGTGTACTCGACTTTGAGCCACACTTTACGTGAGGACTAGTCATACTACCCGTTTGCCTAGATACAAGTAGTTGAAGCGGGACTCAAACCTACAACCTAGCTATTGAAATTCGAATGCTATAAACACTAGAACATCTTTCTTTAAGTACAAATCATGACTACTAGTATAACCAATGTAATAATCAAACATGTCGAGAATCAGACGAGTGTATACGGTAACGGTGTTTGTTATGAAGGATGGTGATGGTGCTGGGTTCAACTACTGGCAAGGAGCTGTGGTTGAGAACTACCAAGTTACCGCAAGAAAAAGGATCAAAGAAAATGTACACTGAGTACTCCGTAATTTCCCCAAGAGTTGTTTACCTAAATCAGTTAGTGATTCTAATTATTTCCTCAAATTAAGTATTTAGTCGAAAGTATTAATAATAACTATGACCATGTAGATAGTGCTATCTCATTAATCGTCCCTAGAAAGTAAACTATCAAACTGGAAATCATTTAGACAAGTGTTCATCATACATACACGATGCATCATGCATACATGATTTTGTACTGTCTTCTTAATTGACCTAGGATGTTAGAGAACAAAAATCTCATCCATAGAACATAGAAGGCGTAGATTGGTTACATAAACTTACGATAGTAGGTGTTACTGTGCATGAAACTCATATCCACAAATTCTTATCACTGAGATCGACTGGTATATTCACAAAACCGCAATTCACAAATTCGTATGGTATAAAAAAATTAGGTGTGTTATATACTGAAGTACATGGTACATATAATCACAGAGAACTTACTTTGCAACCCTCTTTGCCTGAGTCTTGAGTAACAAGGGTGGACTGAGGTGAATTAACAGGAATATAATCCTTTTCAGAAACTTCATGATTACCTGCTGAGAAGGGGAGATTTCAAACAATAACAAGTGAAATTAGAAGTGCGATGTGTATACAGACTGTATATATATATATATATATATATATATATATATATATATACTCAGATGTGCTGCATTTTTTGGCTGCCAAAAGTCTTTTACTAAATTTACTCAAACACTAATTAACATACTACTTAGAGACTGGAGGCGGCTAGGCATCCGTACTAAATGTCCTAAAAGCCTTATTTGAAGATTAAAAAATTTACTAGTTGCTTTACTTTATCTAATTAATACTATATCATCTGGTGCTTTCAATATTAGCGACAGCTGCCTTGATGACATTTATGGTTGAGTAGCAGTAGTGTATCTTTGAACGTTATAATTAACAGTGATAGATAATATACTAACCTTTAGTTAGACATACATGCATTTTGTGTATTTTACAGGATATATAGGTGAGCAATAAAGCGAAGTAAAAAGATTGTACAGGAGCAGAGATTTCGTTAATAGGCAAAATATCCAAACGAGTAATGAGTTGCTCCACTACTTCCCCACTTTACAACAAGGTTAAGTAATGATATAGACCGGTTCTGAAACAGTATTTAATTAAGTGATGGGAAGAAACATAAGCCAAATATATCTGCATCGCTAGTCAACAGCAGAAAAAATGGATGGTAAAACATGTCTCCATATGAGATTTTAGTCTCATGATAAGGCAAACACAAAATTGTTGTATACGCAATCGTTCAAAAAACATCTTTTACTGAGTGGCTTATGCTAACTTATATTGTCCAATCATTTATGACATCCAATCGTGTTATTGTGTTAAATATTGTGTATATATACAGGATATTTTACTAAATAAGAAAGGTTGTCTTCTTCTGACTTATGGTCATGTTTTTTATTTCAATTCATTTGGAGTACGAATCAATAACTGTATCTAGCGGGTTGTCACTCGGTAATGCAGTACCATAGTATATCTATCTATTAATCAATATCAGGCATGTTTTACTCCACTACCGTAGTCGTTCAAACTATAAATCACCTATTTTATGACAGTAACTCATTTACCAAGTATAAATTTGCGTACTTAACTTTTAGCCTTACTCTGTGTGTTCTAATGGTACTACCCGGCTGCTCAAATCAAAGTAGGTGGAGGACTTGAAAATGCTAGCTAGTGACAGGAGTCAAACGCCTTAAACACTAAGCCATAGTTCCTTATTAAATTTATTGAATGCTAAGATCAAAATTCCATTTACAATAGAAAGTGAGTATGCAGAACTCATGTACGCAAAAATGATACAGACAAGAGTTCAAGATCCACAAGAAACACACGAATGATGAACTAAGTGTTATAAAGAAGGATTTTGATGATTAAACGATGCAATATGTGAAAATGCAACAATACGATATAATCGGGATAACTATATACAAAATATGATTGCTGAAATCAGACCACCCCCCACCCGAATGAATTAGAATCAGAAACAATATCACAAGCAAGTTTTTTCCTATAATAAAATAACAAGCCTATAAACAAAATACAAACTGGAAAACAACGTGATTAAATGACACAAACGACTGGAAGAAATCAGCTATGCGGATCACTTGTTTTCCAATCAATTAAGACCAATATCCATCAACTCACTAAGCATCGTTTCTTACCATACTCAACGTAAACACCTTGTAAAATATCAGAATTAAATATTGTTTTCCAATATCATATGAACATGTGTCATGGATGGCTCTCCTTCCTCAGTATTGCTATGGTGAATACGTGTGTGATCAAAACATGAGACTACTCAATGCTAATTTGGAATAAACTGATATTCACAAACTTCATGAAATTGATGTTCCTAACGATCTCAACCAGTTTTGAGGGACGACAGCACTTTAGTTCAACGTCAAGTTGAAGAAAGCAGATACATTTACCATCTGTAATTCAAATCTTAAATGCTTTATCGTATTACATAGTGTTGCGACTTAAATTAGTGTTGTCATGCTTGATAGTGATATGAATATAGCTTCTTTTCAAAATTAGTAATACTTAAATGTCCTACTTTCCATAAATAATGAAATGGCGCTAAGCAGTAATCACACATAAAGAATAACAAAACAGAATGGCTGTTTCAAACTATATGAAAAGCCTTATCAAACATTGTAAAGAAAAGTAGGCAACAAACCTCTAACATCAGGTGAAGCATGTTTATTGCACGTAATGGAGACTGGAGACAAAGACGATTGGTAGGTAGGACTGATTTTAAAATACGGTGATAGATTATCAGAGTTTACAGGTGACAACCGATTCTTTGTTGAAACACTGAAGCCCTCTCTGTGTGCGAAACAACCAGGTACAGAGGACGGTCTAGTACAATGGGACTGTGAAGCAGCAAAAACAGCCATTCTTGTTGCAGGGGGATGATATAAGTTAGCTGAGACAGACTGGAATGCATTCGTGTTTAGACTGTGTTGTGATTCATTAGGCGTGATCATAATTATTGAACAAAAAAGCGCAACAAAATCCACTCTGTCTTCTTTAACACCAGAATCAGTAGTCGAAGAGTTATGTACATGTCTAAATAAATGGTAATACAAAAATCTGGAATAAAGCCAATATGTTATTCAGACTGGATTCACATATAAAACTGCTCTAAGCAGTATGATGATCTCATAAACTTATATCAACTGAAGTATACTAGGGTTTGAGTTACTTTAGTTAATAACTACGAGATGCCAACAAATTATTTATAAACAACGTGGAGATTTGCATTACTTAAGGTTATCATATTTCACATCAGCACAGTGATAGGAAGTTAAAAAAATGACAAGGATGTGAAATAATGGTACTAATTACGATAAAAACAATTAAACATAGGGAATATTGTCTAAAAAGCAATTAATTGATATCCAGATAGGTGATCTAAAAATAAGCAAGTCGATTATGCAGAAACATAGAATATGGCCTAACAACACTATATGAAAATTGTTACATGTAGCAAGGTATATAATTGTTAGTATTAAGCTGCTGTAAACCACACTTTAATTGTATGAAGACTAGTGGTACTAACCGGTTATCCAAACCAAAGTGAAGGAGCGAGGCTTGAACCTTCGATCTATTGGTTGAAAGTGCTATAACCACGAAACCTCAAGCTGACTAGCTACAGCAACTTTGAAAGCATAATCATCCTATTTGGAATATTTTCGCAAGCTTATGGGAGATAAGGCCATTTTTACACGGTATGTTTAAATATTCACTAATAAGCAACGTGAAGACACCGTGGAGTTTATGTTCAAGTTTTCACACCATATTATCACGACGATATCAAATTAACAATAATTATACCACAATTTAAAAAAAACAGAGGTATATATGTAAAAATAATGTTACATGACATTAAGAGGAATACAGAATGAATACATAGGCGTCACTCGAACCGACCCTCAGCCATGACGTCAACCAACGATGTCATTATTAACAACAACGTAGAACCAGGCACATACCAAAAGGGTTCAAGTTGCCATACCACATTAGCAGTACGAGATTAAATTTACAGAGGTAACACAAAAACAGAATACAAGAGGGAAGAGTAAGGGTGTGCAGGAATATATAATAGAATTTAAGATCTAGGTGGAGGTAAAGAGTGAATGCACTTGCGCCATTGTGAACAATCCTGAGTGTCTCCAGCCATTCATTGCAATTTTAACGAGGACCCCAACCAGATAGTCTGCATCCACCAACATGTCTTACACCGATAGTCAAAGACTTCATGGACTGATGTCATGTTTTGGTTTGGCCACCTCTACTCTTCTTCCATCTTAGTTCAACCCTACCCAACATCGCTCAACGAGGTAGGCGGCGGTCGGGAATGCACAACACATGTCCTAACTATCTCAGACGGTGATAGTTAATGACCTCTTCGACCTGATTTACCAAATTTCCAAAGAACCTTTTGTCTAACCTTGATATTACTTATTCGACTGTTTTATAATATACGAGCGATGCTACGAAGATTCCCATGGTCAAATACCTGAAGTCGACACATATCTTGGGTTTTCATGGTCCACGTTTCGCAGTTATATGTTGAAATAGCGCGGACCAACGATGACTTCAACCACTGATTGTCGTTTTCTTGTGAACCACAGTCAGGTAATTTAAACCCATTTACACGGCTAACACCAGTCAAATAGTTCACTGACTGATAACATCACTTAGTTTAACTGTCCTTCACTTTCTATCCACCTACTTTTATGTTAGTCAACATAGTGTGTCGAAGTAGGTAAGTAGGTAACAGTTAAACAGATTATTTCCTGACCACTTCAGTTCCGTTGATGAAGAATAATAACCGTATCAATCGATTTATTATTTTGTCTAGTACTGTATCTAATAACGGAATTGCTTAATTGGTCGCTTTAGCATACGCAAACGATGATTAGAAGGCACATATAACCAAAGACTTATACCCTACGTAGGTCACTTGTAATCTACATTTTACACCCAGAAGTTCATACAGAGCGGACTGCTGCGCAGCATCCGCATCCTTTATTTGAAAGACTAGTATTTCGTCTACACCACAAGGAACATAAATTCGTAAAAGTAAAACGAACTTCCTCAATATTTGTTAAGATTTTATCAGACACCGACCAATGAGGACTGGTCAGATTTCCAAGATAAAGAAAGTGGCTTATGCATTCGACTACACCGCTTTCCATGATCAAACTAGGCTATAATGAAGACCAGCAATAAAGTAACAATTTCAATTCTGAGAGAAATGCCTTCTAAGAATATAGTTCATAGGAAGATACCCATGACGAGATTAAACGAAAAGTGAGATAAGGAGAAGCTTCGACGAACCCCAGTTTAGGTCGACAACTTTGATCACGGTTCATTATGAGCTCTCACTCGAGTCAAAAGCCTTCAGATGGTTAACATACCCCCCGAGGTATGCCTTATAACAACCGGGAGTTGAAAGCTGTTCTCGACTCGAGGTATAACTACTGTCGGACGCCGTCAAACGTCTATGTCTAAAAACCCGAAGGGTGTTCAGTGTACTTTAGTCCAGGTCCAAAACTAGTCTGACTTTACCGTGTCCATTATTCCATAGCATCAAATAAGTGTTGAGCGTTTATAGATGCTGATTTTCTATAAGCAATAATAATTAAACTGATTTGATTATAGTTAAATATCCTTTCTTATAAACTGACAATCATTGATCAAGGTAAATCAGGTAGGATTATGTTGGTCTACCAGAATTTAACTAACCTACATGCTAGAGTTTTACTGTTATCCTTAAAAGTATCTGAGGTCAGTCTATTAGATCATTTACCTAAAATTACTTACAGCCTTATCAGCCCGAGTAACATTTGCAAGACTTTAGTCAATATCCTAATTAGATTGTTTTGAGGTACTGCGTAACTATAAGGTAACAGACCAGTTAAACTACTTATGAGTGTTCCACTCATCGGTCTAATACAAAATAGCTTCACAGCTAACTCATAAATACCGATTTCCATGAAGAGTAGAAACATTGTCTAGAACTATTCACAGTCGCAGCCGTTCCCATTGCATTTATTGCTTACTACCATCTCACTGTTATTGTGCAAACCTTTCGCTCGTCTCAGTTGTTGTCAGCTCTTCATCACTGTTTGGGCTTGCGGAGGATATTTTCGAGTAGTCATTAGTCAAACTGAAGTTTTCGAAACCAACTAGGTTTTCATAGCTTTTGACTTAGTTTGGAGACAGCTGTTTCTGTTGCATTTATCACCATTCGAATATTGTTCGAGGTTTCGTTGGTATAACCCTGTGGATTCATTCTTGGTCTTTTCGTTCTCAAATTCATATACAAGCAGTCTCTGAAGTCTATGCTAGTTACGGAGATGTAATCTGAAATACTATTTGACAGGTTCAAAATACAGACTATGACGCTACGCATCGATCATTACTAGTTTAAAGTGGTAACATTTACTGAGAATAATACCATTCAGAGCATCGAATTACCTTATAAGTACTGTAAACAATCCTGTCAACTGTTAGTGACCATCTTTTTATCTGAATTGTAATGGATTAAATTATTGAACCATAGATTACAGGCCTTCATGAAATGAACTTAATGAAATTTAGATCTTAATTGCAGCTTAGTTAGAAAAAAAGTTAGAAGTTTCACATATTACAACAATAACGATTAAGAAATGATGGAAGTTAAGATTCGTAACTGACTTATTAACACAATTACGAGGGTCTGGTACATGTTGAAACATACCTATGCTATTTAGAAACAGTATATATTGATGGAAGGCGAGTAAAGCAAACGAACTTAATTTCAGAATAAAAATATGAACAGCAATTTATTTGTCACATTGACGTACCTCCAGTTACACTTATGAATTTTAGAACGAAGTACAAGGCTCTCAATATATATCCAGTACATCCATTACTTTGTTATTCATAAGTTTTAGCGCCTTAGAAAAAACAATGCACTAAATCCTATAAAAAACACTAATGGCTCTGTCTTTTGAAATGGCAAACTGGTAGTTCAATTATCCACTTAAACAAAGTAAGGCACACAACAAATGTTTAGCACGTTCTTCATTCTGTTTATTAGTATGGGTGCTTTTCTAAGCCCAATGTATAAGAAATCGCTGTCGAGGTGTAACTAAGCACATGTTAGGTTTGTTCATATTACTTGAACTTTCGGGACCCTAGTATATCTCTGGATATTCATAGTTTTCTTTTAAATAAGTTAGTTGAATGCACAGACACCTAATCCCTTGGTGCTTAGTCTACATGTTAATTACTCGTTGAACTGAATCTGTGTGTCGTAGGTTTATGCAAGAAAATTTTAAGGCCAAATAAATACTCAAAATGAACTATTTGTAGTGGTCAATAATCCCTTAAATAAATAGTTGCATATGCTCTCGGGATTGATGCTGACCATGTTCATTTTAGCAAATACGACCAGTTAAAGGCGTTCGGTTACACATCACCACCAGATCACGAAACGACGTAGGAAGTAGCTCTCTCTAGTTTAGCCAGCTTAAACGTTGTTACACCATTGATGATCTTACTTACCTACGGCGGTTACATCTTCCAGAGGAGCATAGACTGTTCACCACTGCTCTCCATTCAACTCTGTCCTGAGCAATCCTTTACAGCTTATCCAGTTGCTGTTCATCCTTTTGGTGTCTGCTTCCAATTCTCGATATAGTGTATTCTTTGGCCTTCCTCTTTCCGTTTCTCAACAAGATTCCAAGTTAATCCTTGTCTCGTGATGCAGTCTGATGATTTCCTCAGTGTATGTCCTATCCATTTCCAACGTCGTTTCCTGATTTCTTCTTCAGCTGGAAGTTGGTTTGTTCTTTTCCAAAGTAGGCTGTTGCTGATGGTTTCCGGCCAACAGACATTCAATATTCGACGTAGACAGTTGTTGATAAATACCTGTACTCTCCTGAGGATGTTTGCAGTAGTTCTCCACGTTTCAGCTCCATACAGAAGAATTGACTTGACGTTCGAGTTGAAGAGTCTAACTTTGAGATTGGTAGACAGTTGTTTGGAGTCCCATATGTTTTTCAACTGTAGGAATGCTACCCTTGCTTTTCCAATCCTTGCATTTACATCTGCATCGGATCCTCCTTTTTCATCGATGATGCTTCTCAGGTACATGAAAGTATCCACTTCTTTTAGAGTTTCTCCATCAAGTTTGAGTGGGTTGGTGCTCCCTATGTTGTATTTGAGGATCTTGCTCTCTCCCTTATGTATGTTCAGGCCTACTGATGATGAGGTTGCTGCTACATTGGTTGTCTTCACTTGCGTTTGTTGGTGTGTATGAGCTAGAAGAGGTAGATCATCAGCGAAGTCCAAATCATCGAGTCGCATTCTACTTGTCTATTGAATTCCGTGCATCTCCTCAGATGTGGAGGTCTTCCAGATCCAATCAATCACTAAAAGGAAGAGAAGAGGCGAGAGTAGACAGCCTTGTCTGACACCAGTCCTCATAGGGAGTACATTTGTCAATTGTCCTTCGTACACGATTTCTAGATGATGTTGACGAGTTTCTCTGGTACGCCGTAGTGTCGAAGAAGTTTCTATAGTGATCACCTGTTTACGCTGTCAAACGCCTTCCCATAGTCAATGAAGTTGATGTACAGTGATGAGCTCCATTCGATTGACTATTCAATGATGATCTGTAGTATTACGATTCGGTCTGTGCATGACCTATTCATACGGAAACCAGCCTGTTGATCTCGAAGTTGGGCATCCACTGAATCTTTCATTCGGTTCAACAACACTCTGTTGAAGACTATCCCTGGTACTGACAATAGTGTGATCCCTCTGTAATTCTCACATTTACTCAAATCTCTTTACTTTTTTTATCTTGATAAGGTATCCTCCTTTCCAGTCTGCCTGCACTCGTTCTTCCTCCAATATCTTCCTGAATAAAACGTAGAGCATCCTTGGCGTTATGTCTATATGTGACTTGAGTGCTTCGGCCGGTATATTGTCAGGTCCTGCTGCTTTCCCACTTTCAATCCGTCTGATGGTTATCTTGGTTTCTTCCATCGTTGGTGGAGTGACATCTATAGAATGAGATCTGTAGGTGCTCCTTCGATGTTTGGATATGTTCAGTGAAGCTGGCCTATTCAAGAAATCCTCAAAGTGTTCTACTCATGTGATCCTTTGTTCTTGGATCTCGGTGATCGGCTTGCCTTCTCTGTTCTTGACCAGTCGCTCTGATTTACTATATTTACCTGCCAGTTTCTTTGTTGTGTCGTAGAGCTGTTTCATGTTTGCTTCTCTTGCAGCATTTTCTGCTGTCGTTGCAAGGCTTTCGATGTAGTTCTGTTTGTCGGCTTTAATGCTGTTCTTTACTTGTTTATTCGCTTCTGTGTATTCATTTTGTGCCTTGGTTTCCTCCGCTCTAGTTCGGCTGTTGTAGACTTTTGCCTTATTGTTCCTCCTTTGTTGAATTTTTGTCGGGGTCTCAGTGAAAATCCATTCCTTATGATGGTGCCGCTTGCGACCTAGGGCATCTTGACACACTGAAGTTAGTGCTTCTTTGATCCCTTTCCAGGTTGTCTCCCATAGTAGCTTCTTCTTCTTTCAGCAGATCTTGTAAGGCTTGGAACCTGTTGTTGAGAGCTATTTTGAATTGCTTGAGTTTGTGAGTATTTTCGAAGAGAGGGTGTGTTGAACCGTTGTAATGTTGTTACTCCAGTTATCCATTGCTTATTTAGCATCAGTTTCATTTCAACAACCACCAGGTGATGATCTGAAGCTATGTCAGCTCCTCTCTTGTTTCTCACATCTTTCATCGATCTTCTGAATTTTTCTATTGATGTATATATGATCGATTTGATTCTGTGTAGTGCGACCCCTGTAACCTTGTGTATGCTTTTATGGGGGAATACTGCACCATCTATAACCATTTTGTTGGAAGCACATAGATTTGTAAATCTTTCACCATTCTCATTTCTTTCTCCCAGTCCCTGTCGTCCCATGATGTCTTCATTTGGCGTTTAGGTCGCCTATCGGAATTATCAGATCCTTTCCTGGACACTGCTATAATTGATTGCAACCTATCATAAAATTGATCTTGGGTGTATGGAGCATTTCCCTCTTTATGGCCGGAGTATAGTAGCATCTCTCCTGTAGCTAATGTTTTCTGTCAAGTTTGAGTCCAATGGGTTTCGCTGAATCCGAGCACTGTCAAATTGTATTTCTTCATTTCTGTTGCTATTTGATTGGTCTTGCCGATCTTCCACATTGTCCGAACATCCCATGTACCTATTTACATTTTTGCTCTGGTTTTTAGACGGGGGATGGATATCGGCCTAATGACTTCCGAAGAATCTAGGATTCCATCATGAGGCGTCATAAACATTCCTTCCACTCCTAGGGCAGAGTTTAAATGGTTTAGTTTGTTTAGTCTGGTTAGCGTTGTTTTAGTAAGCTTGCGTTTTATGAGATAGGAATGCTAGCGCAATGTACAACCCTCCTCCTTTACTCAAGCTTGTGACCGGCAGTAATCCTAGAAGATTAATAGGCGGATTTTTCGTACACTCTGATTGCGATCAAATATCACCTCTTATCCATCCTTCACTGCCTTCTGATTTGTTTTCATTCGTGCATGCGTGTTTAATCATTGGAAGTTGCTTTGGTTATACGACAAACGTTACTTGGTTATATTCCTGGTGAACTTTATTGGAGCCCTACGTGATCTGGGCACGATCGTAACAGGGAGTTCGTTCCTATTTATCGTTATTAACAAGGTGTTTTTAGTATAATTATATATTTTTCGCATATTTTCCATTGTACTTTGTATTTGCACATATTTTTACCTTTAATAATGACTGTTTAGACGCCTTAGCTTGCTAAGATTAAAACCCCAACATCACCTAGACATTCAGCTCATATCCTCTCAAACAGAAAACACAGAAGCTTTGTTCAGCTACACAGAAGTCAAGTTTCGAGGTCACGACGTGATAGATCCACGTGTTCGATTCTTTTTCATCGTAAGGTCATTTTCGCGTGAACTGGGAAGATATATAGCCCCTTTCTTTTACAGCCTCGACTGCTTAAGACATTATGATTCACTCAAAAGGTCAATTCTTAAACACGAAGACTGGTCCGAGAGACAACATCTTGATGAATTGTTCCACTCTACCAAACTCGTTAGCGGTTCAGAGACAGAAACGTTGTCGCTCATGGGAGGAGTGATTGGTTCACACACTTTTGACGAAGGTCACTTCCGTCAACGTTTCCTATCAAAACTGACACAACAAGTGTAAGCAATCTTCGTAACATTTAAAAACAACCTAGCAGGCTGACCGGCTTAATCTGATTATTGAATTGTGAAGATAACCAGAACTCGCCACAATGAGGCTTATTTTGTTACAGGATAACTTCATGAGACCGAAAAAACGAGGTAACGATATTGTGCAATACTTTTATTTTCTTGACCTACGGGAACGATAAAGTCCATGTAATTTGGACAACGATACTCCTCGCGAAAAACATCCTCATCTCGACTTCGACAAAGGGAAAACTTGTAGCAACTTAGGTTGACCAATTAAGAGTTGACTACAAGACTTAAGTATACGCTAAAACAATTTAGCTCAAGTATTCACTTACTTCCTTATTCTTCACGGAGATTATATTTTCTATTATATTATATTGCAAGTTGAGAATTGTTGTGTGTATGAATGACTAGGATCCCGCTTCACTGTCTCCTGCTCACGATACTCAAATAAAGATCTGTTGCTTAATAATTTGGATTTTTCTGTCAAATAGAACAGAACGTACCAAGGCGTTAAAGACTCACATTGGTGTCTGTGCCATAACACCTTACGGCAAAGACTCGAAGAAGTGTAGTGATCTCTGTTGTTTCCATAGCCAGAAACCCACCGTTGACGCATCGAGAAACTATTTCGCCGGTACGCATCAGCGGCTACCGCAGCCGATGAAATTAGCCACCTGTTATTCATTACTGATGTGATAACAAAGATTTGCTACCACGTCGATGCTGGCGCAGAAATCAGCGTCTATTATGACGCGAAAAAATTTGGTTGGTTGATCGAATGCCAGTTAAATGTGCCTAGTCGATATTTGTGCGTCTACTTTTTGCCCACTTAGTCCCAAGCCGAACTAAGATGAACACAAGCCGACAGAGAAACCAGACAGAGTCGAATGATATTTCATACATTTCTTTATATATGCATAAAACCTGACTGTGCAGTCAACCAAATAGGAAACTAGCATTAATACAAAATAGGGGTAATAGTGAATGTGAATCGGAGTTCATATACACAATCGACTAACCAAAGTTCAATTAGAAACGACAAAATAAAAGTTAATGTGTCAAATGGAAGGATAGAACAGGAGGGGAACTGAACGACAATAAAAGTAAATTGTTCACCTTGAATATAAACAAAAATAATGAAATAGTCTACAGATAAATAGTTTCTCGAAGATAACCAATCTTCTTAAGGTGCCTGGCATATCAGTGTCCTTCCTGCAACTTAATTTGATTGCTAACTTGAGGCTGGATTTGATCTACAAGCGGCCGACGGGAAAGAAATAGCAACGTATGGTAAGAGATATGTCTACATGAACGTGAGTTTAAGAAACCGATATACTGGATTTTCCCATCACCGATGTGGAAATACCTATCATAGGCATAGATTTACCATGCCACCACAACGTTCTTATGGACCCTAGTAAAAAGATCTGACCGTAGCTGCTACTTTGACGTGGTGGTCGGGCTTGCCTATCGTGATGACCCAACTGAGCTATATTGGCTGAAACGCATGCTCCTCAAGGTCCTACCATGCCAAGCAGGTCTGTTGAAGAGCGATAAGACTAAAGGCAGCAACCTAAGATCTGAAGGCGAAGTCGTACTGCTGACTGCATAGAGGTGTGACAGCAGTAAGGTGTTTCCCTTCGGATAACCAGCATCTGCAGCGATGATGCCTTCTTAACAGAAGGAAGGGGTTAGAAATTGGTCGACCCTAAAAATGTCACACTCAACTTACTCCACAGGTTTCCGTCTCCGGCAGTAAGGCCTTCTAAAGAACGGAGCTAACAATTCAAAAACTCCCCATAATAAGGCCGTGTGTGATCAGCTTCAAGCAGTTGCCCTTTGGGCTCTGCGATCGCGCTCCCGGGTCACTATGACCAATACTAACCCAATTTCTCTTACAGGTACTTCAAAAAGCAATATCCATCCATGGCGTGGGCAGCCAGGAAGTGACGATTGCCCTCATACCTCTAACAGCACACGAGATCATCTTGTTCAAGGTTGAATCCCACCATCAACTCTTAATAACTTTCTTATCACCATACCTAATCCTTCTGACATAACTTTATCTCACCTCGCGCGTCCAATGTTAATGATTGGAGTTCACGAAACGTTATTCCTGGTTTTCTGAAACCGCGCACTAAGTTATATATCGGAGCTTTCAACGTTCGAACCTTATGTCAAATAGGACAACAGGCTTCCTTAGCTATGACTCTAGAATCCCGCTCCATCGATATCTGCGGCATCTCTGAAACGCGTATACAGGATCCAAGTACAGTCATTCGCTTGACCTCACCTTGTGAAAATAAGGAACCGGCTCGGTTCACTCTTCGTGTTTCCGGGGACCCCGCCGCTACCACTCGAGGCCTTGCTGGTGTAGGTATAGCACTAAGTTTGAAAGCTGAACAGGCTCTCCTCGACTAGATTCCAATAGACAGCCGCTTGTGAGCTGTCTGTCTAAATGGGACGGTAAGGACTCGTAAAGATAGGGACACACGCCGTTGTCTCTTTGTTGTCTCTCCCTATGCTCCCAATGACTGCAGCTCAGAGGAAGTGAAAGATGAATTTTGCAGAAAGCTTTCTGACCTTCTATGTAAAGCTAAGCGCACTGATATAGTAATAGTGGCTGGTGATTTTAATGCCCAAGTAGGTAGACTAGATAAACCCGAATGGCACCTATGTGAATCATATAGTGTTGAGGCTCAGCGAACAGACAATGGCGACCGGTTGCTACAACTTTGTTCAAATAAGCGTTTGTTTCTCACAAACACCAACTTTAAGCATAAGGAAAGACATCGGTTGACATGGAGGCCTCCAAAATCAACTCAACGCTGGACTCAAATAGACCACATTGCTATCAGTCATCGTTGGAGAGGCTCGATAGAAGACTGCCGCTCGATTTGGAGCACTTGTTTAGACTCAGGTCATGCCTTAGTGCGAGCGCGTATTAGTCTGCGACTCACTGGACGTAAAAGATCCACGACAAGGATCCCCCTCAGAGTTCAACATAATGGTGAAAAAGTCAAGAATACATTCCAGGAATCAACTAAAGAACCAATTAGTAAACATCGTAGACCGTACTCATCCTGAGCTAGCCTGGAATGATATCCAGAAAGCTGTTGAAAGAGCAGTAATATCTACTAATAAACTAGACCTAAAGGTTGGAAAAACGCAGTGGATTTCAGCTGCATCTACTGAACTGATAGATACTCGGCAACACATCCCATCTGGTTCTGAACATGATGAGGAACGTAAGCAACTCAAACACAAACTAATCAAAAGCTTACGCAATGATCGTGAGCAGTGGTGGGTGGCGAAAGCTAAAGAGATGGAAAAGGCAGCGGCAATAGGTAACAGTAGGCAACTGTTCAGACTTATCAAGGAAACGGGTATCAGGAACCCAACTGTAAGCGAAACTATCTGCGAAAAAGATGGTTCCATTATTCACTGTCAATCCAGAAGATTAGACCGATGGGCAGAACACTTTAGGGAACAGTTCAACTGGCCCACGGCGTCATCCCTGCTGCCCACCATCCCCAAACAATCTGAATGGCAAATTAACATTGGTCCCCCAAGTCTCAGTGAGGTTGTGAAGGCTATTGGAAACTTAAAGCGAGGGAGAGCGGCAGGACCTGATGGATTGACCCCTGAGATATTTAAGGAAGGTGGTCCAGTCTTAGCAGCCAGATTAACTGAGATCTTGGCTAGAATTTGGGAACTAGACGTAATCCCATCTGACTGGTCTCGAACACTAACCATTCCGGTTTATAAGAAAGGACTGAAGTCCTCGTGTGACAATTACCGAGGAATCAGTTTAACGAATAGTGTGTAAAATACTAGCTTCAATAATACTTCGACGTCTAACTAAAGCTCGTGAAGAGCAAACTCGAGAAAACCAAGGTGGCTTCAGACCTGGACGTGGTTGTATAGACCAAATATTCACACTACGGCAGGTTCTGGAACATAGGCACACTTTCAGACGCCCAACAATAGCTGTATTCCTTGACCTTAGGGCGGCGTTTAACTCTATTGATCGTAGGGTTATGTGGTAATGTCTGTCATTGAAAGGCGTACCGGAGAAGTACATTAACCTTATACAAGCTCTCTACTCGAACACCACATGTCGTGTTAGAGCTTATGGCAGATTGTCTTCAGAATTAACCACTTCTAGTGGTGTTCGTCAAGGTTGTCCGCTATCCCCATTTTTATTTAATTTTATCATTGATATACTTTAAGAGTTAACATTGTCATCGTCTGATTTCTCTGGGGTTGACCTCTTTCTAGAAGATAAACTTACAGACTTAGAATATGCCGATGATATAGTTCTACTGAGTGAAGATGCTGATAAAATGCTGAATTTTTTGACTACCTTAAACATGAACGTAAGCATGTTTGGGATGTGATTCTCCCCATCCAAATGTAAAATGCTACTTTAGGACTGGTTTAATTGGGCACCAAAGTTAGTGATAGGGAGTGAAACTATTGAATGCGTTAACCGTTTTACTTATCTCGGGAGCCTCATCAGTCCTGACGATCTGGTGTTCGATGAAATCTCGGCCTGTATATATAAGGCCCGATTGGCTTTTTCCAACTTGCGTTACTTGTGGCGTTGGTGACACATTCGTTTACTGATGAAAGGACGCGTTTACTGTGCAGCAGTCAGATCCATTTTACTTTATGGATGTGAAACATGGCCTTTAAGGATAGAGGATATTCGTAGGCTCCTAGTATTCGATAATAGATGTCTCCGAAACATTGCTCGTGTTTGCTGGGACAACCGAGTAAGCAGTGCATGGGTTAGGAATAGAGTACTAGGTAAATACGGTAAGGCTATTGATGAAGTAGTGAATCTTCACCGGCTGAGGTGGTTAGGACATGTGTTACGCATGCCTGACCACTGTCTACCTCGACGAGCAATGTTGTCTGTTGTAGGAGTAGGCTGGAAGAAAGCTAGGGGTGGCCAAACAAAAACGTGGCACCAATCCATCAAGTCATTGACAATTGGGTTGAGCCATGTTAATAGATGCAGACTACCTGGTTGGGGCCAACGCATTGATCGTAACAAATGGTTAGAGACTTTAGGTGATATGGCTCAAAATCGTTCGCAATGGCGCAGGTGCACCCACTCCTTGTTATCCTTCTAATTCTAGTTTTTGAGCTAATCATAATTTTCTCTTTACTGAATACTTTTATCTCAAATCTCATCTCTAATCTCTATACCTTTTCATTAGTAATTACTCTGTTACTACCTCCCCTACTGTGGGATTTGGTTTGACAATTTAATCTTCAGTCTGCTAATTGAGGCATGACAACTTGAACTGATGTACGCATGTACCAAGTTCTACGATGTAACTGACTGACTGATTAGTAAAAAGTAGCTAGTGGACGGCAAAAAATAGCCATACGTACGTGGGACCCTTGCTACAGGTTATAGCTTATGTCTTCTTCGTTTTAAACATTCAATTAACCCTTATTTTCAGATAAAACTCGACAAGCACCAGATCTCAATTAAGCAGCGTCGAAGTTATCATATATAAACACACATGTTACACATCATATCACGATAACAGGTCAACCTGTATTCTCGAAGTACACCGGCTTGCACTCGAAAATTGAGGATTTCAAAAAATAAATTTAATCATATGATAGACCTGGGAATAATTTATTTGTTCAGTAACCCGTGATCATTTCCACTACACATGGTCCCAAAGGAAAGATAGCAATATTTGCCATCCCATCAGTGATTACTGACGACTCGACGCTCAAACTAGGCCTGATCGTTACCCTTTACCAAATATCCACGACCTAACAGCTACCTTGAAGTGTATGACTGTATTTTCAAACATCAAACTAGTAAAGGTGTATAATCAAATACCGATGGCCGAGAATGGCATCCCCAAAACTGCTATCATAACTCCATTTGATCTTCGAAACTTCCTTCGAATGTTTATTGGCTCGAGAAATGCAATATGGACATTTCAGTGTTTTATTGATGACGTGTTCCAGGTCTTGGCTATGTCCATGAATATATCAACAACTGCTTGATAGCAAGCCCAGATGAAGAAACATATATGAAACATCTGGACACAGCTTTTGAAAGACTGCAGCAATATGGAGTTACTATAAATATACAGAAATACCGAATTGGAATAACCTCGTTGGACTTCCTGGGGCATACTATTTATGCCAATAATATGCTACCTCGAAAGCACAAGGTGGTGGGTATTCTGGAATATTCGGAACCAACCACCATTAGGCAGTTGTGAGTTTTCAATGGATTGGTAAGTTTTTACAGACGATTTATACGTAACTGTGCATTTATCATAAAACCACAAACGAACCAGCTTTGTGGGAATAAACAGATGATCACGATGGATGCAGATTCAAAGAAAGCCTTCCGGGCAACAAAAGAAGCAATAGCCAATACGATTGTGCTGGCACATCACGATACTGAAGCTTCCATCAGCATCGCTGTTGACACAGCTAACTCAGCAGTTGGTTCAGTTATACAACAATAAATTGGCCAAGCTAAGCAATCTTTAACATTCTTCTCAAGATCACTAAATGACACTGAATTAAGATATAGCATTTTTGGATGCGAATCGCTGGCCATGCACTGAGCTGTGCGACATTTCAACGTTACATCGAATGCCGAGAATTTATTATATTCATCGATCATAACCTAATTGACGTTTTTAATAAAGTGGTCTTCAGATAAGTACTCTCCACGAAAGTCGCGTCGTCTAGACTTTATTTCCCAGTTATCTACTAATATACGGAAAATATCTGAAGTTAACAATGTAGTTGCCGATGACTTATAGCGAAAAAACATTCCTTAAATCGTATCAAAGAAATCGACCTTGTTGAACTAGCTCGAGTTCAAAATGATGAAATTGATCTTCATCACGAGTTATTTACAACAACGCTCAAACTCCAAACAAAAACGATTGGAAAAGGTAAGAACACCTTAAATTATGATTATTCTACAGATACGTCCAGTCCGATCCTCCCTAAGAGTTATCAGTGAATCATGTTCGACGAATTGCACAGTCTCTCTCATCCTTAAGTTCGTGCTACGACCCAGAGATCCAGTTGGCTGAAGATAAACAAGGACATCAAAGAATGAGCAGGTTCCTGTGTGGTCTGCCGAAAGAACAAGTTAATTCGGCATTATAAATGCTCTCTTAGCTTTTTCCCAACTCCTGACGCTCGACTTGACTACGTCCACCTTGTTCTGGTCTAACCTTAACCAGATTCAAGTGACATACATGAACCGATTCACACGCTGGCCAGAAGCGATTCCACTGAAGGATATCACTAGTGAAACAATCACTTTCGCTTTTGTTGAACGATGAGTAGTAAACTTTGGTTGTCCATATACAATGACAACAGACCGTGAACGTCAGTTTAAATGTGGATTGTTCCACCCTCTGACCAAACTCCTTGGAACTACGCGCTTCAGAAAGACCGCCTATCACCTATAATCTAACAGTTTGGTAGTAAAATTTCATCGACAGCTAAAAACATCACTTTCATCTACAAACAACCCACAGTGGACCGACGCTTTACCATTAGTATTACTAGGAATTCGCAGCACTGAAAAGGCAGATGTTTGGTGCAGTGTTGCCTAATTAGTCTACGAAACGACACTTCGACTACCAGGTGGATTCGTGGAAACCGCTTCCACCTCGACAAACCTAGATCTTATTTATACGTGAACCAGCTTACAAATGCTATGCGTTCAGTTAAGCAAGTTCAAACCCGATAGCGATAGACATACGCTTTTATTCAACCCACGTTAAAATATGGAACAAATGTTTTCTACGTCGCGATGCACTGTGCCGACCTCTCGACGCAACATACGAAGGAACCATACAAGGTCTTGAAACAAGAATCAAAGTACCATACTAGTGACAAGAATGGTCATGAAGAGGACGTCAGCATTGGCCGCCCCAAAGCAGTTTATCTAGAATGGTAAACCTTTAATTATCGAATTCATTGCAACACTTCCATAAACTTGACGTTGAGAAAGTCACGACGCCTCGATCAACGACTGACAAGTAAGAAGAAACTTCAAAGAGTTACAAAATACCAAAGCTACACGTTCTAGTAGAACTAAAAGATTCCCATAAAACTTGAACAATTCTGACACATACTAATTTTCTCCTAATTTCCTACTCTTGACGTATTTGAAAAATGTTTTTTAAAAATTATCAAATACAAATAGATTTTATTATAAGGTATGCATTTTAACATATTTTCGAATATTTAAAAAAGTAATAAAGAAACGTTTCATTCATATAGATGTTGTCAGTATTTTGCACGTTTTTGTAGCTACATTGAGCTGCTGAATTAATTACGTTTCATACAGATTATACATATTTAAAAATTTTTTATTTGGTTTTCCAAGCTGTCTAGAAACCAAAGGAAGAACGCTGACGGCAAAGAATATATTTTGTACAAAATTTTGTATGCAACGACACCATAGCGTAAGCACAGACGTCCAGAAGCTGCACAACACTGCAACCTATCTAAGGAACGTTTATCAATGTCTAACGCATTGGGTTTTATCCTTTAGCTGGTATGTCTTACGGTTCTCACGAATCCGCGAGGGAGGGGGAAATGAGCTGGAGCGGTAAATAATCCCTTAAATAAATAGTTGCATATGCTCTCAGCATTGATACTGGCCATGTTTGTTTTAGCAAACACGACCAGTTAAAGGCGCTCTGTCGCACATCACCACCAATTCACGATAAAACGTGAGAAGCAGCTCTCTCTAGTTAGCCAGCCTAAACGTTGTTATCCAATTGATGCTCTACTTGCGATAAAATATAACTTCTCATCGATCATTCAGTGCCTTCTGATTTATTCTCTGATAAACCTAAACAGAAACAGTCTCAAAAGTATTCCACGAATGCACAATTGAGGAAGTAGCTTCCACTTCAGACAGGGTCCTGAAGATCATCAAAAGCGCCACAGTGGGGTTTACTTACGGAAAAGCCCTGTATGACTGAAAACGAACTAACTACTCTGTATAGCACACTTTCACACTTTTTTTCAATCAATAGCCACACATGTTCATCTTTCGCAAGGACAGTACAACAATCCATGACTGCTGGGGCCCATTTTATCTCCTGAGCATATAATAATAATAGTTTTATTCTCACTTTGTACATGAGAGCATGCCAGTTTACAGGCATGGTCACAATGATAAGTTTACATACATACAAATATTATTGCAAATTGTCAATGTCAGGACATTCATAACATATAAAGATTTGAATTGAGAATCAAATCAACTGCCATGACGTTTTAACTATTAGGACACCAAATATTTATATTGTATCCTGGTGCTAATGTGAAGAAGAACCGCGCTCTCCTTAACCACTGCTTTACAATTCCAAAAAACGTTCAAGAGTTTGCAGAGTGGAGTATTGAGCGTGTTCAGATGCAGGATAAGATCAAGAGTATTTGGAACTTGGGCGTAGAAGAGAAGTCAATAGTTTTGTGCCAGTAATTCCATAATAGCCTTATACATAATAATCTACAAATATAGGAAAGACGAAGACAGAGAAAACACAAAACAAAAGCACTGGTATCCTGAGACAATTAAAGTGTATACAGGCATTGAAAGACACGACATTTTGACTACCATACTGCGGCCTTGTTGAGTTCAGCAGTGATGCCACAGGATGTGTGTGAGAATTCGTGAGGTGAGAGTGAGTACACTATTATAAGATCATCTGTGTATAGAAAGGCTTTTCCCATGCTGAAGCATATGCATATATCCTTTACATAAGCTATAAAGAGCAGTGGGCCTAAGACACTTCCTTGCATAACGCCACTTGCAACTGGTTTGGCCCTGGATAGAGTGGAGTTAATTTTAACAATTTGGTGCCTATGACTGACGAAAGAGTTCAACCATGCAAGTAATGGATTTTTAATCCCATAAGAGGAGAGTTTGCCCATAAGAAGCCTGTGGTTAACCATGTCAAAAGCTTTAGATATGTCTAAGTACAGTACTAACACCAAGTGCCAAAGGCTTCGTTCAGTAAAAATTAAATTGAAAAATTCAAAGTGATAAGTCATACAAGACCTGGTTTTGAGCAAACCATGTTGGAATTTAGAGATAAGTTTCTCAGAGAGTAAATGATCAATATTTTGTCACATACTATTTTTCCCATTATTCTAGAGATAACTGGGGTGACATTTATGGGCCTATAGTTATGCAAGTTTTTTCTGTCACCTGATTTAAAACGAGGGCAGATGTAGAAAGTTTCCCATCTACTAGGGTAAGTATCTGTCGTTAATGAAAGGTCAAACAATTTTAATAGGATTAGTGGTTAACTAGGTCCACCGAGTTTGAAGTAAATGGATGCCATCCCATCTACTCCATAACTACTTGACGTCCTAAGTGAGTTCATGGATTTACAAATATTATCATAAGTGAAAGTAACGGACTCCATATAGTTAGTAGCCGAGCTGATCATTTCTACCTCAATATCATCCAGGGGCTTACCTCTGTTAGCAAAGAAATTGCTGAACAGGTTCACTATAGTATTATGGTCTTTAATCAGTATTCCATCTCATAAGATGCAGGGAATATCACTATTCCAAGAAGGTGTTAGGCGTTTATTGAACAGTCGCACCAAGTTTTGTATCTTGGAGCTACTGTCCATTGCTGACACCTCTTCTTTAATCGCCTCTAACCTGTGGACTTCTTTTAGTTGATTATAGGTCATGGTAATTTCCACGAATGCAGAAAAGTCATTTGACCTAAAATAACACTTCTGTAGGCGTCTTAGCTTTTTACGGTAATGAAGTGGTATGTACAAATCATTTGACTTAATTACATTGCTTATCTTAATAGGTGCAATTCGAATCTAAACACGAGTCATTAATTTGATAAAATATATCTAGTGCTTCTGTAAGATTATCAGTTACGAAAAAATTGTCCCAGTCAGAGCAACTTAGAAGGGCGTGTAGAAGATTCCAATCCACATTTTTATAGTCTCGATATTGTCTAGTTTTACGTAATTTACGATTATTGGGGTGACTAAAATTAATATTAAAAGGAAGAGCTCATAAAATCATGCATTTCTTTATGTGTGTATGTTTGAGTTGCAATTGAACTCTCTTCTTCCGGTTTGTTTGAATCTTGGGCATTCGTTGGATTATTCAAGTCCCAAAATAGATTCCTACCTAATTTTTCATATAGATTTCTTTATTTTCGTGCATTCACACAATGATATACGTACGTGAAGTCAACTAAAATATGAAAATTGTGTACATAGGATTAAAATCTGAACCTAATACGACTACGCCCCAATATCTATAGTTTTCATAGACGTCGTACGTGATTTTCTGATAGTCCCATGATAGCCATTTTAACATGAGACGAATCAACAGTGTTAAATACAATTGCTGGTTACTAAGTCTATCAACTATTACATATCAGTGTGCATTACTCTTTGTTTATCTTATATTCTTTTATCTGATTCCATTTCTTAAACTCTTAAAATTGTTTTATTATTGTAATGCTACACAACACTCGATTCATTAGCCTCCCGTTTTAGTAATATATTATTGATTAATCCTAATTCCACTGATTCACATCTTTATCTTTGTACCATTGGTTCATCTATCAAAGTTGTGTGTACTGTTAGTTGCTCAATATCAAGTCATGTGGCTTAGCTGTCTAATCTACATGCACCCTTTTACTTTAAAGAAAGCGAACTCCACCAGGGCGAGTAATATAGTCTATGGGCAAGTAAGTTAATTATATTGTGGTGGATACTACTCATAAATTCCTTTCTAAGTAGTAAACAGCGAATCATCGTCTAAAAAAGGGGACAGTAAACAGCATACACCGTGAGTTGTGAGGTGACAAGGAGCAGAGCCTTATCGTAATACATAAGAGAAATCAAGACAACCAAGGAAAAAAAACCTATAACCAACATTGATTGAGTAACGCAAAAGACGTGCAAATAAATAATCAGAAGTAATGTATATATTATGACGTTCTCTACTTTCAACAAAAAAACAGTTGCCTTGTCCAAGTCGGCTTCACAATTCGACTAACAAATTAGTGTCTGTGTCATAGGAACTGAGCACCGCTGGGGTTACATATATATAACTGTCGTTTTATTCCCGCCTAACATTTTTGGCAACGTATTAGAACCACACGGTAATGACAGGCTTACGATTTCTGTTATGCTGCAAAACCATTTTGAAGTACTCGTTTCGTCCACTGCATATATTTGTTCACTACACCTAGTTGCATGGAAACGTTTGGTATACCCCAAGAGACTGAACACTAATACCATTAAACGTTGAACAGTTCTACTGGATTCATTAGTCGGCAGCCATTAGTTTTGAAACGGTTAAGCAAGCGTTTGTGTAACTACGAGTGTCAATCCATTCTCAGCAAGCTCATCACACCTATACCAATAGCACTGCACTTCCATTTGGCAGCCACATGCTTACATCCAGTTCACATACACCATTGACAAAGCCTCCTCAAACTTAAGTGCATATTAACTACGGCTTTCTTGATAATGCTTCTACGGCATACAATAACAACGTGCCACTGTATAATTACTAGGCGCCTATCTACAATCCATTAGATTTTTTCACATGAACCGCTATTCCTTAAACCAAAGGACTCGGATTAAACCTCATCTCATAACTTAGTATTTCATACAAACAACAAACCACCTACGTTTATCTCCTAATTATATCGTTACAACTGCTTCACACTAGCTCCTGTTCAGTCCTCACTTATTTCACACCATCATATAGATGGTACCCTACCAGGCGACAAAGTATCATCTTCCAAACATCATAGGACTAATGTCTCATTGATACCACTTCCCTATACTCCATTTTTTTCCAGTCCAAACAACGTTCGTAAAATTTCTCCACTGGTTCAGCTAACTCGTGACCTATACAATTTAATTATTCCCACACGGTTTTGCACTATTCTATTTAACTCCCTTTCCATTTGCAATAAAATCACTCATCTCAAATGCTTAATGTACTTAGTTAACCCATGCTGTGTCCTAATAACTAAAACTTGGTGTACTCCCGATATTTCAGACCTTACACTAGAAAATGATAATTATGTCATGTACCACAAAGACCAGAATTCAGGAAGAAGTGGAGAATACATAATATACATTCGATCCGATTTTTCATCATCGTTTATATCCCCGAGAGGTGGTGAACTTCTAGATGACGCTGTATTTGTCAGCGATGACAACTATCCCTATCATCAGTTCCTGTTAGGTTGTATTTATAGACCGCCTAATGCTACTCACATATTTACCCAACAACGAAGTCATTTATTCGTATGATTATCATTGCTGCCTGTGACCAAGTTAATAGGAGGAGACTTCATTATGCCTTCTGTTACTTGGAACCCTTTACATAGACCTTAATATCTTAATAAATCCTTTGAAATACTTGAAAGTAATGCATCAAATCAAGTAGTTTGTAAGCTACAAGCATGTCTTTTTACATAATGCCCCCCATATATACATAGAATGGAAGCCTTGAACTTCCTGGCAGTAATCACAAAGTTGTAATTTTCCAGTTAATTGTCAGTGAATGCTCATGTACTAAGAGTGGGAGAAACAACGCCCTTGATTTTCAGAAAAACTATGCTCAGATTAATTGGTCTCATACAGAAAAACTGTTACATAATCTTAATCGGGACATTCTTCTCCTCTTGTGAGGTTAATAACTCACTAGATGCCTTTTGCCATGATATAAATTCATGTCTTGACTGTGTTGCACCTTTTAAGGTAATTAAACCACATATCCCAAATGGCGAATACATTCCCGCTAAATTCAAAAACAAACTAAGGAAGTTATGAAAGAGATTATTTACTCAGCTTGACTTTTCTGTAACTTTAATATTCATTCAGTATTCATAAATACAGCAAACTACAGGAAAACAAGAGAATTAGAAGACGAAAAAATGCACCTGAAATTACCTGGTAAGATAGCGTATTTAGCACCCACTTTCAGAAAGAAGCTTTGCGCCAAATCCAGTCTTTCTACTTTCTATATGTTAAAAATTAAATGACTAGTAACTCTATGGAGATCTGTGAAGCGTCTAGTGAATCCTTTGCACACTATTTTACCAAAAAGTCTATGTATAGGAACGATCAGCGATTCCAACCAGTATAAATTAACTAGTTTGGAGCTTACAATCAGCAATGTTATAGGTGCTATAAGATCACTAAAACCTTCATTTAGTAGTGGAGAGGATGAAATACCGGTTAGTTTGATTAAATATGGTAGCTCGGCATTTGCAGCACTGCCCACCGAAAAATTTAATCTCTGCTTAGAAGATGGAACTTTCCCTAGATCGTGGTAAACCACATATATGATTCCTTACTTTAAAAAAGGCTCTAGGCTTAGTGTCAAAAACTGACGTCCAATTAATCACTCTTCTGTTTTATCTAGAGCCATGAATAAAGTTATAAAAAAGGAATTTTACACTCACATAGTTAAGCACAAACAGATCATATCCTCCCAGTTCGGCTTCATGTTTAAGAAATCGTGCGAAACTTGCCACCGAGAATACTTTGACTATATAATAAGTAATAAAGATGATGGAAAGCTGATTGTCATCCTGTACTCTGACCTTACTAAGGCGTTTGACAAAGTACACCATTCATCTTTTTTATAGAATTTGAAAGACTTTGAAATAACGGAGAAATTTCATGACTGGATAGCTTCATTTTTGAAAGACCGCATTCAGTTAGTAAAACTAGGACAACATCTCTCATGTTCTATAAATATCACTGGTGGTGTCTTTCAGGGCTCAGTCATAGGACCTTTATTATTTATTATGTATGTTAATGACATATGCCACTGTTTTCATGAGGGCAAACCTTTGTTTGCAAACGACCTTAAAGTTGTATATACACTCTGCCCAGATGAAAGTCTGAATGTTAACAACATAATACGGAAAAATTTCAATATACTAAATAAATGGCGCAATACATGATTTCTTCCTCTTAACACAAAAAGTCAGGGTGCCTATATTTCAGAGACTCTAACCCCGAGATCAACCCACACCTTAAGGAACACGAATTTCGTCAACTAAGTAGTATCTGTGATTTAGGAGTAAGGTATTCAACAAATTTATCTTTTGCTCAGCATGCTTTATCACAGGTCTCTAAAGCTCGCAAACTTATTAGTTTTATTCATTGTAACTATCATCTTAACGAATCCAAAGTTATTTTTTATAAAACCTGTGTTAGGCCTCTGCTTGAGTACTGCTCAATTATATATAGTTGCATGCGTTCACTAAATCGACAGAAAATAGAGAAGGTTCAACGGCGTGTTACTAGGCTACTGAACTCCGATCAACCTTGTAATGATAGATGCTTTGCTTGGAAACTAGACCCTTTATGGGTCAGAAGGATTAAACTTAATCTTACGATACTTTCTATAATTCTTCATTAGGAAATTATAACAGATTGTACTACTTTGACATATGCTCGAAAAAGTAAGTATGACTTGCGAAACCGAAATTCTCTGATAAGAGTACAGAGAGCTACTAGTTAATTAAATCCTCCTTCTTTGTCGCACGCTATGCGAACCTCTGAAACCAGTTACCAGAAAGCGTACAATAATGTAGTTCCCTGTCACAGTTTAGATTCGCAATAAACCTCTTCTTAGACAATGTCGGTATCTGCAACTTACTTAATACAACCTATGTAGAATGGGGGTAAATTTATCAATGTACCTTCTGGCATTTAGTTTTTTGAAAAATACTTTTAAAAATATTACCCGCAATTCTTGAGAACTTTTTAACTATTCACCTACAGGCAATATAGCACTTTCTTTCCTGGCAGATAGTGCTCTGGAATCTCGCAATGCCGATACATTTCTTAGATGCAGTATACCTCTAATTTCTCTATACTATGCTTCCTGAGCTTTTTATTCTACAGTAGTTTTAAAATCTATCATATCTATCTCTAGTGTTAGTCGAAGTTTTTCCAGATAAAAAACAGAAATAACAAATATTCTTTATATAATGCAACAGGTGCACCTTAGGTTCCACTGCAAACAGATGTCCTTAATTGGTTATTTGTGTCCACCCACTCTGCTGCTGTTTCTTTTGTTTTCAGTTTCCAACTCCCGTGTCATGCTGACATTATCACCTAGAATCTACGCTGAAAAGGGAAGTGCGTCTTTGTGGTCTATTCACGATGTCTATATGGTCTGGGTCGTGTTGTATGGTGCTTCCATAAGAACTAACTTTCATATGAGTAAGCTTTGCTAGTTACTCGTTATTTGTTGTGTTTAAAATAGTTTTTACGGAATAAGGGCATTCTGAACTAATGAAGTCACTATTTTTGCGTTTAGTTATATCTGTAGAACTTTGAAGGCTATTAGTTGCGATGTAATCTGTTGGTATATGTAAGTTAATGCATTCTGCTTTATACCGTGTGCCTATTTAATGATTATTGGGCTTATAGGCAAGTGGTAGTCATCATCCTGGCAGGCCATATTGGTAGAAATTTCTTAGGATGGATGTGGCTATGCACTGGGGTTGTAACATATCTACTGAAACAACGTTTACAAGGCGTTAGGTCAAGAGTAATTTTTATATTTTTAATTAAGGAATCTCTTAGCATCTTAAGAATCAATAAACTACTTAGATTGATGTCGTCCCGATCTCGTCAGGTATCATGATGAATATCATTAAGGATGTTAGACACCGTAATCTGATGGAAGCTACCTGTAGCCCTAGTGGAGTTTGAATGTGAGTTAGGAATACTGACGTGTCGGCAGAATCAGGGATTACGTGGTTTGTGTCAACCAGCGTGATAACAAGTACAATGTTACAGGCAGAACGAGTGGAAATGATTAGTGATATTAGTAGTGGCAAAAGGTTTACATGAAGGAGCATTGATTTTAGCCAAATAGCACACACGCTAGAAATCCTGGGATGCAAAATATTTGGATTTTTAAGCGGATTCTGAGAGAGTTTGGGATACGTGTTTTGGAAGAGTTTTTCGTGGTCATATCTAAAGTAAGCGCTAAATCTGAAATAGGTGGGAATAAACTATATCTATACTTAAATTAAGATAAAGTTAAGATAAAACTGTATCTTTCAACAAAATGGAGTTAGTCTCACACGAGGGAACGTATAGAAAAGAATAAAATAACAAGCTACGTCAAAGCCACAACTTCCAATGTCCTGTTTTCCACAACAAAATGAAGTAACGACAAGTCGTCAGAATACGATTAATTACTTTTTGACGTATAAGTACAAACGTAGTTTAGAATAATACAATAAATATACAGAATAACTAAAAATGTACTTTTGAATGATATTGACCCCAACAATAACATGAACATTCGCTCACTCGTTTCAGAACAAACCGCTGAAGACAGTAGAACTTGATGAAAGTAAACAAAATCCAGCGGTATTAATGCTCAGTTCCTTTGACACTCTTTAAGTCATTCCTTACACAATATATGACTGCTGTAGGGCAGTCATACTTATTAGGGACCATTGTAAATAGCCGTGTCTAGTTGTAAGCTTGGAATAGAACTGAATTTGGAGAAGGTAACTCACGCCTCTCCATATAACACTCTCATTGCTGCTCGCATACCCAAATGTCTATAAAGCTTGTATTTCAGTAAAATTTAGTCTTGTTTAATTGAATTGTACACCATCGTTGGCCAGCTTAGCTTCTAGAATTGACTGAGTACTGCAGATTACGTTGTAATTAGGGGCCGATATTGTCTTAAAATGCAATCCTGTTTGTTGTATAGCTAATTATTAATGCTAATCTTTCGGATATTTAGCATTCTCGAGAAGCCTGTGCGGTCCGTGGATTACTTAACCATACTACATGCTTTTAAGTCCATGTTAAATGCTAAGTGGACATAACACTATTTAAAGACGATGACAAAATAATAGTGCTGGTAATAGTGTGGAAATTAGACTTGAACAAAGTAACTGTTTATATGGTGAAAATAGATAATATTATAAATAATACACACATTACTTTTAATTATTTATTTGCACGTGTTTTTCATTCCTCGATCAATGTTGATTGTAGGCTTTCTTCCCTTGTTTGTCTTCTTTTCCCTTATGTATTGTGATCAGGCTCTGCCCCTTGTCACTCCACAACTCACCGTGTATGCTGTGTACTTTACCCACTTTCATATGACATTCAGCTACCTACTACTTATAAACGAATTTGTTAGTAGTATCCACCACACCCGTCCGTCCATCTAAGTGGTGCGCTTGTATGCACGCTGATCTTCTGGGTTCAGTGGTCGCTGATTCTTTTCACATATTCGCTCCATAATCTCAACAAATCCACCTATGCAACTGAATAATATATTTACGCGCTTCGCTTTGTTGTTTTTCTTTATGATGTACACTGGTCCACGCCTTGTAATGACCATGTATAGGCCTTTATATTTGGGAAGTACTTGCTTCGAGTCTAGTTCGCTATCTGTTATGATCTTACGTCCTCTACACTTCACGAAATCTTCCACTGAAAAGTGTTTCGGCTCCTTTTCTTGATAATTTTTTAACCGTTTAAAGTAAATTTTTAAAATTTTTGTTGTATATTTTGCATCGCTTGTTTCCAATCTTTCTATCACTTCCTATCGCTTCGTTTTTGTGGTTAATATCAGCTTATGTCGCTACCTGGCATTCGTGGTCTCCTTAAATACATCAACTAAAATGACGAGATTTCGCTATTCGTTGACTCGAGGCTCGATATAATAGTAATTTATTCTCAGGTAGCATTTTGTACATAAGAGCATACCAGTTTGCGGGCATGATCAAAATAAAATGGTTTGTTTTTAATAGGGTTTCGATGCTATATGTAAACTTTAATTACTTACGAAGCCAACGGCAACAAGGTCCACAGTTTACAGTACTAGGGTACTAGAAGTATAAATCACTTCCAAAGAACAATCGCACGCCTTCCGTTTGTGACGCTGTAATTCCAGGAAATAGCTATGAGTAACCAGAATGAACCATAGAGACTATCCAGAAATTGGATAAGGCTGAGTATTTGAAATTTGGTTAGGAGAGCCAATCTATATAGGTTGGTCTTGGGCGGTGAGTTACTGATGCATTATTTACGCTGCTAGCCGACGTTTAGAGTAAGTTGATTGATAGAGATTAATTCCTTACGAAAGCAGACCCCAAACTCGATGAGATGGTGACATGGAAGAATATATGAAATGGAAAGTAAAAAAAGAATTTAATTAGTGATAGCGAAAACAAACACTTTTAAATCAAAATAACGTTTAAAAGATCTTTGTCTTCGTTTCTTTTGGCAGTTTGTTCTTTAGTGTCCAACTTCACCATATTCAAAGTACCTACTATTTACGTATCCAAATAATTGAGACTTGTCACTCTACCTCATCGACTTGCTTCTGGATGGATAGTGTTCTTCTATTTTCAGTTACTGGAGAAACAGTCGCACTCGCTAACTGTCTACATAACGGCGCCATTTATACAACATCCATCAGCTGAACTGCATGCACCAACCGAAGTTGTTGAGACTTGACCCAAGGAACATACTTCAAGAAGTGAAAAGTTAGCAGCTGCTCTCTCTCCGATCGTCGTCCAGTGTAGACTAGGTAAGCCAAAGGAGGCTTGTCAAAGTGGCGGCCAACACCATTGGGTAACTGTCAAGCGCAAGATGAGCGGTGCTGAAATGCTACAACGCCGCCTGCCTACCTGCAGGACTGTCTAACCACGACGTCAACCTGGCCACGATAACCTCTCAAATAGTCAAACGCAGCCTTCACGCCACCTCTAAGCGTTGTTTGAGAACCGTCACCTTCACCTTCTGTCCATGCACACCAACGGGGTCCGCGGTAACCTCGATCTCTTGCATGAATACCCCGACGTCCCCATCCTCAAATAGTTGTGGCCACGGCACCTTCATCCTGTTTGGAGGCAGTGACATCAAATATGAAAATTCTACTTGGCAATGGAGAATCGTTTAGTTGGTGAAAATAGAGAACGTCATGAATAATACATACATTCCTTTAATTGCTGTGCTGTCTGCGACGTATAAGGTTTGAAGTACAAACTCTAATTGACCTCCCAATCTGCGTCCGGTTGGGCAGTCTACTGAGGACATTATGTGTACAAACTTTTGCATTCCTAAGTTTTGGATTCAAAAATGGGTTAAAGTAGACACAGCGTTGTTGGTTGTAGCATGGAAGATATGCAGTGAAATCACGTGGTCACATCTATGAAGATTTAACGTAAAGGCTAGGTTATAATCATTTTCTACTTAGTGGATTAATACAACATACTTTTTATTGTGAACTCAAATATCCCTTTCTATGACATTCATCGGTTAAACTGTATGCGACAACTTAAGTTGTCAGGTTACGAACCCAGGAACAAACTCCGAGAAATGAGATGTCATCGGCAACTCCCTCCACTCGTCGTCCAATGTAGGCAAGGCACATTAGAGGAGGTTTGTCTGTTCTTTGTTGATGTCAATGAAATGGTGAGACGCATATCAGAAGATTATATTACGAAACCTGGTAGCCTATTCATAACTGTAGCATTCTGTACACACTGACATTGAAGCATGATTCATCCCTGAACATACAAAGAAGACTGAAAAATTTAGTTTTCAAGACTAAAAATAGTTCTCAAAGTAACATGTAATAAGGGTACTGCAGTAAACGGAATAAATCGATGAGCATATATATATATATATATATATATATATATATAGGAGAAAGCTAATATCCGAATAGTTAATCCAAGCACATGAAATAACTGAAAATTTATACAAGCAGTTCATTAAGATAACTGCATGGTTGTGTATTTCAGTGGTATTCCTATGCACTACTACACAATTCAAAGCAAAACAATTTATTACCATTCCAAAGTTTAAAATTAGAGAGGAAACAAACTCTGTGATCATGAATTGAAGGCTTCTTCTATAATTTCATAACAGTTTGGTAAATCTCAGGTTTGGACATACTCAGTCTAGTGAAAATGAAAAGAGAGAATACATAATAACATTTTCAAATAAACCATGATTAAAAGCCTGAAGATTTGAGAAAAGTGTTTACGAGTGTGTACACAGTTATTGATGTTACATTTACATAAACATTTATGAACGTTGTGCTGACGTGTACGCTTAGTGTATACAAATTATTAATGTGCTTTTACAGAGATTTTATACAGATTAACTGTTTCGAATTCGCTTCAATCCTATTATTCAGTGTAATATGGGCTTTCAGTGCATGTAGTATGGACAGGAGTTCATGAACTTAACTATTGGAAGAAGGCTAGGATTCGAGTACTATATTTCAATAACTTTATACTTCGTTTTTCCATTGATTATCATCAACAAAGCACAAACACAATCAATGTATATTAAAGTTCAGGACGAAGAGTATATGAAATATTTATTAATATAAGAACTATAGAACGTGAAAGTCGAAAGTTGAAAATTGTTACAAATAAAGTCACGGTGTTAAATGTCTATATAATTGTAACAACTAAACAATGTCTAATGTTATGACAACAAATTAGCGCCTATACATACAAAAACATTTAATTTAATATTTTTTGCAGCCTCATAAAATTAAAACTTGTAAACACTAATACTACAGGCTAACTATAAAACTGGAAACTCCCAAAACATTGTCTTAATAATGACGTGATTACTTGTAACAAACTTTAATGGATTCACTTGAGGTCCTTGTAAGAAACCGTGACAGGTGAAACTCATATAGACTGTTGTGCACTTGAAAACATCATCCAAAATTGTTTAATCATGTTAGAGACATCTTAGTCCTCAAAATCTTTCGCACAGAAAGGAGAAGCTGTTGAAATTGCAGTTGCGATAAAGTCAGCTAACCGCAAAGCCCATATGCACATGATTCTAGTATATCAATTGATTTCACACGAATACATGTAAGTCGACTAGTTGATACGAAGAATTAGATAAAAATGAATAAGTAATCCAGCAAGAGGTAAGAATTCAAAGAAGCAGTAAAAACACAGGAATTTCAACTACACATTGAACATGACCACATAAAGGAATGCACAATATAAAAGTTGATATGTTTAAGGAAAAATCTGAAGACTATAGTAGTAGTAGTAGTAATAGTAGAAGAACGCCTACTGTTATATACGGAAGAACTAACTGCAACTCTAATCTGCTAATTTATCTACGCCAACTGATAGTGATAACCGTGACCACCAACTCGACAACTGATTACTTACTCCAAGCCAAAAACCATGAAGACACGAGCGCAGCACTAGAAAGATTCAATCCTATTTTGTCCCAACTCTGTAAATATATTTACAAAAGCGATCTTCTAGTAATTAAAGTAAATAGCACACTACAGCTAATCACAAATAGCAAGGTCAGAGCGGAGGAAATGAAAAGGTAGTACCGGTTACCACCTACTTTACAATTACTAAAAATGTAGCAAAACTAAGAATATTTACACTAAAAATAACTAGTTTTTTCTCTTCTTAGCACCTGTATGTACATAATTCTAGTATATCAGTTGATTTCACGCGAATATGCGGTGGGTCGAATACATGTAAGTAGACAAGTTGATACGAAGAATTAGATAGGAATTGCATTCAGATATAAATAATCTAGTAAGAAAAAAATATTCTAAAATACAGTAAGAGAGACAGAAATTTCAACCTATACATTGAATATGACCATATAAAAGAATGTACAGTGCAAAAGCTGATATGTCTAAGGGATCATCTGGAGATTCTGATAGTGACATCACTAGATATCTTCTAAATGTCAAACATCAAGTTGCTATCTCGACATCTTTCGAAGTGATTAATGATCTCAAATATGATGAAGTTCTTTAAGCAGACGTTAAAGACATGATTTGTAGGTCCAAAAACAAAAAGTTGTCAGCTTCTTTATACATTAATGACGTTGTATCAGCTAGCGAATAAACCTAAGCACAACCTCTTACTTATTGTACATTTTTATCTTAGTGTGTATGTTACAGTATAAGCTACCGGCTAAACTTCATATATCTGCGCTTTTGAATTTTACTTGTTTGGTTTCTGGCTTGGTGGAATAAATTGTCTGGTATCAAATAATTTCTCACTCCTTATATTGCGCTTGAAGCGTAATTGAGTATCCCTACATTATTTTATGATAGCTACTTGATTCATACGGGTGAATTTCACTGAGGAAATTAGATCGCCACCAGGCATTAAACGAGCATTGAGTTCAGTATAAATAACAAACAAAAATTTACCCATAAAACAATCCCTATTTGATTATATCAAGCATGTTTAGAAACCCTTTCCTTCTTCTCATTACATTGTCATTTTTATTTAACTATTTTATCATTCGATGTATTCATTCTTAATTAACGAAGCTCTTTAGGAGAGGACACCGACCAATGTTCTGTTCATTACAAATGCATCTGAAGAGTAGCCAACTTCTCGTATACCCACTGACTCCATGCAGATTTGCAATAGATATATCACACATATGTAGAGAAGTCAATAACGACGACCTAAACAAGGATGTACTTAGAAAAAATAGGAATGTGGAAACGACCGAAAAACAAGCAAGCCCCCCCCCCCAAATCAGATATTTCCAATCTCACGTTAGACATACATGCTGACATATAAATGTAGATTATAAAGATTTTATACTCAGGAATAATTACGGCTTCTACAGCTCTACTTATTTATTTATCCTTCTATTATTATTAGCTGTTATTCATTAAACAACCACTTATTCTTAATTATTTTCTTCATTTTTCTGCGTATTATTTACATTTACTCAGTTAAACTTTGTCGATTAAACCTTTGATTCACTGTGATGATGTCACGTATATCTACTTCTAACTAACTTCAGTACATAAATTCGCATATTATAGTTCACATATCAAAGTATTACATGTTGTATATGACAGCTGCTGAGAACCGGTCGATATGAACATGAATTTCAATGTGTTATACTACTCGAAGGAGCATAGACCACCGATCAGCATTCTCCAACCAATTCTTCCCTAGGATCTTCTTCTTGGTTCTTCTCGAATGATATTTATTAGTTTTATGTCTGTCTCCAATTCACGGTGCAATGTGTTATTTTGTTGTCCTCATTTCCTTTGGCCTTGAGGATTTCAAGTTAGCGTTTGTCTTTTGATCAAGTTTTGTGATCTACGCAGTGTTTGTTATATCCACCTCCAGTAATTTTTCTTGATTTCTGCCTAAGCTGAGAGTCAATTTGTTGTACCTGAAGGCATCTAACCAAGGGGTCTGCAGCAGACAACTTGAGTAGTGAAATTTTTATCTTTTAAATGATGGTTTCATAGTTCACTAAGTTTTAGATTCATTTAATAGAACTGTCTTGACAGTAACACTTAAAATTGTGACTCTGATTTTGGCTGAGAGTTGTTTGAGCTTCAAATGTTTTTTTTTAATTGTGGAAATGCTGTTAATGTCTTTCCAGTCTGTGTCTTCATATAGGCTTCAGGTCCTCCCTTGCTTATCAATGGCGCTACTGGCTATGTATGTGGAAGTTTGCACATATTTCAGTGCGTCACCGTCAAGCTAAGTGTAATTTGGTCAGTGCTCGCTATGTTGTATCCATACTAAGTTTACTGTATCTGATAATTTTAGTCTCGTTGTGTTGACTAAAACCGGTAGATTCAGTAAACTTTGCAAGCTTTGAAAATATTTTAGCCTTACCCCATACTCCACCTAAACTTTTGTGATATTATTTCACACCATAACTTCATAGTAAGTAGCATTAATAGTAGTGTTGTGTTCATTCAAACAAAAAGATAAAACACTATAAAATGCATATTTTGAAAGAAAACACGAAAAACATAATGTGAAAACAAATACAGCTGAAATGAGACTGTTGATACATTCTTTGAGTTATTAAAATGCATCAGTGATGGATCGCATATATATATATATATATATATATATATATATATATATATATACGAAATTCTACAAATGAGAGTTTGTTGAAAACCAATATTTCGTTTCCCTTATCAGCATCTCCTTCCTTTACACCAAAAAAATTGTACACATCACCTTATAGTCAAAGTTGAAATAACAACTATTCATTATTCATAAAATCAACAGTGAAGCTCAAATGAACGTACATATGAATAAATGGACAAAATGAAGAGAAAAAACAATTATATTGGAGTTAACATGCAAATATTGTTCAGTGTTTAGGCTTAAAGCATATCAAGTGGTGTCTAAGTAGATATGATAGAAGTGACAATTCACCACAGTTTCGTTGTACTGAAACATCTGTATCATTGAGTGTTTACTTTCATTACATTAGTCATATAAGCGTAATTATTTAGATAGATGTCTTCTTGTTCTATAGCCACGATATGTTGCTTGTATTTTAGTGGCAGCTAACTCAGGATCATATAAAGAATATGCATTATCATGTGATTTTGTACTACTTTTATATCCTGAATGAGTAGTAGCAGTAGTTAATAAATTTTGATTTTCTTTATTCGATATTAAATTTTGTCGAGTATCATGTTGATGATGTTGTAAAATGGGTGCTAATGATTTACGTGTTTTATAGCCACGATAACCAGCTTGAATTTTTGTCACTGCTTTCACTTTCCCATCATCTATATAATCAATACTATCGCATATATTGTAATGAATTTAACTTTTTTTCCACCTTGATTATCATAGGAGATATTCTTTACTGGTGTATACTTGTGTATATTGTCATCTCGTAGAGCTTTTCTAGTTAAATAACCACGATAACTAGCTTGTATTCTTGTTGCAGCATTTTCTAAATCATTATAATCATTTCTTAATGGTGATGGATGCGATGCATACAAACCTCTGTTTGATGATGGTGAATGATGTTGAACGTGACGAAGAGTTCAATGTCAGATTACCATATTTTTTACGTGTACAATAACCACGATAACCAGCTTGAATTTTTGTTGCAGCTAATGATTCTTTATCTAAAAGGTTTGATTGTTGGTAAGGATAGGTCGGTTTTGTTACTGACGTCGTTGTTGTCGTCGTCAACATCGTTGATGTTGGCGTTGATCTATTTGAACGAGATGATGACATAATCTAAAATGAGAATTATTCAAACAGAAATACTATGACGTTTAATAAAGATTATCGTATGTTGTAAGTATACATGATAAATGAATAAATGTGCCATTTCAATCAGTTCTGCATCAAAGATTTTCATCAGTACAAACTTTTACAATTGAATATACTAAATAAGTGGCGATATAAATCAGTTGCCAAGTAAAAGGGTACTATATTGACGCAAATAAGCAATCAGTGTTATCTACAGGATTGTGAAGGACTTGATTCTTCGTTGACTGAGGTGGTTGGAACAAACATTTCACATGCCAAACCCACTTATTCCGCCTGCCTATCTCAACTCACCGTGTCGGCTGCTGTAGCGGAAAGATGAAAGAAAAAAAGAGGGCGAGAATACAGAAAACGTGCCATCAGCTCATAAAGTGGTTGACTATTAGTATCAGTCATGCCGGTGGGTTCAGACTTATACGTTGAGTTTGTAAGATAAACATGATGAGAGGTTAAATGCATTAGGTGATAAGGCTGATGAATCAGTCAAAGTGGTTCAGCTGCATTTACTTTTGATACTCTCGATCCAGATGTTAAGTTTTATTATGCTTTCATATACACATTGATTCCTAATAAACTATCTTCTTACTTTGATCTTAGTAATTTAATCTCGTAGCTACTAGTAAAATAGTGTATTGGTGTGGTTGAAATTGGATTGTGTCTGGTAAATGAAATGTAAGGCGTACACATTTCTTCATACTCAGGACTTGTCATATGAATATACCTACATCAAATCCACGTGCCAACTTTAATCCTATCTATGAACTATCAGTATGTCAAGGCAATCCTGTCAGAATGCACATTTAGCAACAGAGACTAGTCACTCTCAGTTCACAAAATTATAAACGAGGAGGTACACATGCTTTAAAATTATACATTCTGGTATATCGACTTAATATTTCTTCACTGATTTTATATTATTATAAGATGTAATACTTACCTAGTTAACAAGTAGAGTTTTTCGAAATGTTTAGTCCTTACTCTCATATTAAGGCGTTGATAAGTAAGTATGCAGTTAAATTGTTCCATTGCTGTAATCTACTGGCTATACTACAAATCAACAATTTCTTTCGATTATAAGACTATAAAAAGGAACTATATACAGTAGAGAGTGATGTTTCTAAATGAATACATTACTAGACATTCAATACTGAATCATTTAGTTTAAACAAATGAAAACCTGACAATAGTTTAAACCTAAAGATAATTTGATATGAATAAGCAATAGATTATTTAGTCATTATGTAGTATAGTATATGATGAGCTGACCATAGATACACAAATAAAGAAAATCAGAAATCACTAGAAAATTGCTTCAATCCAGAATAGGACTTCTTAATGACTGTATCCATTCATGTCACTACTAGAGGATGGAACGCAGAAGCTCCATGTTTCGTGGCAAGTGATGCTAATTTAAACCAGTGAAATGGCATGCGGTGTTGTGGATTACTAACTTTGTTGTATACTATACGTGATATAAAAATTCTAGTTAAACAATCGCCACAGTCTAACAGTTAGACTGTGAACACAAATGATTAGTTTCGAGAGATAAGTTCTAAGCTATAATGAGAAAACATAACCAATAGGGATAAAAATGTGGGGCTCATGACAGTACCCAATGATGGCAATATACATGATCAGGAAATAGGTTGTATATTGACTGAAGTTAGAAATATCGACTCACCACAGCACCTGATAATAGCCATTACGAAGTTTTCTGTGATAATAAGGCATTTAGATGTTGAATTGAGATAGTTTATGAAGATTTATATTTATAATTGGTTGAATACGTCCCAGACTGATGTTAGAAGGGCAACATTGAAAACCAGGGAGCACTGGCCAATATTTTTTGTCCAAATATGGGACTCCTCAACAATGCGTACCCTAGAATTCCAACCCAAATTATCGGATGCCTGCTCACTGGTGTAAAGGGTTAGGCGTTCGCTAACCTGAAGCCCCTGGGGGGAAATCCAGGATGCGAACTGCTGAGGAGTCTCATGCTGGGACGTAACAGCTGTCCAGTGCTCTCTGGATTTCATTCGTACCCTGTCAACATTTAGAAATACTGATGTGACAACTATTAGTTAAGCTGTGTACTTACGATACATGAATTGGTGCCTACAAAGCTTATCTTCTAACAGATGAGTGACAATTTTTAGCCATACTTTATCACTGAATAATCATCTAGTTTAACTTACCAAAAAAGATTTGCATGGAGATGTGAACTACTTAAATTATTTATTAAGTAGTCTAAATTATCACCTAGTGTATTTTTAAAGCGTCCTACATGAATAATCATTTTTGAGACGACAGAAAATATTTGTAGTTCAGGAGAATTGTTACAGTTTTATAACGTTCTCTTAGCTGAAAAATTTAACTGGTTGACTTCAATTATCGTTCTGAGCAACTTCATTGGCATAAACTTTTGATAAGAGTGAGCAACAAGCGACCGTGAATTTGATTGGTTGTTACTGATACCTGTTATATCAATTTTTGCATATTTATCTCGATGAAAGGAAATACCTAATGACCATCCTCCGAAAATCTGCTATCTCAGCAACTTCCTGATAAAATATCTCTAAAGATCACCAACAAACACAGATTTATATGTTAGAACTACGAAGAGATCATTCCACTACATATAAAAGATACATCTGAAATTACAACCCGATTATTGAAGCTATTAGGAATAAATATTACACACAAACCAACAAATTCACTACAATCAGTTCCATGCAAATCGGAGGATAAAATGACAAAAGCAGATTAACTAAATCTATCTACTAAAAAGACTTTTCTAACTGCATCGGACAAAGTTGTAGACCTCTTCAACTCCCCCCCCCCCCCTACATGAATACCGATTACCTGTCAAACGTCACAACCTAGTGTTTTATACATCAATCCATACGGACAACAATAAACATAGGTTTGACTGGGAAAACGTAGTTATTTTTAAACGAGGAAACACAAGGGAAACTAGCCAATTTTTAAAGGCTTTACGTTCAGGCCAATCGGTAATCCATAAACATTTTGAAAAAAATGAAATTAATCAACCAATTATAAAACTAATAAACAACTACGATACTGTGAATTAGGTCAAGATGGAAGGGAATACAAGTAAATGTACAAAAATTGACAGAACGAATGTCAACAACAACTGTTGATAAAGTTGAAGAATGACAGATAGAAGAAATTCTCACAGTCAGAAGTTTACACCAATAAAGTTGTCTAGAATAACAATCGCAGCTCCTTAATTTAATCATTTAGTTTACTGAGCCATAGTTCAACCAGATGTAGTCATTTTTATCTGATCAGGATAAATAAATGAAAGTACCAGTCAGTATGATGAATGCATAAATAGTTTACACTCTATGATTTCCTTTCACCCACTTCATTTAATTAATCAATGTGTATATGCATATATTTGTGCCAGTTGAAGTTCTTGTATGTACACTACATGAAAAAATTCATACATCAGGGCTTTGCATAGGGTTAATTGTTACAGCTAGACATGAGATAACAAATATAATGCTAAATATGTTCCTAGTTAACTCATCACTGATTTGTTATAAATGAGTAGTACAGTGTATAAAGTATCATTGATTTATACCAATGAATTGTATACGAATCCATTTTATCTTTTTGCCTATTGAAATACTAATCAGTATAATATGTTGTAAGAAAAGTGTAGTGATATGTATAGTCATAGTTAAGGTAGTATATAACTAATACTTAGTTACGTAGTATCAACTAGAATTTAGTAACAATGAAGTAAGAGATAGGAATGTATAGTATGGTAAATTTTACAAGTTGACAAATCAATCGGATTATTGGTTCTTGTTAGAAACATGAAAAATTAGAAAAAAACATATTCTATTGATTGAACTACGATAATCATATTATCATTTAACCTCTTTTCATAAACTCTGACATGAATAAGCAAGCATCGATATTATCTGTTGAGGATATTCATCAATGAAAATCAAGAAATACTGAATAGAGTAGTCAAATACAACTAGAATATATCAAAGATAGGTGCATCAAACTACGAGACAGAGTGACTGAAGATAGAGTTCTCTAGAAAGAATTATTTTTTTCATGACTGTATGTACAGCTTTGCTGACGAGTGTCAAATACTATGAAATATTAGTGAAAGCTATGTTGTCTGTCAATAGCCATTCATTCAGCCTAAGATCAATAACAATGTTAACGCTATATCAACTCAGTAAGACATTGACTGACCACTAGGTAGTGATCGATGTCATTGTTTTCAAGTCCTTTGTAGTGCTAATAAAATTCTATCAGTCAAATTGAAATTCGGCCAGTAGTCTGATTGACTTCATATCTCTGGAATTAATTTGAGATGAAAGATGGTGGTCATTTAGACCTAGTAGCCACATTGAAACTTGATAGATATAATTCATCCGTCATATTGGTCATTGACCAGTCAAGTGGCTGTTTTGTTTTAGTATTAGAATTTTATGAAGTATATACTTATGGCCGCATCAGGGAATGAACCTAGGATATTCAAATCACACGGCAAGTACTATAACATTTAAGCATTTAAGGTAGCGTTCAATGAAACACATTTCCAACTTCAATCAGTTATCCATACAGTGTAATAACAATGTGGCGTCATACTCTATCACAAAGTTTTCAGAACATATCACGATCCTAATTATAATAAAACTGAAGAATTATGATTATATATTTTCCTCCTCCTCCTCCTTCTTCACGTAGTCCTACTCAATTATTTGATGGAATGATTAGCAATCACTATGCAAATCATGCATCAAATATATTCACCAATAAACGAGATGTATTATCAGAACATCCTAACTGATTGCAAACATTTCCTGTTGAATAGGAATGACAACTAATTACTATTTAAAAACGTTTTATGTATATACAGTATGAATATTTAGGAAGTAGCTGTTCATAAGACGGGAACTTTGTTGCAAAATAACATATTGGTCGTTGAAAATCTAAGATTGTAACAAGGATATGTTGTTGATATTGAGTAATGAATTGGATAGCCCATAGTATCCTTACTTCATCATTAAGTACTATAATATATGTGATGAATTAGAGTTTAACATGTGACTTGGTTACCTTAACTAGTGATAACTATTGACCAGAAATTTCAATATGAATCACTACTTGTTGAATATTTGTGGAGATTGTTAGTATTTGAAGTTTTACATCATGGATTTAGCATGGTTAGCAGGGCTACTTAAGACTGTACAACAATAGACAACTAGTTTTATTTTAATATAAGACACCTTAGTAGCAGTATTCATTCACTACTCTATTCAAGATCGAATCTATAATATTGAGGCTTCGCAAGAAATCGCTTTATATTTAGACTACCAAGTCGATATTTAAAGGACAACATTTCTAACATCAATCAATATGTGATATACTGTTAAACCTCATTCATTGTATTTAATAGATAATTTCTACTCTCTCTAAGTGATTGAACTCCAGTGATCATTATCTTCTCAATAAATGTCTGGTTATACCTTTTGAAGTTATTCATTTGTAAGCACAAGTTAATTTCTATGAATTGAATGTTATAGAAGATAGTTGTTACATTCGAATTCTCCATATTCCTGATTCAATGACAACTGATTAGTTATAATCCTGATATCACGAATTGTTCTGAATCAGACAACCATTGATCACCTGGAAGCACTGGATAGCTGTTTCGTCCTAGTATGGGACTCTTCAGCAGTGCGCATCCACAACCCTGTTAGGGATCGAACCCAGGACCCTCTGGCTCCGCGACGAGCGCTTTACCATTGGACCACTGATCTGGCTCCTAATGGTTGATATTTCTAATTCAGTTATAGTCAAGAGATAAACAGTTTTCAGTATAAAGAAAAAAAAAACAACAACAACAACTTACTAATGAAAGTAATTTTTACAATCAAAATTCCCTAAAAATAAAATAACAGATAACTTACGTGTTTTGTTTACAAATTAAGAAAAAAAAACACTTTAAACAAGTTAAACAATCACTGCCACTACCATCACCATCACCATCAGTACCACTACCACCAACTTCAATAGTAACAATGAAAACAAGAACAATAGAATTTTATTATCGTTTTAAAGCAAAAATATAATCGACCAGTCGTTTTTTCAATGTTCAAACTTGTAACTAGTTAAAACAGAGAATGGGAGGTGGGAAGGTGGGGTTGAAAAATTGAAAAAAAAATGAAACTAAGTTGCACTCAACACCGTCCCCCTCTTCATTCCACTATATACCATTAAAAAAAATGAAGTTGTCTTCACGAGAATAATCGTCACAAACGGAAGGAAAGTAACGCGCACACACATACACACACACACGCAAAAGTCTAACCACAATTAAGAAAAAAAAATAATGAAAACTACGTAAAAAAATAAAAATAAAAAACAACTTTGTTATCATCTTTTAAACAAAATAAACTTATTTTGTTAAATTGTCAATTGAGTTTGTTAAATAACAAAAAATACTATTTCAATGATGACGTTAAATTATTGTGACCAGTTTGTATTGATAATTATATATGTACATCTTGAAAGTATAAGCTTTATACAACTTATGCAATACTAACTAGATATACATGACTTGCAACTATGAATAACATTTACAATTCATATATCATCCTACTAGCTAAGTAACTGTATTCATTGATATTAATATCTAGATTAGAATATACCTCTAAATGATGAATATAACTTCAACAAAAATACATGATCAAAATTCATTCTCATGTATTACTGATAAGATAATAAAGAACTTTTAATAAGTATACAAAATATATGATACCCATTTGAGCAAATAACTGATTCATTGGATTCATTAATTGAATATTATTACTAGAATGAAAGCAAATTTAGTTGATAGGTTGCTAGCTAAGATTGAATGTATATTCTGAATTATACTAGCAACTATAATTCATTTATTATAAAGAAAAATATTTATTGTACACAACTCTATCCTCCTCCTGCCTCTCAAACAAACAAAAAAAAAAAAACAACAACACTTGGTTCTTGTTAAAATTGCTGATAATCTACATAGAAACGAAATATAATGAAAGCTGCACGATCATACTATTCCATTCAAAGAATATTACATATCAAAATCTTCTACATCAAAACTTCCAACCAAATGCCTCCAACTATTAAAAATGTGGAAGATAAATTAAAGGTATGATGATGCATGCCAATATACATTTATGATCCTGGAATTTTCGTCCATTATTAGATATCTAAAATGATAGAGGGGTATTGTATTCTCTGAGCTAGGATTGATTGGTTAAGAGATTTCGCTGTCTTCCCAGACAACAACCACTCCACATACTTCAGAAAGAATTCGGAATCAATGTTCCTACAAATGATCAACAATTTCAATCTATTGATCCGGAGTGTGACTGGATTGTTGTTCATATTGTATGTTATCACTGTTTACATGCTTATTTTAATTATCTACCCTTCTAGCCGGATAAATGTTGATCTGTTTTCCCTATACATTGATAGGTCAAATCAGTTTCTACATGTCTATCGATTAATTCGTTACTAGAGTGCCAACCTTCTGAAAGATTCTCTAAATTTCTCTGTTCAGTATATGTTGATTCGCTAAATAGGGCAGAGAAACGGACTAAACTCAATAGATTCTTAAAAGCTTCGCGTTTCCTGATAATTCATTAATAAACAGATACGTTGAAATTTACTTAGTACATCAGACAATAAGAAAAACGACAAACTACAAAAACATCATATATCTCGTTAGTAGTAAAAGAAATCAAGATAGACATTTAAACAGTGACAAGTCAGTTATGGGCAATAACCAAATAAGCTCTAGAATAAGTGAACAACTTATTAATGGATTAATGAGAAACCCTAATAATCCACACTTTTTTGAAGTATTTGCAGATGATCTTGTCAAAAAAAATAATGGAAGTTTAACAACTGAATAATCTAGCTCATAGAACACAGCCCCTCCAAAATCAACAAATCTGATAACAGACGAGAATGATTGATTATTGCGTGGTAATCCACTTAAATAGGCCTATAAAAGACATAAATATCTAAGTAGGTAACGTTTTGGTCTACAATAGTAGCGGGGTCCGAATTTAAATAGAACAGCATGAATTAGCCCCCACAGAATTTCTGTTAATGACGAATTCCAAGAGTCAGGTAATGCAGACCAAGGTATTCCTGTCGACAACTTCCGACTACCTAACATCAAAGCATAGTACACGCGATGTAAAGTCGTTCCAACTGATGATCTCATTCGTAGACGAGATCAGTCAGAATACAAATAGCTCAGTAAGAAATATCGTGCACTGTGGAACCAGGTGGGAAGAGGGAGTGTGCTCGTATTTCGAAACGAATTCTGATCTCCATAAGAATGAAAATATACTTTGCTGACGAGGACCAATTAGACAAGAAATCTACTTAACATAAAAGTTTCTTGCTAATAAGCCTCACCCCCCGTCCATACACACAACAAAAAACACTAAATAGTGTGACATTAATTGAATTGTGCTGGTCATTATGGAGATTAGTATTAAACTTAATTGCTTTTCTTCGTCAGAGATTGATAGTGATTACATACCGTTGGTTCCTTAGCGGAATCGAGGATGTACAATATCACAGAGAAGTCCCATAATACGACAAAATATATGTTTAGGACCAACCTCGTTTTCAGTGCTATCCAAGAAACATTAATTTGTGAGGAGATACTAAGCTGCCTACCTCCACAAAACCACCACAATTCAATTACAATAATCGACTCACTAGTGACTAACTTCAGTACGTTTCTAAAGTTCTAGTGGGATACCTTGACTGATGGAGTTCAGACTTGTCGGGAATGAAACAATTATCACTGATGACAATATATGATCATCAGCTTAATTGTGTAGATGGTTAAACGGTTACAGTGTGACCTGAAGTTCATAGGTAGAATCCCCTTGTAAAATCGACGATGTTCATTGCTACAGAGGAGTTTGATATTAGAATGTAAACGACTATCCAACGCTTCTTAATTTCAAGGCTATCCAACCAACATTGATTTTATATCAAGTTCACACAACTAATATATGAGATTAGTTAAGATAACATTAATATACAAATAAAATGTGTTAATTGATTTGTTACCTTGAAATGTTTATAAATAATGTAAACTATTCAATGACAATAAACAAAGCTAATTGAAGTTTGAACATTAAAAGTTTGTTACATTTTAAGTTAATATTTAACTTGAAGATGAATGATTGAAAGTGAAGTAACACACTCAAGTTAATAATCACTATAAATTCAATTAATCAAATAGAAAATAAACAATAAAACTACAATTTCAATATTCAATGTTAGTGAGATAAAAAAATTTTTCAATGAACTATTAACCAAATAAAATAATATACACTACACTGAAAAAAAAAGATGCTGATTGAAACAATTTCATAGTCATAAAGAAACAAATGTTCAATTGGTACTTAAATATACATGACACTAATCACTTAGCAGTAATTAATGTCATGTTGTATCTATTGGTTTAGTACTGAACTATTTCTATCGATTAAGTTACAGTATAATCGATTATCTGAATGATGTAACATTGGAAAGGAACTTGTTTAATGTTAAATACTATGAGGTAATTGACAGTTGTTGATGTATGTTTAATTCTCCCCCTCCTTATCATATCACTGATGTACATTTGATTTAAGAAGTTTTACCAGGATGTTTTAACATTTAAACTAATAAATTTATGCAGAGTGAATTATATAGAACAATCAGATTTCAAAAGTTTTGGGTTCAATCTTATGCATAATTTTATTTGATTGAATGCGTCGCAGACTGATGTTGACAAAGTACCATTCAAACCAAAGAACACTGGATAGCTAGTTCGTCCTGGTATAGGACTTCTCAGCAGTATACACCGTAGATTCCACCTATGGATTTCATGTTGGCGAACTACTGACTCTTTGCACCAGCGTGCAATGGTAGAATTCCTTCTTCCATTGCGCTATATATCAAAAATTGATGTTGGCTGGTTGAACATCACTAAAAGCCAGGAAGCCATGGACAACTGTTTTATCCTGGGTAACTGAAAGCCATTGATTCCATCAAGACGAAACAGTCTTTTAATGCTCTTTGGTTTATAGTGAAACCCAACCAACTAACATCAACCTGTGACAAATAAAAACAACTAAACTTGGTAGATATCTGCATACGAACCATCTCAACTACTCATATACATGGTCACTTGACTAAAATATCGAAACAGATTCCATTTGTAGACCATTTAAGAAGATTTTAAACGACTATGCGAATACTAAATAGAACAAGAGAAAATATTTCCACGTAATGATAAGATATATGTTACCGACAACTAGGCAGTTTCGAAGTCAATATAACAAGATGATAGTCACTTCTTTATGTCAATGAAATTGTCTATAATGATGTAAGACTCTGTAGGACTAAATGATCTATCTCAGAGAACAAAACTTCACAAAAACCTTATGTAAACATCATTAGATGACATTAGTATTTGTAAATGAAAGTGACTGACTATAAATAAACTGACTAAACTAGTTACTAGTTGCTTGATAAGTAGTATACAACTATGTAAGTAATTTTTGTCTAGGTAACAACAAATTGATGCATACACTACAAATGCTTATTTTTAAATTGTTTACATACAGAACAGTTTACTTGAATCATACATATACATGTATATCTCAGCTTAATCAAATAATGTACAGTACTTATAATTCAATACAATATTAAGCACCATTGAAATAAACAATCTAAGCATAAACAGATTAGCAGTGTTTTATATTGTTATTTAGTTATGATTCTAATTGTATTGTTCATAGTCATATTGATGATGTTGTCCTCTATGTGTATGACATTCATCTGGGATATCATTGATAAAATGTAAATTGGCGTAAATACTGTTTGTGGATTGGTTAGTTTTGATGCCAGAGAAGAAGATACAAGTTAGAAGAAGCAAAAGAGAGAAAAAAAACAACGAAATAAAAAAAAAACGTGTGTTACTAATCAAAAATATAAAATAGTATTTAGGTAAATTTGTATAATTAGTTAGGTAACTATGAACGCATTCATAGAGAAAGACTGATTATTATCTAAGTGTAACCGAAACAAAATTCAATGTAATGAAAATAACTAATTAGGTTGAGGTTGTTTCTTCCCGTTGATTAGTCATGGACTGAAATGTGAGTCCTGGATTCCGCTCGCCAGTCTCAATCCAACTTAAACATAATCAAGATAACCAATAAGAACTACGAAGCATGAGACAATATAAGTCTTCTCACTTTGAGGATATTCAAGACTTTTATGGAGGTTGAACCTAGGACTTCAATCTTAGATTATCTAAAGTTAAAAAAGACTGTAAAGCACTGAATGCCAACATTATGAAACATGAATATCTTAGATTCAATCGCTGAATGAATCATGAATATTAAGGAGTTTGCTGCAAACATGTAATAACGATCACAGGGCATTCTGCTTTATAATGGTTGCGTAAGCAAAGTAAATCAGTGATATAAGGTTTTTGACAGAAATGACTAATAAAAAATGTTTCACTAAACATTGTGCTTAGATGATATTCCCTAAATAGCAGGCAGTTAATTAAAAGGATAAATATCAGTAATACAAGACAATGTACTTGATAGCTGAACTTGTTATCATTGGTAAGGAGTACCTCATGTGTGCTTATTAGCAATAATTAGACAGACAAGAATGCTGAACACATACGAAACGGTAAATTGTTTATTGTGAGGGTGTAGTAATCGGAGAAAAGACGGAGGGAGGAGAAAGTGATCTCTATACTGATTTACTGAAAATAGCTCGTCTGATTCCATGGCAGAAAAATGTTACAGAATTTACTTTGAACTTAATAAATAATCAGAATTTAGAATGAATGATTTAAGTTTTCTTTTATTTCAGTTATTTTAGTAGTTGGATCCTACTGAGTGTAGGAAGTTAGTTATCAGTCAAACTGTCTCCATCAATCAATCAATCAATCAATGTCCTGTTACCCTATGTAGAGCATAGGCCGCCGACCAGTAATCTCCAATCAACGTCTGTCCTACAGCTTTCCTTTCCAGCCCTTCCTAAGAGCTCTTCAGTCTCTTCATGTCCGTCTCGGATTCCCAACGCAGTGTATTCTTGGGTCTCCCTCTTTTCCATTAACCTTCAGGGTTCAATGTTATTGCTTGTCTTATGGCACAATTTAGTGGTTTCCCCAGTGTGTGTCCTATCCACCTCCAGAGTCTTTTCCTAATTTCTTCCTCGGATGGAAGTTGATTTGTTCTCTGCCACAGAAGGTTGTTGTTTAAGGTATCCAGCCAACGGATCCGAAGTATCCTACGCAGACAATCGTTTATAAGTACTTTTATCTTCTGAAGGATGCTTTTCGTAGTTCTCCAAGTTTCAGCTCTATACAACACAACTAACTGTTTTCACATTTGTATTGAAAATTCTAACTTTAATGTTGGCTGACAGTTGGTTTGAATTCCAGATGTTCTCCTTCAGCTGAAGAAATGCTGCCTTTACCTTTCCAATCCACGCCTTCACATCTGTATCAGACCTCCCTTGTTTATCGATGCTGCTGCTCAAGTATGTAAAGGATTTTGCATCTTTCAGGATTTCTCCGTCGAGTGAAATTGAGTTAGTGTTGGTTGTTTTATATCCGAGGATCTTGCTTTTCCCTTTGTGTATGCTGAGGTCTACTGCTGCCGAGGCTGCTGCTACCTTGTCCGTCTTCATCTGCATTTATTGCTGTGTGTGGGATAGGAGAACTAAATCATCTGCGTAGTCTAAGTCATCTAGTTGCATCGATGTTGTCCACTGTATTCCGAGATTGCCTTGGGATGTTGCGGTTTTCATGATCCAGTCAACTACCAGCAGCAAGAGGAAGGGCGAGAGTCACCAGCCTTGACTAACACCGGTCTTCACTTTGAATGAATTCGTAAGTTGACCTCCATGCACGATTTTACAATGTAGTCAGTCATAAGAGCTCCGTATGATGTTGACTATCTTCTCGAGTACGCCACAATGTCGAAGAAGGCTCCATAATATTCTTCTATCTACACTGTCGTATTTGTGGAAATTAATGCAAAGGGGTGAATTCCATTCAATTGATTGCTAAACAATGAACTGTAGGGTAGCGATTTGGTCGATACACGATCGGACCTTACGAAATCCGGCCTGTTGGTCTCGGAATTGAGCGTCGGCTGGGTTTTTCATTCGGTTCAATAACACTCTGTTGAAGACTTTTCCTGATATCGAAAGAAGAGTGATGCCTCGGTAGTTTACGCAGTTGCTGATATCACCTTTTTTTGGTATTTTGATGAGGTATCCTTCTTTCCCGTCTGTTGGCACTTGTTTTTCCTCCCAAATCTTTTTGAAGTGAATGTGGAGTATCTTTGCAGTTGCTTCCATATCAGCCTTCAGTGCCTCAGCTGGTATATTTTCTGGCCCTGCTACCAGATGTAAGTAATCACTCGATATGAGATCTTTAGTATCCATTTCAATTTGTTGATATTTTTCAATGTGTCATATCTATTCTTATGGATAACCAATGTTTCTCAAATTTTCTACTCTCCATCACTTGGTGTTTGTGGGACTTGAACATTTACAGTGCTTGATTCTTGGTGAAAGCGACATTGATCACTACCTGCTGAATAGTCATAACAACTAAGAATAATCAAGATACTGAATTCGGTATAGTTTCGTTTGATAATTCTAGTATGCCTTATTTATAAAGTACATATTTACTTAATTAAATGTGAATTAATGATATTAGCTTGATACTCAAAACGGAATAGGTAAGGCAAGGCCAAATTCATCACTTTATATGCAACTACTTCATATTTTATCATCAGGGATTTAATAAAAATGTGGTTAGGTGTTGTAAAGATTGTTAAATTGAATACCTCAAATTCACATAGGTTAGGCAACAAGTGAAACCCTCAAAGGAAAAACATGTTGTTTTTTCTTAGTATGGGATACCTCAGTGTCAGTGCGCAACTTTGTGCTCAGCAGTGACAGAATGTACTTGACACAAGTGGACTTATTTTACGTCGTAGTGTGACTTCAATTTCCAGTCACGAATCAGTGCTATAACTACTATGTCTGTTTGATGTACATTTATTAAATACTACAAAAAATCTCCATTTCATCATTTATTTTTTGCCTCACATTTAAATTCAAGTCAATCAAATGATTACTGATGGATAGAATGTCAACGGTTTTGCAATTTGTTGACAGGAAATATTTGTAGCTAAGTGTCAACAACAGCCAGTCAAGACCGACAGAACAAACTACTAATCACTTGTGAAGAAAACCTCTAAGCTCGATTCCATAAAAAGTTTGAGCCAACGAATTCGTCTAGAATGATATCAAAAGTTCAGCAATTAAACCATCCAACTACCATCAATTTATTTGAAATATAATTCAATAAGCTCAGCTTCCATAATGATAATAGTATGTGAACAAAATAGATGTTTACTAGTCAGAATTAAAATTCAATTCAAGAGATCATGATAGATTGTTATAGTGTAAGTTTTACATTTCTAAGCAATGATTTATAACTATGAATTATTTTGACTTAGATAAGAGATTTATAAGTATACTCGACTGATGAATCGTGAACACGACGAAACTCGTATTATAATTTCTACTTGACAATTACATTTTAACTTTACTAATGATAACAAATTGAATTCAATTTCATTTATTTTTTAGTTAAATAAGAGCATGTGCACAAATTTTTATTATTGTTGATTATGATTCCATGTATGAACACATGATCATTATTATCATGATCCTGTTTGCTTCATTATAGTTAACATTCTTTACCTTTTTTAACTATTACAATGATACACGTGAATCTGTCATATTACGTAAAAGAAAAAGATGATGAAGAAGAAATAGTAGCAATGAAACAACAGTACACGTGATACAGAAGAAATCATATATCGGTCTACAGATAAGGTAGGTTAAGTTAAATTGTACAAAAACGACTGTACTATTTTCTTTTTGTATAACTGAATGAACAAATATAAACAATCTACTATTCATCAGATGATTTACATTGGAATTTTAATGCATAGATTTGCATTACAGTTTATAATATACGTTTTAATGTGAATGATTACTTTCAGAAATATGAGAAAATTGAATAAAATAAATGGGAAATCAGCATTGAAATAGAAGTATGATTTATACTGCGATGTGATTTGAATGATCACTGATTGGACAATCTATTACCGTTAATGAACTAGTCAGTAGTAAACCACTATTCAGTTCTTTTATATTGGTTAAATACTATGTAGTGGCCAGTTTGATGTTTATGAAGTTCTTCATAGTGCTAATCAAAACCTATTTGTAGAGTTGGATTGTGGCGATTAGTCTAAGTGACTGAACTTCACTAGCATTATGTTGCAATGGAAGGTTGTGCCCTGAATAGCACAGTGTTAATGGTTGCAGACTGTGAAACTAGATGATTCGGGACCGAAACATCAAGAAAGCATACGTTATCTTAAAGACTATTGATATGACTTGATGATGAGTGCCAAATAGCACGAAACTAAATTTCAGAATTTTCTGCCGATTACTCTCAAACTACCTTCCAAAAATGATATAATATGGATTTCCTGAAGTTTTATTGGGAATTCGTGTCGTGATTAGAATTCGACACAATCATGATATTAAGAAGACGAATGGAGATGAATAGGAGGATTTGTTTCGATTGGTTTACTTATGAAACAACCACAGAATTATGTACTCTGTTTTATGTCACACTTTTAAGTGTGTTACGGGTAATGATACTACATGGATATCTAAACCGACGTCAGTGGTTGGGGCTAAAAATCTAGTGTCTACCATTTGAAAGACAAATGGAAAATTATACCATATTAATAGCATGTCCAAGTTATAACTTCATAACTTGCACGACGAAACGTAGCTAAAGATCTTGATATGGGACATAATCGAATAAACTGTTCGGTATTGTTTCCTTGCAATTTTTTTATCTACGACGTAAAACTCCTGGTCTTGCAAAAATTGTGACCTTATTTAACTCTAAGGACTATACGGTGATCTGAGGAATCATTTATATTAAAAGTGATGGAATGAGGGACTCAGTTGCTTGATGTAATAGAATATGACTTCTAAAAACTAACTTGATACTGATGATTCAAACTACTATTTCAATCTGATCCTTTAGATAAATTAGGTTTTTAATCGTATCCCAAGTAATATCCACAATAATGAACCTAATCAATATATACTATTGAATAACATAAGTAGTTTGATAGTATGCATATAAAACAGGTTTTGATAACTACATGTCTGAATAGTGAAATTACTTCGCTTGGGTTGAGAGATTTATTGGTGAAACAAACGTTGTCTTTCTAGGCAGTAACATCAGCACAAAAGTCATATTGAGGTAGGCTATCTCAATTTCTTTACAAGTGATTATTAGGTTTGTTCTTTTGACCTGATTAGTTGTTGTTTACAATTGTGTTATATAAGTCGAAAATGTTTGTATGAATAGTCCTCTTCATTAGTAAGATCTCTGACTTTGTGATTGCTTGTGATTAATTGATGAAGTGGATCTATTGCACAACTTTAATTGATTATTGGTTAGCCTATGTATCAATGTACTAAAAATACTCTGTTTTTCATTGTACTCAAGTTATCAGGGTTTTCTTAGTGAATATGTCACCTAACATATCACTAGGTAACCATATGTAATGAGGTTTGATAGCTAATGGTCACTGTATCTGATATATTGTTTTTCTGATCGATGGTCACTTATGATGAACTTTGAATAGATCACTTCTATATTATGTTTGTGCTGCTAATGTTACTGTATGAAAAGACAATCATAGTACAGAGAAGATAATTTCATCGGAATCCTCCTATAATGCAACAAATCATTTTCATCGTCTAGACTTCTCTTAAAGTAGAGTAGTTTAGACTTCAGTTAAGTAAGTATGCAAAGTTTAGTAATAAATAATTTAAGGGAAGCCTGTAACCAAGAATGAGATAATAAGGAAACCATGTATAAATACATGTGATAAACAGAACAAAACTTACTGAGTTGGTTTTTTAGCTGCTGTTACCAATCTTGGTAATGGTTGCCCATAATCACGTGATAAAAATGATTCATTTCCTGTGGCAACATAGAAATGGTGATCTTTTACCATTTCTGGTGATCTAACTAGTTCACCGCCAAGTGTATATAATCTGATTCAATTGATGAGGATGATTATAAAATAATTAGTAAACGTATTTTATTGATTTAGACAAGAAAAGTAGTAAAAATAAAAGAGTTACAGGTGATTACATTTTAGATATAAACAAGTGATAGTATATAGTGGTATCAACCAACCAAGCGTTTAATTCTGTTGGGAAGATAGGAATATGGAAAATATGGAAATCTTATGACTAATCAACACCTTGTAGAAATCTCTACAAAGACTCTACTAAAAAGATGAAATAGATATTGTGTTTGCATTAAGTTATTAGTGATGTATATATATGTATTTTAAGACTATTGACATAAACTTGTAAATGTACATGCGTCTTCAACTGAAAGCTTCTTACATACCTTCATCATTTTGTTTTGTGTTCAGTATTAAAAGTTAACGAATTCTGAGGAGTAGGAAGTATTTAGTTTATCAGTTTCAGAGAAAAAAAACAATCTGAATCTTAGAATTGATTAAACATTGCCTAGAAGTGATAGATAATCATGGAATTCAGTATGTACATTTTAATGCAATAGACATTCATTAAGTCGATGTAACTCTATGCAAACTCAAAGAGTAATCAATCGAAATCTTATGTTTCAACAAAATGACCTAGTTTGTAGCAATTAAGTGCACTTTTAAACAACAAACATTACTAATTAGAATGCATTTAGATCATCCTGTTGATTTATTATGGTCAGAAATTAATCACTGTCTGTTGATATATGTGCAATCTGAGTAGATTGCTTCGATATATCGATAGTTCAAAAGTATCGTTTAAATTGGATTGTTCATGGGGAACGCTTAACTATTAAAATCACATGGCTGGTATTTAATAGTAGAATTCCTACCTGGATCAATTTACAATAAAGTACAACGATTGTCCATTGTCACTGATAATAACTGTCACACTCCTGATAAGTGCAAACTCTACCAATTATCCACAACAGTTTCAATACTTCATAAGTATGTTTTACTAAGCAATATGACATTCGCTCTTACTAAATACGTTTATGATTTTAGTCATGAATGTAATTACCGGATACGACTCAATAACTATTAAGACCATCAATAAAGTGAGTGACACCTAATCACCTTTGTAAGTTCTTCGGAAAAAATAAGAAGCGTTCACAATGGAATTCGAACAATAGTTAGTTTATCCCATAAAGAAAACACTTCAGAAAATGGAAACTAATAGATAGCATCTGGGAGTTATAATGAATGAAAGCCTATCATTATTTAATGAATATATTGTGAGTTCTCAAATGTTAAGCGACTATGAGATTTGGGTGAATTGCATATTTCGTGTTGACTCAGTTTTACTCTATGAAAGTGTCATATTAGGCTATTAAAGAAGAATAACTAAGTTTCAGAACCATGTAATGGAAGCTTATTCCTATCACTTTAGTCGTGTGTAATGTAAAACTTTTATTCCCATTATTGCTACATTCATCTTGCCCCATCCTTCCATCTAGCATATTTACTGTCAGTATGTCATCTCTCATTTATGAACTACACTTGATAAATTGTTTGCGTTACCTCTATTTACTACCACTATCTCCCTCGTTCTGTATTACTGTAAATCCCCTAATTGGCTGGCTGGGTGGTCTAGCTTATGTATATATAAAGGAATGCTTGAAATACAATATGATCTGTCTAGTCGATTCATCGACTTACATTCTACCTAGTTCTGGCCTGGGATTAAGTAGGTATTCGGTAGACGTGCAGGGATCAGTTAGGCACGCTAATTGGTGTTTGTTATTGTGACTTTGTGTGCATAAGATCATATCAATTAAGTTTTCGCACCCTTCATTTATAACAACTTTTCTTCGTTGTAACACAAACAGGCGGTATTGAATTAAACAATTAATAGTATCACTAAGTGAGACATTCTAGAATATATATCTTCGAATGCTTTCTGAAATAAGTATAGATTTTTAGTTTATGAGAGTTTGTATCTTCCAAAGTGTAGTTGGTCAGTATCTGTTATCATAGAGAGCAAGCCGTTACTTTATTGTATTCGACTTCTTATTAGAAGTGTACTTGTTAGATCCTATCAGATATCGCACGCAGGACCATTAGATAAAGTGACAAGAACTTAAAAATAATCATCGTTATACCAGTGTCCGAAGGTAGGATTCCCACTCCATTCGTTTTGTGATCTAGTTTGACGATTATTAAATGCAATTAAAGATAAATGTTTTACTCTCAACTTGTCTGAACTGCCTTGATTGACAACTTTGTACTGAAACGTCGAAAGAGTTTTAAAATAGGTGATTAGTAAACTGGCTATTATAGTTAAATTGATTTAATGTAAGTTGGTTTTAATTCATTGACTGTATTCATCAAAGATTAATCTCAACTGAATACTCTACTAGGACAAAACAACCAAGCAGTACTTTATAGTTTTCAGTAGTACTTTAAGGAGATAAATTGTTTGACGAATATATATAATAAATTAAGAATCAATCATCAAGAAATCACTTAAACTTAACATAAACAACATTATTAATCTTAATGCTACTAGTTCAATGGAAAATGTAAATTACACATCGAATTATCCTTGATTGATTCAAGAAGAAGAAAATAAAATAAAACAGAATGGAAAAAAAAATTAACTAAATGAAACTTCTATAGAAACTGTATACACATTGGACTCACCCAATAAACCTAAACATTGACATACATTTAAACAAAAACGACAAAATCACCAGTTATTTTGTGCATGGAAGAATATTTTCAGTTGCCTAGGTGATAAGTGAATTCAATTTAATTGAGTTTCCTTTTTTTTTGTCTTTATTTTTCACTAAGACAATGAATAGTATAATCGGGTTTTCATGTAATAAATTAATAGTATTTAAGAGAAAGAAATGAAAAAAAGACTGATGTTTTCATTATTTTCGACTAAATTGAATCAATTGGTTATTGTTTGCCTTAAACTTGATGTCGACATAAATAATCAGTAGAATAAAAGGTGGCAATATTAATTTGTTGTATATGTTCGACACAAATTAATCTAGGTTAGAAACCGTTGAGAATACTGAACAACTGTTTTATTCTAATATGGTACTCCTTAGAAGAACGTCCACCATAATAATTTCAATTTTCTCAGTGAATGCTTAATTATCGATTTTATTGGATAGGGGTTCACTTCAGTATATTTGTGATATAGTGAGACGACGAATTAGTGCCACTAGTGTAAACTGTCTCACTTCCAACATATTTGAACGCTATAAGTTATGAGTTCTTACTGGAACTTCAGAAAAATCCTGACAGATTTGAAGTTCAATGTTTATGACATTTTTCTATGGAACTCATCCGGAAATTAGTCATTCATATGCCAGCGAATGCTGATTAACTGACCAGTTGAAGAGGATGAGAGATTTGTAATGATTTATGACATTTATTTTCCAACTGTCCAATTACAGCGAACAACTCTTCTGATTAAAACTTATTTAAACTATATAGCACAGTATTTTTATAGAGTGCACTTATGGATTGAAATGTGTTGGAACACAGAATAATTAATGCTGAAAATTCCTTGCTGTAAGCATATTAGTCTAATAGAAAGTCAGTCGATACTCAAATAGCTCGAAAGTAATGCCTCAAAGTATAAAGCCACTTGGCCTATGGACGTTATGCTGATTAATGTCAACAAGCACGAAAACTAAACCGTTCAAATTAACTATAGACTTTTATCAACCACTTAACATTGAAATCCAAAGAATTTAATAAAGTGATTGTTATTTTTGTCTCTGCCGGTCTCACAGAATTAAATAGGAAACTATCAATTACAAATGAATGTGTGTTTCGTCTCATTTAAATCTCGTCAGCTGAATGTATCTGTATTCCAGTGTTGATATTCAAACGCGAACATAAGCTCAGTTGGTTTAGTATGAAATAGAATGAAATGTCGGCTATAATCTAACTTAGTTCATACTTATGAACTATCGCTGTATTGAGGCAAACCGCTTAGGATATACGCAACATAGACTGATCAACTTCAGTCTACAACACACCAACAAGAAATATAAACACTATCAAGTTATAACTAACAATCATGTTATTGTACTGCGTTAAATATCATGTCCGTCAATTGATTTCGCGATAGTACTAATGACCGTTGAACAATATTAAATGACGTCTTTTAATGGGTCTGACTAGTACCTTTAAGAAAAATGTTTAAATTTGCTTTACTGCAGTCATTTCATTAATCATTGTACAAAGAATTGATTGACTGACAAAAATGACCTACACTTCAAATATTGTAATACATTCCTTCTTAGTTCAATACAATAGAATGAATCAGATAACTTAACAAATAAAGTTAATCAGTCAGTTAGTTATGTACAGTGTAGAAACTGGCACATCTATATATGTCGGGTTAAATTGTCAAAAGTTGAATATCATACTAGTAAAAGTGATAGTTAAGTAAAACAACAAATGGACACAAAGAGTGTAATTTGGGAGGAAAGAATCAGTTTCGTAGATAGAAGAGTGTAAGATAATTCTAAAAATAAAAATCTAAAGAAAGACATTGAATGACATTACTTCATTGCTACCGAATCTCAGTAGTGTTACCTAAAATGTCTAAACGCTGTTTACGAAAATCCTGCTGAACTAGACCAGTTAGACTATACTTACCAGGATGGCTAGGAATAAGAGTCAGCTACTTGAATTAACCTTCCCTAACTTCCTTCCAGCCAGTGCTAGTTATCATTGTGAGTAGAAGTAGGTAGTGACAAGCATTTTAGTTGGTGAGGAACCACACCCTTGTCAAGTGATTTGTCATTCATTCCCATTACCTAGCGACTAAATCTGGATTGTTTAATAGGTCGACTAAAAAAAAAGGGATATAATGTGAAATAATCGGTGACCAAAACCTAGGCAACTGATCTATCTACTATCTATCTACTTTTAATCATTCTGTTCACATATCTTTCGAGGACTATTTTCTATGAGTTTACCTTTTCTTTCTTATCTCTTTTATTTAAAGTGATACTGTTAGTATGAGTAATGAGTAGACTGAATAAATAATCCTACACGGAATATAATAACAATAATAGTATTAATATTTATATTAATAATGTTTATTTAGGTTTTTAATTAAAATTATTAATTTCGTAAACAAATTAGATAAACCTAAGAATACTAACATTTGACCTACTTATTGAATGAATAGAAGGAAGTGAAGAAATTGTGTTTTCAAGAGTGGAGTGTATGTGTGTAGCGGGGTGAGGGAGGGGGAGGGGTGATGAGAGCTAAAATGATGGAAGCACTTACATAAACAATCACACAGTAACAAGTGAATGAAATCAACAAAGAATGAGAATTTCGAAGAGAACAATGAATAGGTCAACATAGAAGAAATTGACAGAAAGAACTTTACGCTATTCTTTGCGAAAAAATAAAGAGGAAGAATTTTAATAAGAATTGAGTGAATAATGTGATCGAATTCATATCACTATACTTTGATTATTAAATGTTTCATAAATACAATGCTGATAGAAACTGAAGAACTTATTATATATAATGGAAATATAGTTCCACTGTGACTAACTATGAATAAATTTGAAAGATTAGCTGACAATACAATTTATGATTCGCATTTTGAACCTATTTGAGGCGTATTAGCATTAGATGCATAATAATCATAGTGTTGATGTGAAACGGAACGACACGGAATGGATTGCTCTAAAATTTTAATAGCTTCTGCCCAGGCCATTACAAATAGCATCGATGAAAACATTAGTTCTCAGAGCTAAAATGACATGTACGTAAGATACGATAGATTCGGAACTCACTAACATCAAACGGTATCTAAAAATAGAATGGCTACGTAGAAAAATTCATTGACAAATACAGTGAACAAAAACCTGATAAAGCGAACAGAATCACAGAGGTAAAGAAGCCTGTTTTCATTCAACTCTACTTTAAAGGTAACTATAGTGTTGAAACAATCAGAAGAAGACTCAGGTCAGCATTACAGAGCTGAAAAATTAGCTATATCGTACATAACAATTTGTTAACTGAAACAATCAATAATTGACAGGTATCCTTCTTATTTTACCGTCAACTGTTTGTATAAATTTACCTGTATCATCAGTATCAGTTACATTAGCCGAAGTGAAAGAAGGGCCTCCTATGCTTTAACCAACATATTCCAGAAAATCTATGATTCACAAGAATTAAAAAAATGTAACAGTGCAATCACTAAATATTTGATTGACACAGGACACCAGATTGATATCAAACAATCATTCATAACGTTCAATGGACAAAAAACTTCAAATCTTCTAAAATATGCAGAAACGATTGCCATTAAACAACTAAAACCACACTTGTGTCCAAGAAGAAACTGTTATAAGCCTTTCTTTACCCTGGTAACCTAACTTTTGTGTCATTATTTTCATCGTTATAATTCCTTAAACAAATTTTACCAGATTTAACGTTTACAATTATATCACCGTTTTTAGATGGTTAAATTTAACTTATGTATTTAATTAGGACCACTTTAAGTTAAATAGCCTGAGATTAATTCACATTATTCTCAAATATTTCCAACCACCTCTTATTGTGTAATCATTTGAACTTTTTGATCTCTATTTCGCCTTATGGTACTTTCTTCTTTTTGTATCGGATGTATATGGTTACAGCATATTCTCCAACATTTTAGTTATGTTCACATATCTAGAGTGTTTATGTAATTTTGATTTCAACCAAATCTAAACATTCTAATGAGTATGTTAAACGTTGTTTCAAATATTAATTTTGTAAAAGAGTATCATTCTAGGTTGTATGCAGCAGCTGATGGGAAACTAACGAAATGAAATAGATTGCCATCTTATTCTGAACAAATATTTGTTCTTGTTCTCTTGAAAATAACAAATGGAACAAAGTGTATGCAATAATCTTTCGCTAGAAATGTCAGTATGCTTTCTACTGAGTTATGATTATGAAGAAATATATATACAAAGGTACGAATATTCCCGTCTATGGTATTATGAACTATAATTGTACAGTTTCTATTGAGATACGTTAACGTACTATCATTTAATTACAACATTCGAGTAAAATCATAAGGTGACACATAATGTTAAAACTTTATCAGTAGTATAGTTTTGGACAATAACCGTTATACTCGAATTTATTTAGTATTAGATTGTAAGGCATAAAATAAGTCCTAATCTAACTGATTCCCGTTTAACATTAATTTCCTCTATGAATAATCATACAATGATACACAGCTTGTTATATTTTATCTCTACTGATGCCTCTAACCATTGTTTAGACCATACTTCATTAACTGATGCTACCGTTTAGTTTGATATACGCTATATTACTTAAAACTTACTCGTATATCTGAAAACGTTGAGAATTGACTTAGGTCGTCGTTAAGAATACACTTTTAGCTTTCATATTTAAAGTATTGCTGATAGACAAGCACAAGAGTCTGTACTCCGTAAATGATTTAATAGAATGTATACTATAACGAATGTTATTCGACAATATTTGAAAGTTAGAATACTGAAATTAAATAAATTACTTTGAATTCACGTTTATTATAACTGTAATAATCCCATGTCTTGTAATTTTAGATTGTTTGAAGGCTGTCAGTTAGGTCAATCACTGACATATGACTCACTTAAAGTGGTAGTTTCAGTAATCAGTACAAGTAGACCATCTAAGAAGTGATGGATAATAAATAAATATCTATCTATCGGATATTGATCGAAATCAAAAATTTTAACAACTGGTTACTAGTTCGATGATATGAGTTTTGATCTACTCGTTAAGCTTGAAGATTCAAAGATTAATCAGTGACAGGGACATGGATAGCATTGAAACTCTTCCAAGCAGTCATTCTATATCATATCACAGCAATAGACCTGGTTACTTTAAAAATAATATACACAATTATATCAGTGTGATGCCCGTAATTTAGTTGGCCGTATTGTTGGGGAATATAATCAGTATAGAGTATATCATCGAATTGCGTATTTAGTTTCAAAAGGACGATTTGATATCTTATAAAAATTTAATGATGGCAATAAACAGACGAAAAAGTGTCATTACCGATCATCATCATCATCATCGTAAACAACAACAACAACAAAAATAACGAACAAATAAACAATTTAAGCAATAGAAAACAAAGTTATCCATTGATATTGAATGATTAAGCGAATTCATTAAAAGTAATTTTAGTAAAACGTTTTGTTTTTATTCTTAAAGGTCAAGTACTGTAAAAATCTCATAACAATCACCAACACTTCCACCTAGCACCATCACTGCCAATAACGACAACAACGACAATAAATACAAGTAAAATGTAAACAATGTTGAACTAAAAAATTAAAGTATTCAGTATACTGTTACTGATAGCAATGTTTAAGTAAAGTTTCATCAACAAACTGTGAAGCAAGTAAGAAATATCATCAAAGAAACAAACGAATATAGAACTAAATGAATGTTTTGTCGTTGAATTCTGAATTTTCTACAGTACACACATGATCATACAATGTTCTAGTAAGAAGTCATAACTGATGAAGTTTACTTAGTTTAGATATCAAGGGTAAGTTACTTAAACAAACAATAGAACTGAATGACGTCACATTATTATTACTAATTGACTAAAGTCGAGAATTACATCTATTGGAAACCAAATTATTAATCTTAAGGTTCTCATCGAGATTTAAATATCTCTGGCTTGATATTTTAAGAGTCTTCAGTAGACAATATTAAAGTTGCTTAAACTAAGTAGACATCTAAATTACTATTCAAATTTAGGTGAAGAATATTTACTTCATGTAGTTATATCAAAGGCCAAGTATTTCTCAAATCAGTTCCTGTGATTTTCGATAATTCAAAGATTATGGTTTGGTGTTGTGAAAGGTTGCTAGAATTTGAGGTTTCATATCATAAATTTACTTAGGTTAAACAACCACTGAAAACCAAGTATCACTGAACAACTCACTTATCCAAGTATAAGACTTCTCAGCAATAAACATTAATATGCCTGTTGAACCTAAGACCTTTAGACTTTGTATCGGATGCTTAACAGATCGATCAATTAACTGGTATCCAATGATTTGCAATTCATTAAAACATGTCAATTCATGATATATTGAGCAACTTTATCCCTCTTTACTGGTGGGTAACTCCCACATAATTATGTAGCTATTCTAGAACTCTTGATTTAAACGAATCGTTTATTCACTTATGTCACCACCTTATTAACAATTCAAGTTATATATTGTATCACATAGATGTAGCCATTGTTTGCTTCAATCTAATAAACTGTCTAGTATATCAAGAAGTTGGAAATAGTTAGTGAAGACTAATTCACGGAGTAGTATCAACGACTATTGGCTTTGGCTATTGAAAAAGTATAGAATTAATAGCTAAAACTGACCTATGATTAATTCTATAAAAAGAAACGTTGTAAAGGTGATGAATGTATCTTTTTCTTCGTTTGTATTTCGAACTTGAATATCACTAAAAATTTAATCATTTAACTAAATATTATCACTACAACTTAGTAAGATATTTGAGATCACTGGAGGTAGGCCTAGGCTGTAAGCCATTTAAAACACTTTAAACAGTTATATATTGACTAAAGAACAAAATGACAATTGAAGACAAGTGAAATGTACATGCACAAAACAACTTATTCTAATTGTGAAAAATAATAAGTAGGACAATGTAGCTATTGCCTTCATCAACGTCAATATGAACAACGATTAACTGTCAAAAACCATGACTTATATTAATTTATATTGACAGTTATAGGGCAGATGTTCGACTGGATAATCCAAGATATTGGAAGATGATAAAAAGACAAAATAAAATCGGAGAATGTTTACAAGTTTGACATTCTAAATAGACGTCAATTATTAAACTTAGTGAAATGGACTCAGTTTATCAGATTTATTAGGAATCGTAAACGACCACAAGATTAAATCACTTAAAAATGGAAGGAGAACTAGAATGAGTGCATAATGAAATAACAAGATCAATGTTGACAACAATCAATCAAATCAATGGTCGACAAAACAAGTTCGTAAAACACATGGAACGATTTCCACAATTCACTTCTGTTACGACTTTATATCGAGAAAGTAATCGAAATTGGCAATGGAAGAATCCTTGTTTAGACCATTTAGTCGGTCGGTATACAGTAAATTATTTTATTTTTGTAATCAATTGACAACTGTTCCAATAATCAACTTATTGGTGTTATCGCATCAACAAACTGTTGTTAATTTTACTAGAATTCTCTTAGACAGTTTGTTAAACAAACTGACGTATTTATGTGCAAAGTACTAGACATCGATGGATTATGGCTGAGTAATGTATAGCGAATTGATTCAAGTTTCAAATAGAAATCATTGTATACCATCTTAGGGGTTAGCGACTCACAATGTTATCTACAGATAATTAGTTCAGTTTTAAAATGAGATGTAGATTCTTATTGTTGGAGAATCCTACACTAAAATGAAATCACTGTTGAATATTTCTTTATTCTCAAAGGTTCTCTGACAAAGATCAATCGGTTATGTAGAATGATTTGCTTATAAAACAGCTAATAAGACATAGATTTTATTAACTACTCTAACAAGCGAATAACTATCATATTTAAGTGTTCCAAACTGTATATATTGGTCATGAATGTTTACTTTATCCTATTTGTATGTAATCAGATGGATGTACCTACCACATTTGTGCTGACGTTCCCTCTGAGAAATCGAACAAAGTTTATTTGTGCCAAACATAACCGTTTTATCAACTAGGCTACCGAAACAAAAAAGTCACGCTTATGCAGCGTGAATATATTTTATATTTTTGATGTGTTAGTATCTTTTCGTTGATAATCACACATACTAACTAACACTTTATCATAAAGTTCCTCACTACATGCCTACAGACATCTATAAACATCAACTAGAATTTAAAAACACTTTAGAGTAACATTTTGAAAGGTATCAGACATGGCTACCTACTCTCTACCTTCCTCATTTTTTAGGAGGTTGACTGTATTATAAAACCCTCAACATCAAAGTGAAATCACAAAATACGGTGAATAACTTGGATGTAGCTAGATAAATCGGACTTTTCAGATGACCAACCTAGATTTACTATTTCACACACAGTAATAAGTGCAGATGGAGATGACCAATAATGCAGCAGCCTTTACAGCCAACAGTAGGCTTCAATATACACCGGTAAAAAGTCAAGGTCCCTCGACACAATAGAGTTAGTATCATTCAAATTACACTTGACTAGACACACAAACCAGTAGTATGATTGATAAACAAGGGGAATTTGATGCAGATATGAAAACATGAATTAAAAAGGTATGACAAGGATGGTGATTAAAGAAGCATCTAGAACTCAAAACACTCTTAGTCAACACCAAAGTCACAATTTTCAACACAAACGTTAAGGCAGTTTATTCCATCACATGTGGCTGAGACTTAGGGAACTATGAAAACCATCATTCAAAAGATGTAGGTAATTATAAACGGTTCTCTACACACGCTGTTTACCCCAGATCCGTTGGCCAGTTATTATCTTCGACTATCTACTCCTGTAGAGAACAAACCAGCATACAGCTGATAATGAAATTAAGCAAAAATTGTTGGTGGTTAATGGAATAAACATTGTACACATCACTAGACTGTGTCACAAGACAAACTCTAACTTAAAATCCTCAATGTCAAAGTAAAAGAGTGGAAAATCAACAAAAAGCACTGTATTGTAACTTGGAGGCATAATGAATAGAACTTAGAAACAAGCAAAAAGGTGGGAGGGAGCTTGGGACAGAGTTGGTTAATAAATGACCTTTGCTCCACGAAGAGTAGCATAAAAAGTGATTGATGAGATTACATCTTGTATAGATTTTCACTATTGTATTGATCTAAAACAGTTTGTTTTTTCTCAGGTAATTTGTTTCTTATGCATAACTATTCATCACCATTAAGATTGTTTACTTCCCTTCTTTATACCTCAGTAGTAATGATGCTAAACATCACAGACAAATCAAGTATAATGTACAGTTTGTTTATGATCTTAAAACTAACTAACCACTCAAAATTGACTGATCAACAAAACAAATGAATAAATTATTTATTATTCATTTGTCTAATAAACAACAATAATTAACTCTATAACAATCATGTCAGTATTGTTTGTGTTACTTAGTCTATCATTATAATATGGAACATATTGGATACAGTAACTAGAGATATAATTACATAACACTTTGAAGTTGAAATTTGTAACCTACATCAATAAAGAAAAAAGTGCTTTCTTATTTAATGATACTTAGGTTAAGAGTGTTATTTTCGAATTGTCTAGTTAGAAAAACAACCTGATTGGATTAGAGAATAGGTACGGGACAATAAAACAAGTTCATTACTCGTAGTATAGTTTATATATAATGACTATTTACTATGTTCTAATCAATTTAAATAAAGAAATGATAACCAACCGCTTACATTAGAAAGGGTTATTTATCAAGACTTGTTTATCTAACTGAGGTGGACAAATATAGCTAACTATATGTGCACGAAAGAGAGAGTGTTAAACTTTCTTGTCATGTGTGTATCTGGTGTGTAAGTAGGATTGTATTGACTTGTGAGACTATAATCTGACAAGAAATACGACTGAAGCTGAAGTATCCACACATAATGAATACATTCTTTATATCGGGTCACAAGCAGTACTTTATGGGTCTTGCTAAAGAAGTTCAACTCTACTAAATTAGAATGCAAAACGGCAAGAAGTTAAACATCTCTACTATCCCGTATTTAGCTAACATTCTATGCTTTGAGAAAGCTGTAAAGTCTGATATAATTAGAAATCTATGCTCTTGAAATGCAGGTTATCATGTAAAGAAAAGATTTCTGTTTCTCCTGAAACTATCATGTGAATTTTACACACACATATATGTTTTCTTTCTATGTTTGTAGGACATTATTGCATATACATAAATGTATCTTATCAGATGGGCACATGGAAAAAATAAGTAACTTTCTGGAGTACTTTATGTCGGAAACTCACATCATACTGAATATAATACTATATAAAGCACAATATAATAATAATATTACTATCATCATATTATGGTGGATACTACTCATAAGGTCAGTCCATAAGTAGTAGTAGGTTGCAGAATAGTCGCGTGGAATTGAAAAGAATCAGTAAACAGCGGGGTGGCAAGAAGCAAAGCATAATTAGAATGTATAGGAAAATCGATGACAATTAAGCCTACAATCGACAAGGATCAGAGAACACGAATGAAGTGCAAATTGATGATTTAAAGTAATGTATATAATGTCTTATAACCAATTCTGTTTTACTTTAAACAATAGATTCAGTTAACCTTCTAAGTGCGAACGGCACCTCTGTCCAGCCCAAATGGCATTTCTCTTAAACTGGTGCTACTTTTGACTCACAGTGAAGGCTGTCTCGCTTCCTGTCACACGCCTTTATCGGTAGTTGCCAGTACCCTGAACGGAAGTCTAGTGCCGTAAACATCCTTGCTTGTTGTAAGCGATCTAGGGTTTTAGCCACAGTTGGTATTGCGCATGGTCTAAACTCTGTTACACCGTTTAGTTCTCTGAAGTCAACACAGAATCTAGAATTCCGTTCGGATTTCTTTACTAACAGCACACGTGAACTGTATAATGGCTATCGGTCTATTGAGTTATCTCGTCCCAGCAAATTTCTTCAACTTGACGGATTTAAATCTGTTTTCAGATTAACCGGTATCCATCGCGTGTGAAACGTTGTCTTCCTATGACTCTTTATAGGAATTACATGCTTCACCATATCGAAATATCCATAGGCCTCTCCATTCGTCGGTAAACAGGCTTCTGTATTTTGCTACCACCTTATTAACTTTTCTCAATTCTCTAGCGATAAGATTGCCTCGTGTGTCTTAGCCATCTGATTGTTATCTTGTATACTGAAATGTCCGTATTTAGTGCGTAGCGTCCTACTCCTTGTGTCAATTACCGCACCTATGTCTTTAAGAAAATCTGCTCCCGGTATTGTTTGTTGTATACCTTTGGTTACTACAAACGGATACTGTATGATGCAATTTTCGACTTCAATACAGCATTCCGACACTCCTAAAATTTTGAGAGCATGTCCGTGCACTGCTAGTGAGCACGCCCTCTTCTGTCGACACAATCCTACATCTATTAAGGATGTAGCTGCACCCGTGTCTAATAAGCAAACCAATACTTTCCCGTTTACGCGCGCTTTTGTGTACAACGTACCCTTATTAACTAACCCAAAAGCCCGAAACAATGTTTCAAAGACGGAATGCGGTATATAACGTTTAATAGGTCTTTGCTGTCATTTCTTTGGACAATTTTCTCTATAATGGCAGAATTTTTCCACACTACAAGCACCTACTCTCCTTCTTCGTGCGGACTAGAAACTCTGTGACTTGCTCGTCCGTAGATATCGTCTCGCCATCCTTTGTAACTACAGAAAACGTGGCGCTCATCATATTTCGCCACAACCGTGCTACCTCCACCACATCCAACGGGTAAACCGCATGTGCCAACCGAATTCATCTGACTACGTCCCGTGGGACACGCTCTAAGAACTGAGACGTCAGTAACTACTCTTTTCAGTAGTTGTCTAACGAAGGTAAAACACAACGGAGGAGACCAGTCAAGGTGACGGCCAACACCAGTGGATGATTGCCGGTAGCGGAACACGCGGCCACGGACTGCCGCAACACCAGCCCCTGTCCGCTGAACAGCCAACCTCAAACACCAACCTGGACACAACACCTTTCAATAGCTCTCCACTTTGCCGAAAGCCACCCTCGCAGCAGGGTTCCAATCTGGTTTATAGGATTATAGCTACATTACCATGTTCATATTAGTCCATTTTACAAACTCTTACCCATTCGGTTTCATTTTAAGTAGGATTTGACCTTTGTCTACAAACACTTGATCCAATCGTATTTTGCTACCACCTCCATCTCCTATGTCACCCATATACAGAGAGATCTATATACACGTATTTGATTAAGAGTAATCTTGTTTATCTCAATTGTTGTTTGCCTTTCACAAGTTACATGATGATGATTATGTTAACATTAACATTCGTATTATGTAAGTAACTCGATGAGAAAAACTTCCAATTCTCCTTGATATCTAAATAATGTTGTGTATTCGCCTCAGAACTGGCTATTCTTGTTACTAATAATTTTGAACTAATTACTGTAGAACCTGATGAGCATTTATCGAAAAGAAGACTATTCTTCGTTCAAACATCTTTGTTTTTAGGAAAATAACTTGAAATCTTCAATATAATATCCATATTTACGATTAGGTGAGCAGAATAATGACAGAGAGTAGTAGGCACAATATACTTATTGAATAATGAAAATGCTATAGATAACAAAATATAATGTAAATTCATATCTTGAAAGCTGTGATTTTCTGTATCAGATTTAACGTGAATTTTCAATATTGTTAATAGTAGTAACAGTAGTTGTGGTAACAGAGATAGTAGTAGTGATGGTGGTAGTAGTAGAAATGGAAATAATGTTAGTGGTGGTAGAACAAAATTCCTAATAAAAGTGTATTTCATTTTCCTAAATCAAACCCACTAAATTAATCCATCAACTTCATTATCATTATAATAAGCTTGTTTTCTAATTTTTTTTTTTTTGAGGTTGTTTAATGCAGTAATTTATCTTTTCATCTTGATATATTCATTCCTTTGAAGTATTCCTCAGCTTATAACTAATCTGTTTACTTACTACATTGTAATTTATATATGTTAAAGTATTTAATGGTTTAATTTCGAATGATGTTTTAAATCTCTATATGCAATCATCATGTATGCAAGTATATAAATACTACTTAATTCAGTGTATTAAGTAGATAAATTCTTTTATTATCGTTTATGTTATATTTTAAATCCATCATGATTATGAAATCATCTTCTTAGGGAAATAAAATAACAAAATTAACTGGATAAGAAAGAATGAGGCAAAAACAAAGAAAAGAAAATAAGATTTCCTAATATTTGCAAGTATTATCTAATCAATTTTTTTTGTTTCTTGTTTCATTTGATTGTTTATTTATTGTAAATTAAGTTTCTACTAAGTAAATCAACTGATTCATTTATTACTTTATTTAGGGGTATTATGATTAAGTGTATTTACTTGACATTATTATTGTAACTGGTAAGATTTAAGTGAAATCATTTAGTTGTTTACATTTTGTAAGATAAATCTATTGATACTTTTTAATTGTATGACTGTATTCATGAGATGATACAGTAAAGTAACCTATTTCTGTTTGTATTCAATGAGTAGAATAAAGAATTAAATAAAAATGACATTAATTGTTGTTATTCAATAAGTAAATAGTGCAAATAACTTAGCCATAAAAAAGAAGGTTATTTGTAATTTAAATTGATCAAGAGTAACATCTTAGACTATGAAGATAGGTGGTTAAGGTTTGAACTTGAATATAAAGTGTGTTAGTTGCTTAGAAATAAATACTTACAGTGTTTGTTGCTGATTATCCTCCCCAATAATCTAACATAATATACTTACGGTTAATAATTTAAGTGATTCAATATCTTTGTTGATATTAATTGATTAAAAGTAAACAATATATTACCATGTAATCATACTTTCAGCTCTATGAGACTTGTCTGAAACTCATCAAGTGATTATAAATGGCTGCTTAGGTAAATAGTAGAAAAAAACGTAAGGAGAACAAGCTACATCATTTGAGAGATTTCTATTCGAGTAATAAATTTTAAACAAATAAGGGATGAATATATTAGAATACAATCGCGTCGAATGAAAACGGATAGTATGTATATGCACATATACATAATAATAAATGCTCTGATCAGTATTTCAAGATATTAATCTAACAATCAAATGTTTAGAAACAAAATAGGACAAAATCAATCTATCTAACAGAATATTTTTCATTTTATAAGTATACAAATTCACTTGATTTCGACACAATAGAAGTAATTCATATGGTTGGGTCGCTGTATTTGTGTATTAGTGTTTTTCATTTGGAATTTCAAATGTAATTTGCAATCATCAGATGATCGACGTATTTGTTATAGACATATCATTGTGTTGAAAGTTGCATTATATATAGCGCAAAGTTTGAGTTAAATGAATCGCAATCTTCCAATCATTGGTATATTTTAAAAAGAATATGAGAACTAATTTGTAGCTTGATGTTTTAGTTAACACTTTAGTCAATGACATTTTCACTGATTAGTAACTGACTTGTGCACAATTCTAATGTCTTTTCAGTTTTCGATTCTAATAGAATTCTGTCAATTAGTTTATAATAACGGGCCACTATTTTCGTGATTAATCAACGTAAATATTCTAGTCTCTCAGAGAGCTAAGTCATAATTAAGATAGCTCAGTGTTTGCAAATCAAACTATGAATCTGTGTAATTTGTATTGTAATCTTACAGGGAGTACTAGTCAGCTAGTCAGTTATGAATAAAGTAAAGCCCGACGTATATACATACAGGTCTAAGTTCGAATGTCAAATTAGCATTGCAAAAGCAAATTTACAAGATTAACACAACTGTATAATTTAACAGGAAGGAATGAATCGAACGTATATATGAAATAAATATCAAACCTAAGGTATAGGAGAAAATAAAAGGTTGATACACTGGCATCATTTTAACCGATTTTGAGCCATGTAACCCAGTGTTTTCAGCCAATGGTTGCGATTATCATGCAAACCCCAAACAAGTAGCTCACTCCAACCAGAAGGACTTAAATCAGCAGTGAAAGACTTCATAAACCGATGCTATATTTTAGTTTGGTTTCCCCTTCTATGGAATTTAGTTTCATGTGATGAAGAAGTCGGCTATGGTGTATACACAGCACATATCTTAACCATATCAGTCGATAAACGTATAAAACACTTTTTACTGATTCATTATGTTATCCCAGGAGTTCTAGTTTTCTCAGCATTCATATATTGAGTTACTAATTAGCAAAAACTATATCGAAATTTAAGTGAATCAGTGTTCCTTATCAACTCCTTCCAACCGGTCTAGAATGTTTTATCGTATTCCCTACAGAGCGTCAACGGCATGTAATATTCACCCTTTCTAATCATTCACTGTCATTATTTTGATGTCATAGAGACTAGATGTGCTTTGAAGTTTTAAATCATGAATTGACCTAGCTTAAACAATTAGTACAAACCAGAAGTTGCTAGACAAATATTTTAGAACTGTCTAAGGGTTAAACGCTCGTCGCAAAGCCTGGAGTCTTCAAGTTCTACCCCCCCCCGATGTGACATACATTCGCGTTACTGCGTAACAAATTAGAATGAAATATCTGCTTAATGCGTTCTAGTTATTATTAAATGTCTAAGTGAGGTCAGTTCGTGATACGGAGCAATATAATTATTTAATTACCTAGCTTAATTTTAGTCCGGAAACAAATTATCAACATTCATTAGGTGAATATAGACACTGTTCACCATTCACCTTACTAGAGATCAAGCCTAGTACTCTTAAAACCTTCATATTAGGGTTTATTTTCAAATCGATTTGGGTAAGTATTCAATCATTCAGATATACAGATCACATTGAAACATGTTCAGTGTTTTAATGAATCATCGAACGTTTACTATTCAAAGTGCTTGTATGAAAATGCACAAAATTTATTCAAACAAATAATAGTAAGAAATTCAATTAATTTTGTTGCCAAGAGAAAATAAATGATTGATTTTTAAATCACAATTGAAAACTGAATAAAAGAAAACAAAAGGAATATTACAGCTTAGGTTATTCGTCATAGTTTCCAGTGTTCATTAGTAATTCATTTCATTTAGAAAAATAAAATTGGTTACTAAGAAATGATATTAAACAAAGAATTCATTTAAGGTTATAACTTTCACAATTGATGTATTCAACATATTGAACTGTACAAGACTGAAACATTCATTGGTGTCTATAGTGTATAGTAGGAGACTTTTGAAATACAGAACTTTAATGTACTAATCCACAAAATCAACTGATTATCCTAACTCTCATATTGTCAATAATATAATTACTATAATTCATTATCATTAATAAACATAGAAAAGAATGTTAAGTGTAATAAAGCATTAATGTTTATCATAGTGAAACAAAAATATATACTACTTACATAATACCTGAAAGTAATATGTATAATATATGGTTTGATAATAAAAGTGATATTTAGGCTAAATTGTTTTACTTGAAAAGATGTTTAAATGTATTATGTGTATTAGTGTATACTTATTTTAACTGTTACAGATAATGAACCAACTAAATCAGTGTCAATCAATTGTGAATTATTCCACCAAGAAAAAAAAGATATATATATCAATTACTATGACCTTCAACATTTTGAACCAATCAGATTAAAGTTAAATGTTTTCCTAGAATTGTATCCACCTACACATTTGGGAGATAATACAAAACACAGTAAACCCAATGAATTTACAATACAAATTTACTTAACATTACACCATGAAGGAACCAAAAGTTATACACACATATACATGTACACAAACACACACAAATATATACATATACACAAGAAATTAGAACCTATTCGATATGTTGATAAAGAAGAAACTAAGTAAAAAGTTTTAATAAATATTAAATACTGTTTATTATTTTGTATTTCACCTAAAGATGAAGGAAGGAAGAAACAATTCTACATCATTTACTTATATTCTTATTGTATATAGTAGTGGAAATGAACATTTTCAATCATAATAATAATAATAATAGTGATTAAATAATAGGTAAAGAATGCAGACAGTGAATATACTTTCTAGTGAAAAGTGCATTAGTGCTAAAATTAAACACTAGTGGTAATATACCGCACATACACCCTTACACAAACTGACATTTTACATACAAATGAAATTAGATTTGCTTATATCTCTTAGTATATATGTCCATAACTATATGTTAAAAAGTATCTTGAAATAAAATATAAATGTATTACTAAGTAAAAGTTAGTGTCTACCAGTTGAATTTAGAAGTATTTTGTCTAACATGAGATAGGTCAACTAAATACATCGACAACGATTAACATCTTCAATAAGTAATTAATAATGTGCATGGAATAACCAGATATTATTTTCATATACAGAAAAGATGCAAATATTGTTTATAGCTAAAGTTTGATCACAGGAATAAGGAATAATTAGGATGAGTAAAGATAAATGTGGACTAAAAGTTTCATAAGTAAACACATTTTCGAGGCACATTAACAAACTAAGATAGTCGAGAGATGCCTTATCTATTCCCGATCACAGTCTATATCAACGCAAAATATCACTAGGTGTTAAAGAGGATTAAAAAACATAGGGACGATTAGGCAAAGTCGTAAGTCTATGAAATTTCAAATTATTGGCATAAATAAGATTATCGGGTAACGACTATAAGGGTTTTATTCGTGTGATAAGTTTTATCATCAATCAGAGACGTTAAGTGACACGGTTGTGAATAGATTACAGTGACATTGATTAATTTACGCTTTATCTTCCTCTAGATACTGTATTCCATCATATTTTCTACATACTTTTACATTTTGCCTACTGTGGCCATATGATGCTTCATCATCTTCACTATTATCGTTATCACGCTACTTCTGTTTTAGTATGCATTTTGTTTATTTCACTACTTTAACCTTTGTTAGACCCCGTATTGTTTGTGGTTGGTTGATGTACTGATATTCCCAATAAATTTCGAATCTAGTGATTGTAGATTCAAATTTATGTGTATTATTCACTAAGTTACAGGAAGTAGACTGCCATTAACTTATATAATGTATATAATTTCATTGTTACGGTTAAGCTTATTCACATTATCGATTGTATCAAACCACTTATTATTCTCAGTGTTATGGCACTCTATCACGATACATGTTGACGAAATTATAGCCATGAATCTCGGACAAAAGGAAAATGTAAACTTTCTTATAACGAGCTGATTAATCAGTTCGTTAAGTTAAGCTGTATTAACTACTGAACAACAAGTAAAGATTATAAGATAATAGACCATGGAATAGATTATTTTATGTTTGAAAACTATTAGAAATCTATTTCAAGTAAATTCAACTAATGAATCTCAGAAGAAACGAAACATTCTACTATCTATTAACTAATACTGTTATTAATTTAGTGAGATGTCATTTATGTTTATTAAAATAACAAACAGTTAAATAATTCACTTCTTGTGATCTGTTTCTAAAGCTTAATATAATGAAACTGTATCACTTGGAGTTTACATCTAGTTTTGTTTAGTCAAGTTAATAATGTATAAGTTAAGCAAATAAAATCTAATCAGCAATGTTTTTAAAAGATTAGTAGATAACTGATTTGTATTCGGAGATAAATGTACATTAAGTTACATTAACATCTGAATGACGAGTTGCAACATCGCGAAAGATGAGTTGTATTTAATTCCCCGATTCCTGGTAAAATTTATTATTTGGTTTTCCCCTTTCTTTTTGACCTTGAGAATTCCATGTTAGTAGGCTTGCCTTGTGATGAAGTCTAGTGATTTCTACAATATGTATCCTATCCCCCTCCTGAAGTTTTTATTATTATTTCTTCTTCAGCTGAAACAAAAGGTTGTTGTTCATGGTATCTGGTTAACGGATCCGCAGTAAATAACTTGAGTAAATAAGTATTTATTAATACATACATCCATTCGGATGATGTTTCTCGTAATTCCCCAAGTTTCAGCTCCATACAACAGAATAAACTACCTTGATGATAATGAAAATTCCAACTGTGATGTTGACTGTCAGTAGTTTTGAGTTTCAGATATTTTCCAATTGTAAAAACGTTTCCCTTACTTTGCCTTCATAATCTGTGCCTTCGTATTTGTATTAGATTCTCTTTGTATAGCAATGATGCTGCCCGAGTATGTCAAAGGTATCACATCTTTCCATAGCTTCTCTGTCAAGTCAAGTGTGAATTACTCGATGTTCGTTGTGTTGTATCTCATTTTGTGTATTATGAGACCTACTGCTGGCTATAGAGGTTACTGGAACACCGGCTGTTCTCACCTGCAACTGCTGTTATGTGTAAGATAGAAGAGCTAGGCGGGGAATCTGTAAAGCTCAAATCCAAGTTGTTCACTGTATTCCCTTCTGCCTCTAGGATATTGAAACTTTCATGATGATCTAGTCAATCATCAGGAAAAAGAGAAATAGTTAGTGTATGAAACCTCGTTTGACACTGGTCAACACTTGAAATAAACCTGTAAACTGCCTTCCATAGACCATTTTGCACTGTAGTCCAACGTGAGAATTCCTTTTGATATTGATTATCTTTTCGAATACATTATAGTGTTGAAGTAGGTTTTATAATGGTCTCTTTCCACGCTGTTAAGTGCCTTTTCATAATCAAGAAAGTCGATGTGAAGTAATGAGTTCTGTTTGAATGCTTGTTCATCAATAATTTACAGGGCGAAAATTCAGTCGATCTAAACCGGAAGATCGAGGACGCAGAGAAACTATAAAAAATTAATGCATGAATTACGACTTATCTATGATATATTCATTTTTTTAAGTTATGATAGCAAAATGTCTGTGCAGTGTGTTCTTTCAAAGATGATCTATAGATTATTCGTATCGGTGCCTGATAGGATCATGAGTGACGAATAGTCCTAACCACAGGGAAAAAACCATGGATGAATTCTCCATCTTGACGTTTAAGAAACGATAGTTTAGTTACAGTTGATCATGATAACCTGAGTTCAGTATCCAATAGACAACTGTTTCAGGTTGATTATACACGAACCATTTTAGAGGTGGATTTAGGTGAGTTACCTCTATACTTCTTAAGGCTTTACGGCCAAAGACAGAAATCTGTGAAGTAAGGATGAGGTTCGCGTTTTAAAGACTATCCTTTTTAATTACTACTCCACCTCTGTGGGAAGGCAAACATTGCTATCAGGTTAGTTGTTTGAAGAAAACGATTTACTTCCGTTACACATCTATACAATCAGCAGTACGATTTCACTCTTAGACTATAGGTCTACTGCTTTTAGTTTCAGCACTCTTCAACAAACCTGTCTGAAATAGTAAGACCCTAATGAACAATTGTACCAGCCGCATTGATTCGTGAAGGAATCCCAACCACTATGTTGAGGTAGTAGTCGGGTTTACCAGAGATTGTAGGTGTTTATCGATAGTTTTGATATTAAACCCTTCCACATAATAATCTATGACTTTTCTAGACTACAGGACTGTCCACTCATTTTCTACAGCATTGAAAATAATGACAGTTCAAAGCTTAATGTTTATTCATGTTCAGAATGTTGTGATCTATCTCTCTTTATATGCATGATACTACCAGATCACATAAACTCGCTTGAGTAGATATAGGGAAAGATGAAATAAATATGTCTTGAAAGTAGTATAATTTCTTTCTTTTGTTTAAATATACTTGTATTTTATAATTGACTTATTAAGTATTTATATGATAAATCACGCAAAATTTATTATCTCACCTAGAATTCATTTCCGTTTCGAAGATTAGGATAAACAAAATAGATTTAATGAATTAATGTGGTTTTGCGGAGATTGGTATTAAATTAAGCTAATTGGATTCGTTACGGACCGATGATAGTGTAATATCAACAAAAACGTAGGAGCCTTGGAAAGCTATTTCGTCCTAGTGAGAAAATTTTTACCAGTGTGAATCCTAGATTAAGCCAAGAGTGGCCTCAAACCCAGGGCCTTTAGGCTGGTGAACGTGCGTAGTACTGAAGTGTCCCATACTATGGCTAAACGATTGTCCAGTGCTCCTTGGTTTTTATTAGTACTCCGCCAACATTAATCTGTGGCAAATCCAACCGACCAAAGTGGGTTTGCGTTAACATTAAATAGTTGTTTAGTTTAAGTAAAGTTCAAGTTACTTTGATGAACTAAATTTTTGTTTAACTTCAACGATTGGCGAAGTTAAATCTTCTTAAAATTTTTAACTTGTATTAAGCTGTTACTAGTTGTTTAGTTTTAACCGCAGATATACTGCATAGTAATAAATACATTTGGATTTATGATTTTTGATACCATAAACTGACCTGAGTTAAATAACCATTTAAAACATTAAGAAGCCATGTCTTTTCTTGCATAATACGTCTCAGACAGCATCCAGTAATTGACATTTCTGAAGTAAGTCAGTTTACATAACATTACCTATTATCATTAGTACATAATATGAACTTCAATAGTGATGCTATCACTGTAAAGCTCTGGAATTACTTTCAGAAGTTAGTCGATAGTATATTCACATTCATTATGATTATATGTTGTGAAGATCTTTGGGTTTTGAATTCGATATTACGAATTGACTTGAGCTTGACAACAATTAGAAACTAGGAAGAAGCAATCAACTGTTTCGTCCTTGTATGAGACTCTTCAGTAATATGTATATTTGAATTTTGTTGCAGAAGAAAGTTTAAATAAGTTCATTTGGAGAATAATGACTAAAGGACTAAGGTCTAGTAGTTATAAGATGACAAAAGAGTGAGTTACTACATAAACTGCAATAATTGAAAGATTATCCAAACATAAACAACTTATCAAGTTCTTAGTACTGGTCAAAATTTTATTAGTAAGGTTTCAAAGTAGTCACTTATTCAGTCTTCACAATATCCTTTTCACTAAATTTCAATAATGAGTAGTTGACAATACCTAAGTTTCGTGTGAGAATAGATGCTCCTTGTCGGATTAGAACACACTTTGTCAACTTACGAATCCTACTAGTACAACCAAGTAAGTAATTTGTTAATATTTCTTTGCAAAATACGAATATTTACCTTTTTGTTCTTCAATGGAAGGATTTTAGTTCTATGTTAATAGTTAGTAAAATTTTGTTGAGAGAATATATGTAGGTAGTACACGTACAGATGGACACTAGTTGTGGCATCGGTTAGAATTAGACAGCTATTTTTTTGTTTCCTAATATGACTACCGCTCTACAGTTTGTAATTAAGGTAGGGGTAGAATATAGAATAAATAAGACTTCCTGCGAAGGCTTAATACTGAGTCCACCACGTTAATATCAAATATTGCATATTTTATATCTAAAAAATGTATGTGAAGTTTCGTTATAATCATCTTGTGTTACTTGTGATGATTGTTTCTTCCCCTACATGCGGCCACTATCTGACTATTTGAACATGTGAAATACACTTTGACTGTTTTTTTGTCTGATCATTGAAAACGGGTAATTAGAAGTGTGAACGTATAGTAAGTCCCATACTGAAATACACTCCCTGGCATATTCAATTATATTTCATTCAGTTTATCAGGCACAAACGTTACCTCTAACCAACTGATGTTATGGTTAACCTTCAGCAGAACTGAAATATTTTGATAATTATGTCCACACAGTTCTACCGATCTAAATGGAGTGTACAACTAGTATAAGTGACCTACCATGCAGTTCATTGTGATTTGATATAAAGTGATTGACAACCGTTGGCAGTGTTTACATTACAATTCTTCGATATAATTCAACTAGTACTGATGGATCACACAAAAGCGATACTTGTTGCTACTCAGTAATTGATGATTGTAATATGAACTGCATTTGCTAAGAATGTTGTTTTTTTCGACGTTATTTTTCAGTCGTATAATAAAATGCGTAAATTAAAGTAGAACAACTTTTAAACAAGCATTTGGAAGGATGGACATAATTGTTGTGTGTTATATGTCAGTAACAAAAATATTCTTCGAAAGCCAGTTTTTCCTGGACTTGTGAAATGATATATGTTGACAAATGCTAGTCAAGTGAGAAGTCCACTTAGGTGTCTTAGAAGTGAAGCTACCATATGAAAATAAATAGACACGCTACCTAATATATTTATAAAAATGTGTTGCCAAAAGGGCTTCTTGATGTAACAGATGACTAAGATGAATATAAAGCTGGAAACGTAGGCCGATAGGAAGAAACTTCACTTACTTAGACTATAATTCAACAAGAATGAATAGTTAACTGAATAGGATTCGGTTTTCCAGATAAGTTTCTATTTTACCTACTACTGATAGCAAATTTGTAGGCATTCCAGCCAGAGACTCATGTGTATGAGTTTATTACAAATATCCATCAGCCCTATTCTTTTTCTTTAATAAAAATTGAACATAATAAACAATGAAGTTAAACATGTTGTTGCATTTGTACTTTACAAATTGATCTTAAGTGAGTACCATTACAATGAACCTAAAAATTATATAGAAAGTATGATCTAGTTCACTTAACCGATTAAAGTACAATAAGTTTTATTTAAAAAGTCAGTCATGTCTGCAATGTTTTATACAATTTGATACCTTTACAAAATTAAGCAAAGTCAAAATGACGTTATTTACAGAACACATTAATTTTCAGTAAGTATTTAAATGTGGTGTCTTCACCTAGTTAGTGTATCATGTAAATATTAATGAAAATTAAGCCTTATATACACTGTTAATCATGAGATAGACAATATTGCAATATATGTATATGCATATACTACTGTCGAGTTTATAGTTCTTATGAGATTAACTTTATTCATCTAAAGATTAAAATTGAGTAGACACACAATCATGACTACCAACCCTTATGAAGTTTGATTAATGTGATGCATTCAATACAACAATGATTAGGCAAACTTCAATATAAATTCTGGAGTTTTAAACAAAATACAGAATTTATGGTGTCAACTTCATTTCACTTCACAAGTGATAGATATTACATGGAGTACCATTGAAAACAAGGAAGCAGTGCACAGTTGTTTTACTCACATGAAGCACTCCTCATTAATCTACACATACAACTCAAATACGGATCCAATCCGACAAATAGATTTTCATAATAACATTCGGATTCTTTAAAGTTAGCATTACGCTTTAATAAACCTCAAATTGGTGGTTTCAACAGTTAAATATCCATTATTCAATAGCGAAGGTGTCATTGTTGTAAACGTCCGAAGTTATTCAAATAAAGATAAAACAACTGTTTAGTGTTTACCTCAACACAATAAAACTTCTGTTTCAATACATAAACATATATTTACATACAAATACGTGAATGTTTACTACAACCCACGTATAGGAGGAAAATACTGGAAGGGTCACAAACAACTGTTCCGAATCCCATGTTTTAGATAACCCACGCATATTGAACAAGATCACCTGTTTTACTCTTTCAAGGTTACTAAAACTTTAACACATAGAACTGAACATTTTTACACACTGATGTAAATAATTTGTATTTACTATATAGCTTAATATAAGTGAATGACAGCTTTATTTAGCCTGTTAAACTGAAGGCCTCTCAACCGTGTATTGATAAATGAACCTTGTTACGTGATGCTTGGATTTGTGCATCGATGAATGCCTAAAACCTGATTAACTGTTCTTCATATATTTGCTAAGTATACCAAATCCTAACTGTAGCATTGTCAACATGATCTTTTTACGTTACGAGAGTAGCATTTCGCGGTATACGTCCGAGGTAAAAGTATCAGTAATAGCGTTCGCTCACGAAACCCTCAAAATCCTAGCGACACAACACAAACAATCAAAAACCTGGAGTCTACAGATGTCTTCTAGATTGGAAGGTTGTGTTTTTCATTCATAGAGTAATACATATTGAGCAATATACTTGTCTATTTGTTTGCATATATATGCCTTGCCTATTCAACAAGTAAGGCAAGTTGAAAGAGCCAAATGGATATCAGTCTGTGACAAATACAAATAACTCCACAAATCCACCTCAATTCAAATTTATGAGTTATTTACTTTTTCCTGCCTAATATCCAATCTAGATGAAAACATTTTTCATATAAACATATATTAAAACACTATAGATCATTTGACGTCTAAATCAGTATATTTACAAATAATGCTTATGTCGTAAATAAACATTTAGGATTAGTAGTGATAAAAGTTAAGCAAATGATGTATATATATAAATTTCGAATGGAAAGTGGTTTGGCAGTAGTCGACAGGAAGCCCTAAATCTAGGTTTCGTGATATTTATTACTCGCCAACAAAGTGTACCTGAAATATATGAGAAAATCCATGCTTCTTCACGGGGTCAGCTGCGACCACAATAGCTCATTGGTATTAGTTCTAGACGGTGGAAATGAATGACTCGGGCCTGAATATACATGGGAGCAGATACACCTTGCCGATCAGTGCCAAATATCACAAAATTAGACCCAGAGTTTTATGCTGACTACCTCTAAACCACCTTTCACCACTACATAATGTCATTAATGTCGAGTCACCTAAACAACTGGCCGTATTACAATTAGTTCAATAGAATTCAATCAGAACTACAAAGAACGTGATAAACATTACTACACTGTGATCAAATACTGTACAGATTTTGAATGTATTCATGTATCTTCTTGATGTTGTTGTTAAGGAATGGGTTTAGTTTATTCTCTTTTCATCATTTTAAGTTAATCAATTACTAATAAAGTTATTTCTTTGCCAATTATAGTAAAAGTTGATGTCTAATTCAGATGTGAAATCTTAAAAGTGAATATTTCATTCTGAATTCGATACTAAATACCTAACAAGGTATACCATATTCAAATGTTCATGTTTCAATCAACATTTTAACCCAATTACGTAACAATATGAATTGAAACCTAGTAACATATAATCAAAGTTAATTTCATCAATAATATTTTTTCAAGGCTAGCATCAAGAAAACAATGTGACATTAATAAAATTAGCATAAAATAAAAGAATAAATCATTACCATAAGAAAATTATCATGAAAAAGTACATTATAATCTGTTTAACGTTTATGTAAACTATCAAGGTAACAAAATGTCATTCAATTTTAGTAATATAATATCACTTTAAAGTAGATTAATGTGGATAAATATGTGAAGATTACTCAACTAGGAGGTTGGCTTTATTTTTCTCATCATGAACTGACATAAAGTCGACAATCGTGGATCTAATGGATGAAGATTTACTACTTAAGATATGAAATAGATAGTATCAATCAGTTAAATTAATGATTGAGTAATATTAGTTGAAGATGAAAGTGTAAACCAACTACTCTGTTTAAACCCGACCGTAGCTGCTACCTTGACGTGGTGGTCGGGCTTGCCTATCGTGATGACCCAAGCGAGTTATACTGGGTGGAACATATGTTTCTGTAGGTTCTACCATGTCAGGCAGGTCGATTGGAGAACGATGAGACTAAAAGCAGCTACTCAACGTCTCAGGGCGAAGTCGTACTGCTGACTGCAGAGGCGTATGACAGCAGTAAGGTGTTTCCTTCGGACAACCAGCATCTGCAGCGATGCTGCCTTCTTACAAGGAAGGATGGATTAGAAAAGGTCACTGGTTACACATCATCTTGAACATCAACAGTGAAGAGGAAGGAATACTGTTCGTATTAAACTTTTAGTTGATAAAGGAAATGTACACATGATGAACAGTTGTTACCTTTTACTTATTTTCTTTCCTAGAAAATACTTTTACCAAAAATAACATCGTATCATATTAAATCCTTTTTGTCTCTAGGTGACTGCACACTGGTGTATGTGTGTGTACGAGGGAACATGTAGATGTCTAAGTTACTGTTCCATTTAATTCTTATGGGAAGGAAACAATTAAATAATGAAGTCCGACTTTTTTGTTTTACTAGTCATCATCATTATTATCATCACTAAGTATCAGTTCTTAATACTTTCACTATCTTTATTTGTTATCCATACCATTTGTTCTTTTAGTACTTTTACATTGTAAATAGGATATCACATTTTCTCATTGTATACACTATCTATACTTTACTACTTATAACCTGTTATTAAGTAGTCAGACGACAATAGCAAATAGGTAATATATTTTGTATCAAGGAATTAAATATATTTTTGTTACATTACATGATGTATTATTACTCTTGATATGGTGAAGAAGAAACTAGGCTTTCATTCATAAAAAAATCATCATATGAATAGGCGTTGCCGCTGACAAGTGATAATTTATTATTGCAATTAATTAATTTGACAAATTACAAGACTTGATTCATTTGAGTTTTATTCGTAATAGATCCTATACACTATATATGTAAGATAGGGAACTTCTTAGACTGTTTCAAGTGAGTCAGGCAAATCTTTCAAACTCAAATTTATTCCAAAATTTTAATTTAATGTCACGAATTGGTTTAAGTTGCATAACCAGGAAGCAATGAAAAACTAATCTGGTCTTTGTACAGGACTCTTTAATGGCGTGTATTCACGATCCTACTCAAGAAATTAAGCCCAGGACCTTCAAGTTTTGAAGGAAACGCTTAACCATTAAACCATCAACTAAGACCAATTCGTGAAATCAGACTCACATTAAACAATCTTCGCAACACCTCATTATAAATCAGAATTCTAAAATACAAAAAAAATTTAGTCTCAAGTTTTAGTCTCATTTCAATGTTACAGTACATTTTAACTTTAGTCAGTAGGTTACTGTTCACCGATCTTGCATCATCTGTTTTGGTTTAAGTGTCCGGTTAATAAAATTAGGCTTAACATTTAGAATGTGACTAAAAGTTGTTTCCACAAAGTTTCAGTAATTGCTATAATAAAGTATATAAAATAATCCTAGTGATGAAAGTTTTGTATTTCTAAAAGCGACTAAAACGAAAAAGCAACTTCTATTAACAGTATCCTGTTTTTTTCATATATGTCATAGAGCTGATCAAAGTCTATTGATTTGCATGGAATATGCACGTGAGACCGAATAATTTATTGTTACTTGAGTCATGTCTGGATGTTCGGTCGTTGAAATTAATTAGTAACTTATTCAACTGAAACATAATTTTAGTTGAGCTATCGTCATCAATTTTAACTAACTACAGAATGAAATCATATTAGTACACTCTAATTCTAGTAATAAGTATAAATGGTCATGTTGCAGCCCGGATCGAAAAATAATATTTTGGAATTCATGACCAGCCAAATATATGATTGGTCATTATGAAGTGATGTACCGTAGTATTTTAGCACTACAAGAGATTATCCGTGGCTAAAAGTAGTTCAATAGTAACATTTATGACTAAGCCACTTATTAATGTTGATTCAGATTTCACTGAAGAGAAAGAAGAGAGGGGGATTATATTGAATATCTCAAGATTACTGATATGCTTAGTCGAATGGCAAGTAGCACGAAATAGTATCTAAATACAGGGTTCTACACTAATGTCTACCAATCGCCATACATTTAAGTTATCTCAATCAACTACAAGAAACAAATAATTCACTTAGTACCATGAACTAGTTGTTTCTTGAGCCTGCTGTAATCAGGAATTAGTTTGTTCAAAATAAAATAGTTAATTAGAATAAGTTTGAATCTCCCCGTTGATTTATGATGAACTAAAACTGGTCAGCCTCTGTTGTCATATGTGCATCCTGAATGAATAGCCTCGATATAGCGATAGTACACAAGTAATATTTAAGTTGCACTTGTGACTGGCAAGCTGAAATCCAGGACGCTGCGTTTTGTCTTATTTGATACTCATCGGCTGAATGTACCTGGATTCCAATTTTGATGTTCACACTGTAACTCGTACTCAGCCCGCTTCGTGTCAAAAGCCACTGCGCCCACCACCAGGCTAATGTGTCCAGACAGCCACACCTGTGCAACGGGTATATATGTAACTACAATGAGCGTACCTGCATTCCGCATGCCAGTTACAATCCAGCTTAAATAAAACAGTTAGTTCTCCTAATGCTGTATTTTCATGTAAATATAAACGTTTCATAAGGCATGCTGTTACCTCAGTCAATAACATATTGATGTTTGAAGTAATAGGTACTGGATTCGAGCCATGATGTACATGCATATCTAGATGAAGTGTTAAAATTAGAACAAAAGACTTTTGGTGGATTTTACTGCTGACCATATAATAAATACGATAAAACTTAGTACTTCACATTATAAATACTGAAAACAATAAAACAGGTCAACAATAATTTAAGTGGAAGAGATATTTTACTTGATTCCTAATTACACCAGTTTCGTGTATGGCTAAAACAACTAATTAACACAAGTTTTATTGGCAAGATTAGGTGATAATGAACGAAGGAAATTAGGAGATAATTATTTAAAAGAATACTTTCTAGTTGAATTGAAGCGGTTTCTTGGATAGAAGCAATGAGTTTAGTTATTTGAATTTGTTACAGCTTTATATCAGTTGAGTATCACTTAAAATCAGTGGGAACTGAATGACCGTATCGTCTTGATGTGGGACTAAGTGTCCACCCATGATTCCATCAGGAAATCGAATTCTAGTCCTTCAAGTTTCACGGGAAACATTTAAACATCAGCACCATTGTATAAACATCCGTTGGTAGAATTTACAATTTTATTAATTCGTAAAATAGTCCGATGATCAGTCATTGCCATTTCTGACTTTACAACGAAATGGTATTTTTCTATTTCATAATCTTAATGTTATTTGACTCTTATGATAATTTATTAAAAACTATCTAAGAACATGTGAAAGCTAGTTTTGAAACTATGACGTTTAGTTTACTTTCAGTCATGTTGTTATTAATTTAGTGGGTATATTGAATAATTACAATTTATTTTTTCATCAATGACTTCATTCAAGTATCTAGAGTTACCAGTAACTGTGTATTACGTAGTTCATAGGGCTAGCTCAACCCGATACACCGGATAAAGTGCAAAGTGCTAGAGCTTGAAATAAAGTGCCTAATAAAAATCACATTATAAAACAGTTTCACTCCCCTACTAAGTGTAGTGAGAAATGATTGTTAACACTTGCAAATAACTCCCACATATATAAATCAACAATTAAGTAGTATGTAAATGTTAATCGTGATTAGCGTAACAACGCAAGAACAACAAAATTTACGGAATAACATAAATTCATCATATTTCATGACATCTCGTCAGCTGATGACAGCCTAAAATTACAGTTTATTATTATTATCAACAGTATTTTGCCCACTTTATTCTACCAATCAATCAATCAAGGAGTTGAAAATGGAACAGATAATCATAAAAGCAGGAATATAACATAACAGTATTTTGATATTTACATTGAAATCAAATAGTAATTAAATGTTGTGGGAATTGTTGAATTTTAAGTTGATATTATGAATTGGTTTCGTTTAGACAGCCATTGAAAACCAAAAAGTACTGAAAAGCTATTTTGTCTTAGTATGAGATTCTTCAGTAATGTACATTCCGAACTCATCAGGTGTTTGAGCCAAACCCACTATTGACTGATTACTGGGAGGGGGTAATTACAATAGTTTTAATGAGAATAAGTGGCTACTAGAGTTCAAACGTGTCGACTGGGAAGCAGTTGAAGTACTGGAATTAACTAGATCAGAAATATCAGTCGTTGGATGATAGCCAGCTCAGTGGTCTAGTGGTTAAGCGGTCGATACTAAACTTGACGGTCTTGAACCTGAGAAAGGTGAGAATTAAATTCCAAGACTTAAATACTAAATTGCACTAAAATCAGTTTATGGATTAGAGCTAGTTCATCGTAAGAACTCGTCTTCTATGAAGTGGTCACAACCAAAAAATTAAATTTGTACTTATTTCAGTATAATTAAAATTCACAAGTGTTAAACTACTTACAAAAATTTATAAAACCAAAGAATGTCACTTCATTGACACTTTGATTTACCCTAGACTTATCGTCCTTATGTTTAACCTCAACCTGTTTATTTGTGATATAATGGAACAAAGAATTGAAAATCATAACCTACTGGAGTATGTGGCTTCTCAGTACAGCGACCAATTACTGCTAAACTGCATCTGTTGAAGATTTAGTCACTTGATATTTTGTATTGCCTAAAAGGTGATCTTCTTCAATATGCGTGGGTTATCTAAAACATGGGATTCAGAACAGTTGTTTGTGACCCTTCCAGTATATTCCTCCTATACGTGGGTTGTAGTAAACATTCACGTATTTGTATGTAAATATATATTCATGTATTGAGGTTAACACAAAACAGTTGTTTTATCATTATATGAATAACTTCGGACGTTTACAACAATGACACCTTTGCTATCAAACAATGGATGTGTAACTATTAAAGCCACCAATTTGAGGTATATTATTACGTATTGCTGGCTTTAGTAAATCCGAACGTTATTATGAAAATCTATTTGTCGGATTGGATTCGTATTTGAGTTGTCTCTGTAGATTAACGAGGAGTGTTTCATGTGAGTGAAACAACTGTGCACTGCTTTCTTGTTTTCAATGGTACTCTATGTAATATCTGTCACCTGTGAATAGAATTTGTTAGCATGCAATAATGTCTTAAATTGCTACCGAAAATCCTGTATTTTGTTTAGAACTCCAGAATTTTTATTAAAGTTTGCCAAGTCATTGTTGTATTGATTACATTCTGTTAATCAAGTTGTATAAAGTCAGTAGTTTTGACCTTTTACGCTTGGTTTTGATACCAAAGTGACGAGAGTTATTCATACAAAATCATAAACTGAACATTCTTTTTACTTAGAACTTAATTACAGGACATGGGTTCAAATCCTTTCTTATAGGGTAAGTTTTCTTAAGATTGTATATAAACTGAACAGAAGATGCCAACAAGCAATATAGGTAGGTCCAGAATTTGTTGTCGGTTGTCTCCAACTAGGCATGCTATACAAATTCCCATACTACTTAGGAAGATCTGTTACTTTAAGCAGAAACCATTAGTGTTTGTCTTACATTGGAAGCTGATAACACGAGGATTATTTTGAAGAGGCAGATCAAGTCAATAGTAAATAATGACACATCACTTGTTTTTTTTTTCACTCTCTCTAGCAGACTTCTTTAAATACTTTAATAACGAGGAAATAATGACTACGTTTAAAGAATACGTTGAATTCAATGTATTCTGTTGTATTCATGCTCAATCAGCCTGTAAGCTTTGGAGTTTATATATGAATTAAACTAAGGAAAACTTTGTCGCACCGTTGAATTAGTGGTAACTCCAAAATGCTAACAGTCTCCCGCTGTTTATTTTTAATCCATCAATAATTTCAGTTGAATATGATAAGCAGATGTTGTTCCAAAAAATTCTGTAATTCGTTCATAGAATCGTGTACAGTTACACTTGTTTCTTTTGAAACCAGACAGGAAAAAAAATGTAAATGAATGGGAGTGGGAGGAGTAGGAAATGTAACAACATCTTAGTAAAATTACGCAGATGGCTATAGACATTGCCTATTTATCATTTGTACATGTTACTTACTGCGAACGAATATAGACAAACATTCTATTTTTTTATGAAATTTTTCAATTAAGGAGTACTAGTCATTTCAATTAAATGAAAGCTATCTTCGTAGATATGTCTACGGTGATTGACTTTACTCACTAGGCAAAATGAACGAATTAATCAACCTAACAAAGAAACTAATAGATTGATAGAACTTAGTCAGCAATAGAGACTAAATGACTGTAAAAATAATTACCAAATAATGTAAATATCTCAGTTCTAAAACAGATTATTGGTAACATCTCAGACTGTGAAGTATATGGGTAGAGTTTTAAATTTCATATGAAGCATTTTTTTAAATAAAGAATTTCATCTAGTATAAAATAAAAGTTATGCAAGGTTACCTAGGAATACCTTAAGCTAATCGCAGTCAATCGATCTGTCGAATGGACGACTGATTAAAATTAATGGCTTTATAATATAGAATTAGGATTTGATGCTCAAGTATTTGTTTGCAACGCATACGTAGTCTATCATAAGTCGTTTGTTGTACATGAAGTCTAGTAAAATTATCCATCTGCCGATATAAACAATGTATACACAAAATATGTAGTAAAATAACTAATTGAAAATTATACTTTGTCTTACAGATAGTTGCCAAATGGTGTATTGTTTCCTATTTGAATGTTCCGGTATCTCAGAATTGACATCAGTCTATTCATTTCAGACACTATTGTATCAGTTACTGAGTTCAAATGTAAACACTAATACCAAAATATCCCTCTGGTAGGTCCTAATTAGAACGTATATACTGTTTATCACCAGTCAACTACAATCCGAATTTGAAAGGAAACTTGTGACATGAGGCTATTTCAATGGAATCCGCTTAGAAAAACAACAGAGGTTGATCAATTATCGTTCTTAACATCAAAAATAGAAAGATAAAAGTCATTAGAAATTAAGAGATTTATTGTCTTTTAAAACCCTTCTCTCAGATTCATTTTAGTGTGCCAATAATTTATAAGTATAATTATCATTATTTCAATAGTTATCTTCACAGTAAAGAACAAAACTTTAGGGAATCTCATTCATTTTGATTTAGATTCATGTAGTATCTACAGTTACCCAATAATAATGTCCCATTAATATCTTCCTGAGTATATTAAAGGTTTTAATTTAAGTAGTCGACTAGATATCAAGAAGCATAGGGTCAAGCAAATAAACGTAATCAAGAGAATAGAACTATAAATTGATTAACCACCTAGTATTGAGATTTGTAATATTTGTTGTATTCTTAGTGGGGATCTAATTCTATAGACTGAGTTGCAGTTTAACCGCAAGTCTCAATAACTGGAAATCGAATACTCCATGTAATTTGTTTAGAGGATTAACAGGAAGTTCTGAGTTTCTTTACTTTGGATCCACAAGGGAGCATCATTTCCCTGAAGATTTCAGGTACTTAACCTTAATGAATGCTAATCACTGTGACATCTATATCATTCAGAGCTTCTTGATTACTTCCTGCCAACATTTAACGAAGAGAACTCTCATAATAATAATGCTATCTCTGTAAATCTAGTAAACCACATTTAATGGAACCTTAGGTAAGTATGAAGTTGCGAACATGCAGAAAGCAATCTTCACTTTCTTATTTTACTGTATGGGAACTTCCTACAAAAGTATTATTGATGCATAATAAAATTTAAAGTTACATTTAGCTACTTATAAGTAGCATAAAACTGTATAATAAATTTACGTCGTTATTTTAGTTTAGTAGAAACGGTGAAACATGGTATTTGGGACATTCACATATCATTCTTAAAAGTACTTTCTCCAAGCTGGCCTTTGGCAAAGATTAAAATTAGATTTTTTGTTTTTATCGTCACGAATTGATTTCAGTTGGGTACCAGTTGATGAGGTCGGAATCCTACAACTGGACTTCGGCCCAGAGGTGCTGATTGTAAATTGTTTACGGTGACACCTGAAGGCTCTGAGTTCTAGTCCCTGGTGTGAACCTCTAAGGAGTCTTGTTTTAAAACAAAAGAGTTATCTAGTGTTTTTTGTCTCTCATTAGTACCCAATCAAGATCAATCTGTGACGAATACAAACAACAAATTAAGTATTTACTGTACTCTAATTTGGCCAGAATTCCAGCCCCCACCCACCCGTTCCTTAATATTCTTGACTTACTTACATTTATATAAACTTATGAATTATTATCCAGTAGCTTCAAACAAGTTAAAAATTATAACCACTTCAAAGATTTTTAAGGAGTGAACTGGAACAAGAAATAATCACCCAAGAGATTGCTGTTTTCAATAACCTCATCGTCAGGTTCCGACAATTGTAGATCCATGAAAATATCATTACAATAGCCAATATAAAGAATACTAACTAGATTATGATTCGTGTCACAATGATGGACTGTCACATCAAATACTGCTTAATTATACAGAAAATTTGTTGGTTGCTGAATCGGAACGTCATTCAAAGCAGTCAATGGGAAAAAATAATTATTGTTGTGATACATTGATCGATACAAGGAATATAACAACTCCAATCGTGTATAAATACAATAACACAACAAGCAAAATAGTAAGTTGGAATGGTTTTAATAATAAAGATATGTTAATGTAATATAACAATCGTTGTCCGGGTAATTGTGATAATAATTATAAGAAATTTATGTGAGATATTGTCAAGTTAATAATGATGATAAGGAGGCGACATAAATTGTAAAAGGTGAGTGTATAAATAAGAATGAGACAGAGTAGAGGTTCTATAAAATTAATCCATTTATGTGTTGTAGCCTTCAATCTCGATTCCTTGGATAAATTAATCGACGTGTGGGGCAGAGAAAAGAATTCGTCTTCTATTTTGATTCGATATTCACTATCTGCCAAATGTGACAGTATAAAGCTGTTGATGGACTTTCTTACTTCTTTTTACAACCATTTCGGTAATATTCGTGGGTCAAAAAGGACAAGTACCTCTGAGTACGGCCGATGAGACTAACCCAAAAGAGCAGTTTTATTGGCATACACACACTGAGGAGGCTATCTTCGGTATTTTGTCGTTAACTTATTGAGTGAACATCTACTTGGTTTCAAAGGTAACCTGTATCCTACTTGCTTTCAACGTTCTTCTAACAGATCTTTTGAGTGCAACATATTACGATGTCACCAGTAACATCTCCCTTAAAGTCCAGTCGTACATAAAGGATTTCTTACTGACAGTGCTTCTTGGTTCAATCATGTAGTTTGATGAAATCAACTGGATACCCAGTTGTTCTGTAGTGTTTTCTCCAACTTTTTTATTTTTTATTTATACAATCTTCTGAACAGTAAATCTTGATTCTGTGGCTAAGACATTGAATCAGGTTAATTTAATATTGAATCAATGTGAAGAATTGGAAATGAGCATATTGTCCCGTCTAAATGTTCTTCTCTCAATATATACATTACTTATTATAAGTCTATCTTTCCTTCTAGAAAGCATGATATCCTTGAATGCTATCTTGCTCTCTTGATTCATCCTTGGAGGCTGAATTTAACCCCAGGATAAACACTATTAAAAATATTGAGAAGTTCTTATTTATTAACACTCATATCGCACATAATTAGTGTGTTATTTACATAAAAGACGATAATGATTGAGTTTAGCTAATGTGTCATGTAGTTGACCATTTTCTAATTTCGATAGGAAGATATCAGCCAAAATCAGACCCAAAGGAGACCTCATTAGGATTTCTTCATTACGTACATCTATACATTCGATTGTTAAACATAAATTGAATGTTTACAGTGCATTTAAAGAATAGCTCATTCATTTTATCTGTTGCTATAGGTATGCTTATTCTTCTTTCATTCAGTTATTGACATATATATATTCTGATATTTCGTTCCGAATTCACGCCAGTGTACAGGTATAGTCATAATGATATAAAGTTATGCACGAATGCACATAAATCTTGGAGAAACAAGTATGTGAAATTTACTGTAAGGGGATTAGCTGGAGAGTAGCTCATGTTGTCATTAACAATACTAGTAGTAGCAATAATAATACAGTCTGGAAGCTTCACAGAAAACATGTTATAATAATGATAACTATAAAGGTGTAGACTGAAATCAAATACAGGAGGCATACAAATTTACAAACACGAACAGGTTGTTAGATGTTAGGTTATTGTGCATACTTCAAAGTCACGACTATGGATAATTATTTCAATTTAGCGTTAAATACACAGATGTTAAAACACTGTTAATCAAAAGTACTAATATATGAGGTGGTAGCATAATAGTTACATAATTATTACTGTCAATAATATCTCATAAGTTGGTAGTTGTCAATAATAAATGAATAGTGAAGGTCATGGTATATATAAACACAGTTAATGGCAATGACAAATCATCACGAACGTTTTAGAATGAACTATGTAGCATGAGAAAGTATGCATTTTAGCAGGGGATTTAAGGTCCATGATGCAATGAAGAAAAATAAGCAATGCAGCATACGAGGATTCCGCCAGTCTAACTGTTTGAGCTGATCGATGAATATGCTGTTGCTAAAGACGAACTAGGAACTGCTGTAGCCCAAAAAAGTTATTGTAAGAGATGGATATACTATAATGTTCAGAGAAATTCAGGTCGATTTCTGGAGTGACACTTTCTTGTTGATATATAGTGGATGGAACATATCCTAATAGCTTTTCATAGGTTCACGGAAACTGAGTAAGATGGATATGGTGTAGGAATGTTGAATATTAGTGCATAATGATGTCTTTTAAACATCATACCATCACTTCTAAAAATAATCACGTCTGGATACTATAAGGGATTATATCTAGGTGTGCCACACGGTTTACATAAATAGTTCGATAAGTTATCGTCCGGTAAATTAAGAATTGTCTATTGGTAACAGCGACTCTGAGTTCTTTTGAATAGACTAGCGTTTGTAGATAAGGCTTTATAGCGTGATAAGCAAAGTGCATTGTTGGTATGTACTCTTTTTATTAGCTAGGTCTTTAGACCAATTTTAGAGTCTGTTTTTAGTTCTGTGGATTTCTTCGTCTATCCCTTAGCTTTATTTAAGTTGTTTATGGAGATTAACTTAGATGCATCAACCAATGTGAGCGAGTATGTTTGTGGAACCAATGTTCAACTGGAGGATTTAACATTTTAAGCTATGTGGTCTAAGTCCGTATTATGTACAGAGGCGTTGTCAGTGACTACATCTAAAATTTGAAGGACTTTTATTTTATCCTTTGCTTGTTGACTAAAAGATCCTATAGTGGTGCTGATGGTCGTATTCAGGTAACTTACCTTAGTACTGTTTAGTTTGATATTATCCTTACCTGAAATCCTCTATCTCTTAAGTCTTTGAATATCTGTTTTATCCTCAGCTACACAAGTTTACTTATACTTGCTTGATGCAATAATTAACCGTTCGGATTGTTTAAATCAATTTCTAGATAAATGGGAACCATTTTGAAAAAGAATAGGGTAAGAGTACTCCTGCACTTTCTTATTAGGGCGGAGTCACTGACAAGAGCTATCTAGAAGATTAGTCGCTTTTAGTATAAAGTATTTAACGAATTTCATTGGTGCTTTATCCGGGATGTTGTAGACAATAACATTTTGACGAGAGATCATATAGTTAGTTATATCTGTAGCCATGAGATCGACTTTGATTTTCAATAAAGTTATATTTTCTGGTTCAGGTAAGCTTTTGTCAGTAGTCAACAATAAGTTTGATGGGTACAGGCTTTTAATTTATTGTCTAACGTCAAGCAGTGTTACTGAAGATGTCTCTGTTAGGTTGCCCATTTCTTTTAGCTGTTGGTTTTGGAGATTCACTTTACGATTCGGTTTCTCTAAGCCATTATTTTGTGCGGTAGATGTGTAATATCTACCAGTTATTCTTGGATATTTAATGAATAGTGTAAAGTCAAACATAACTTGGTCAGTTAAACCAGAGGTCACTAGACAAGAAGTCTGTTAGTAAAGGTGTTATTGACTAGGATATAAGGGCTTTGACGAACACGCTTTTTAGAGAGACGGCCCATATATAAAGAATTAGACCAAGTATGACAATTACAAGCTTTTTACTAAAGAACAAAAGATAGTAGGAAGAGCGAATGTACCGCCAATGTTAATTATTTCCATTCGTAAGATATGTCGAAATTAGAAAAGTAGCTATTAGACTGAACTAAACTGACATGGTGAATTTAATGTTCAAATAAATTGAAATATAATTTTTCAATAAATTCCCTAGTTTGACTATCTTTACCACTATCACAGTAATGATAACTATAGGAAACCTATGAAGAACTGACTAATAAGTTTATCAAATGGGTGAAAACCATGTCAGATAAAAATAAGGATGTCTATGATACAGCCACTGTCCTATATAGTCTGAACTAAAGTGATTTGGAAATTGTCTAAGATGACTATAATGTAAATTCCTGGAACATCAGTTATTACAATTTACCCCACGAGAAAGTCGCTAATTGAATGTATACTACAAGAGGTAGCCTATCTACAAAATTCATTATCTAGTTACAGTGTCACCAGAGAATGTTCGGAAAACACAAACACGACAGCCTCAAAATGAAAGACATCTAAACCATGGGTAAGAATTCATTATTCATGGGTTCATAATTTAAAGAAAATTCAGCAGCGGAATAGTAATCCGAATATTACACAGCTGAGTTTAGAAAACATTCTCTATTGTTAATCGTTGTAAGTAAGTGGAGTAAGTGGAGTAAGTTTTCAGTATAAATGTTATGGATCGAATTACCTATAGTATTATAGATATACTAGAGATAGAAGTCAGGAATTATGATGAAAGAATTGTCTAGTTATCTTCCACTGATTAGTTTCTGTGAATTATTCACAGAAAACATTTAACATTATTAACAAAAAATTAAAATGCGAATGAATGAAAAGTTTATTTTACCTTCGGACAGCTTTACCATATGGCAATATAACAGAGTCTTGAATTGCACGCATTATTAATTCAAAATCCATTGCTTGAATTGGCCTTAAATGTACACGAATAGCTGGTGTAAAAGTATCACCATTACGATAAACACTAAAATTTAAAAAAGTACATATATATATATATATATATATATATATATATATATAATTTATTAGTAACATAATACTTAAGGCATGTCCGAAGTGAGATAGTTATCACCTATAGCGTTGACTGATTCTCGCTCTATATCATAAATTGATTAAAGTGAGAATTATACTACTAGTTCTCAGAGGTACACAACCAATATTAATCGATGATGAGTGAAATCAACTAAGCTTAATATCTGTCTCTACAAAATCACTTAAGTATACTATTTCGTCAGTATGTTAGGCAGTCGGGTTAAGTCGGCTAGAAACTTTTTGACATTAGATAAGTAGTAGTTGTGAACAGTAAGCCATTTCCTGTTATGATTAACTGTTTCATAAATATATCAATGATAGCTCTTAAAGTTGTAGGATATTATGACGTTGATCCTAGCTCAACTGAGAGTATAAGTTTTTTTCAAAACAGTAGAAAATGGTTCATTGACAAGTGGCAGCTAGAATAAAATCTAGGCCTTTCAGGTTTTCCTACCAACTTTCTCAATTCATTTGACATAGTGTATTATAAATGTACGTGAAAACAGCTTATAAGTGAGACTAGGTCTCGTAGGGAAATCTTTTTGAAGATCTACTTCACATAAATATACAGCTGCATCTTTGTCTAGCCCTTTCCGCACAGCAATAATCGATAGTTACTTTGTTAACTATAAAGAGGCTAAAAATTGTACATTTCACCCTTAATAAAAACCTACCAAATCTAGTAAACTTTCATCAATGTGTCACTGCTGAAACCATCGCACTATTCTCTTCTGCTTTGTTAATAATTTTATTTTCTAAAACCTTATTTGTCATCATATAATGGTTTTATTGAGATATCATTTAGAAGTTAGGAAGCACTAAAATGCTGACTTTTCATAGAATCATATTTCCGGGCACTGGACATCGATAGTTGTTAACGAAAACAGAAACAAGGGCCTCTAGGTCATGCAGCCGGAGGTTAACTATCAGACCATTAAATTAATGTACAGTAGTTGGCATTGATTCCTTCAGTTAATTTTCAGTATTACCCTACAACCATCCTCTACCAAGGTCTCAGATTGAAAAAAATATCAAGTGCATACTAGCGTCAAATTTCAAGAAGTAGTTCACAGAGTTTTAGTGAAAAGTCTTGATCAGTGAACTTTAATCATATCGGGCATGACAAAAATGTCCCTAATGACAATGTATATTGTTCGAGAACTAAAACGAATTGATAGGAGTCAAAAGTGTAAACTATTTGATGTAAACAGTGGTTTGAATGTCAACTGCTCACCATGTGGCTTCAATATCATAGGTTCTCTTCTTTTATTATAATAGATGCACATTGATAAGGAGTCATAACATGTGATAAGACAGTTATCCAATGGATTCTGGCTTTTTTGGTTACCTAGCAGAAGTCGTTCCTTACAAAATAGCCATGAAGAAATAAGATAAATTATAATATTATAAATTACTTACAATATAACTTTGACATTACGACGAAATCCATCGGATAATCTACCAACTTGACTACGCAATCGTATATGACGCCTTCTCCAATACTATAAAAATGATATTTTTAAACGTTAACGGTTGAAAATGCATGTAACTGATTGTATTCAAAAATGCCTATGTTGTCCTTGTTACAGACTCGTATAATTGTAAGGCTGTGTGGACAGCATATTGCATTATCAATGACTCACTTATAACTAACCTGGTATAAACGTGGATTAACCAAAACCATTATACTAGCCTAATTGGATAAGAACAACTTGATGATACTGAGGGTTAATAAACATTAAAATAGCATCGCGTGGTGACTATTCATTGTCATTGGTGATAACTGTCTCACTTCCAACAAATCTGAACTTCACCAGTCATTAGCCCACTAGGTACTAACTTCAGGATGTTCCTGATGCTCTATTGAGTTGTTGTGACCAGTGGAGTTAAGACTTGTCGTGAGTGAGACAGTTATCACCAATGACAATAGTTGATCATCGTGCTATACCACAAACTGATGAAAGTGGCGTCTGATACAAAACGGACTGAGTTCCAATCCCACTTTGAACATCAACATTGGGATGCGGGTACATCTAAACGACGAGTACCAAAAAGGACGAAACGCGCATCCTTGATTCCACTTGCCAGTCACAATCCAACTTTAATAAATACTAATTGGTTAGTTTGAACATATCAACATAGCTTAATTCAATGATAATTGAATCCTTAGTCTGATGTTACATATTAGCTTGGTCTCATTTATTTTTGTTCAAAACTATTTTAACTCCAACTTAAAATGCACATTGAGGTAAACGGTGATTAGGCATAAGCTACACATGTCCCAACCAGTGAATTATTTATGCCTTACTATTGGCCTGTATATTGGATAAGTTTAGGGTACAATTAATTGTTTATATTCACTCGGAACTTCTGAGTAAAATGTGTGCTCCAAGGACCTGCAACATATCAGCCGATGCACTGAAATCTGTTAAAGTAGCTGCAAAGATGATACACTCTCTCTTTTAGAAAATGTAAGAGGAAGTAAAGGCACTTACAGATTAGAAAGAACGATACCTTATCAATATATTAAAGAAAGGAGATCTTAGCAGATGTGAGGACTACAGAGAAATTACTGTACTTTCAGCATTAGGAAAAGTCTTCAAAGTAGTTCTGTTGAATTAAATGCAAGATCAAGTAGATGACCAACTTCGAGATTAACAGACTACGAGAAAGCACTTGACAGCGTGGATAGGAGGACATTATGAAGCCTCCTTCTAAAACTTCAATGAACCAGAGATGACAATCAAGATCATACGGAATTCTTACGAAGGACTAAACTGCAAAATCGTGCACGAAGGACATCTCATGGATTCGTTTGATATAAAGATCGGTGTCAGATAGAGCTACATACTCTAGCTTTTTTCCTTCTGCTAGGCGGTTGACTAGATTATGAAAACTGAAAAATATCTCTAGACAAGCATGGAATACAGTGGACAACATGAATATAACTAGACGACTTGGACTTTGCAGATGACCTAGCTCTTCTATCCACTTGGGAAGAGCTGGATAGGAAAGCCCTAGGACAGAGTTAGTTTGAGAATGGTGGTCGGCGACCTATGCCCCAAATTGGGTAACGAGCATTAACTGATTGACTTCGCAGTTCAATAGGTCTCTGCTATATACAATATAACTGCATACATATTGAAAAAATCACCAAACTGAGTTATAAGGTAAGCTCTAACTTGGAATCTTTAATGCCATAGGAAAAGAGTAAGATCAAACAACACATAGCTTTGCAAATTGGGAGAAGACATGAAAAAAACGAACAGCACTTTGGAAGAACTGGAAAGTATATTCCAGGACAGATTTTTCCGGACAATCATAGTTAGTGGCTAATGCTCTATGTGAGGTTACAAGTGACTAAGTGGATGAATGAAAATAGTTATCAATGATCTGTAAACTGATATTTTAATTCCCTGTTTTTGTACAGTTATGTTCTTATATAGCAAAAGTGTTGTTTCAGAGTTTCCTTATTATAGAAGATCAAATTAATCATCGTTTGAGCAAACTAATTCAAGAATTAGACTTTTATTAATCATGATTAAGTGTGATGAAACTGTGGTTAAAGATAATATAAATCCATTCGAATAACAAGTTGGGAATTTCAGTGACTTACACTGTTTGATCACTGCGTAGTGACCACCTTAATGCTTTTTAAATCCTTTATAGTGCTGATCGAATACTATCCATTTAGTTGTAACGTGGTTACTAGTCTAGATGGCTAGAAATTACCACCACCATCTCTGGATAGAAAGTAGTTCCTTTTAAGGGGAACATGAGTAAAATTGTAACCAATCAATCCGTACACCTCAGTCTTGAAGAGGACCAGTCAAGACCCGGTTAGCCCAGTGGTGACAGACTGAGAACTGCAGGGCTGGGTGACACGGTGTCTAATTCGCTGGTGGACATCAGTTCCCTCATAGATTACACGTCTTTTCGGTGTGTACTGGCATTCGTTACTATGACTTTTCAGTAGTCTTGAAGAAGCAAGGTTTAAATCCGCTCAAACCTTTAATATCTCCAGTAACTGTACGACTTTTCTTATGTTCGTGAATAAACGTTTCTGAAGCTTTATGACGACTGCATCCAAATATTAAGCCACTGTTTTTAATCATTTAAATTAGTCAAGACATAACAACTTGATTGACACGCATTATATTAGCATTCAGTACTAAATGGAGATGATTATCCAGTTTTAGTACAGTTATCGCACAAATATGCAATTTAAAACCAGAGACACCAATCTGTAATTGATTATCGCAGTAAAGTCATCAGTCTTGGTGTTTACAGGATTTGTTGTTGTTGAATTCCTATTGTAGGCCATTATAAATAACTATATAATCGCTCAACAATGCTACTAGCTGTCTGAACTCCATAGTTCAACGCATTGTTGTTTGAAACGCCAGATAATCAGTTTCGACTCTCATATAAACACTAAGATTCAGATAAATCCATCTGATTAGTGCCTAATAAAATGAAACGAACAGTCCTGCCCTACTCCATAAGCCAAAGTTCAAGATATAGTAGTAATAGTAATTAGAAGATGGCTATAAGTATCCGACAATATTGTAAAGTGTTTTAACTACAATCAAATTTTACTTGAATACATTCAACCTAATATACCCGAATCGCTTAACACCATGGTGGATAACAAAAGGCCTGAAAGACTATTTCATAACTATCTACTCAAGAAGTACAAATAACAAAATGAGATTGATCAATTGAACTTTTGAATATAAACAACAGGAAATCACAAACTGTTACTAATATAGAATTATGTTTTCAAGATGGATTGTATGTTAGAGAAATTTTCTAATCAAATATTTAGTAATATAAGTACTAATTTAATCTAATGAAAATGATCTTATCTACAATATCTGGATATATTACTTTGAGTTGATATGCACTTTTTTTTGAATACCACTTATAAGGTCAAAAAGCTAGAAAAACTAATTTAATCGAGTACCTTTTTACAAATCAAAGATCAAAATTGCATCTTAGCGAATAAACTAGTTGATGTAATGTTCACAAATCCATTGGTCTTTTCTTGATAACAGGTATTAATTCCTGTGAATTTCAACACTAATGAGTAAAAACCCAATAGGTTGGTCTTAAAAATAACAAACTATTAAAGAGAACTAGTTTAAGTCAAATTTAGACTGTATATGGTAGTGAAATAAGAGACGTACATTTCGTTTCATTTATGATTCAGTTAATATAATGTACCAGAAATGTAGACTGATTAGCTGTTATCAGGTCGTATTAGGAAGTGAGAAACAAAGACCTTTAAAATAAATTCATATCTTTGCACAAGCAAGAGGTTGACTCGACTCAGCATCTCAGTAAATAATACTATGACGTATTGAAAGAAGTAGTCTAAATATGAACCTCTGCTGAGCATCAATACTGGGGTAAGGTACATTTAGTTGACAAGTAATAAATAAGATAAAACACGCTGTTAGCTACAGTCAACCTTTTATCGAATTTATTAAAGTGTGCTAATTCCATAACAATCCACCAAATATGCACTTTTGATAACACAGGCAGATTAACTGGACTCCTTATCACTAACAACGAAGAGTAGTGAACTCTTAGAACTAATGAGCTAGTCTAACCCTATGATAAAAATGTTTATATCTAAAAATCATTTTCACAGGGATACAAAAAACTCAACTCATGAACTTCAAAGTGATTCACATAAATCGTCTTCAATTCATTTCGCTATAAGTGCTAATAGTACGATTTGGATGCCGAAAATAAAATGCATTGAACAGACTGTCATAAAACGACTTGTTAACTTAAAGGATTTAGGTAAGTGATGTTAAAACTCTCAAAAAACTTATTAAACTAGAGATTACAATTCTTAGCTACGATCCTTCATGACGTTAGTTAGGGATTTCTATATACGTTGAAGGTTTTTCGGTCAAGGCGATTTACTTAGTCGCTCAGCATTTAGAAAACAATTTAATTCTAGCTAATCTTTATGATATTTGGTAGTGAACTGTCGCCGACCCAATCTGTAAAGTCATCGAATTGTTAGGTGGAAATGAAAAAAAGATTTGACATTGAAATTTTTACAGTTACAAACAGGGACGTCTCATCCTGTTGAGTAATCACTAGGAAAGAATTATATTAACAATCGGCATTCTCCACAGTTACAGAGTTTTTCACTAGAATAGCTGAGTTGACACTTAAAGCAACTCTGTGACGAGCATAAGTCCCCAATTGTGGTTCACATAAAACAAAGTATACAATTATACGATGCTTTCAATACAATCCATTTTTTAAAATATATATCCTGTGGTCAACAGTAGAGTCTGAAACACTCGTTCTATCCTACTTGAGACTCGCTAACTAGATGCACACATATCAAAGTGTCAATAACCTCACAGACTAAATCAGGTACATTCCACTTCAAATATCAGACTAATAAGTTTAGGTAGCCATTCACTTTTTGGAACGGGTAGGCCAATTCTTCCCAAGGATGTTTACTATCCCATTATAGGAAAGTTGAATATACTTTAGTGCATAAAGCGAAATGTACTGTGCCTTAAACACAGTAGGCACATCTGTGCTAGAATACAAGCAAATCCAACCAACTTGACTCAGACAGGATGAAACAAGCGTAATGGATCTTACTATTAATCCCTACCCATATATTTCTTAAACGCATAGACTTTTGAGTTTGATAAATCAAAACAGCATATAATGGTCCCGAATTATATCTACTGACACTGCAAACATTTGCAAGCTAACTCAAGTTATCCACCAGCTAAATAATAAGCTGCACGACTAGAATTTAAATAATCTAACTATTCAAAATAGAGTTAATTTTATTTATAAACAACTGATGTCAAGTGTTTTAGCCACCAAATTACTGTTCTGAGTTGCAATTTGTTTTATTTTGGGTATTTAATTCATACTTACTTACTAATCCATAAATGATGGTTATTCTTTACTGGAAACGTGTAGTAATTTAATGAAAAACATAGAAAGCAGAATGAATTAAAATACAATGTAATATACCTTTTCAAAAAGTTCTGATGATGTTAAGTGTTTTGGTGGAAAACGTCTTTGTTCATCAACTTTCTGATAGCTATGAAATTAGTATAAAAGTTAAAAAATTGTAATCGTGATTGGTTCAATTTTTAAGTGATATTAACATTATAATATTATAAACGTCACAAACTATTCCTTATCATAGCGGTAGGTAACCTATCCTTTACGAAAGATTTAAAGACAGGTCAAATCAAGTATTTCTATGTGTTAATTTATCCAATTTACTATTCTGAGAATCATTTTAATAAACTCTATATCACTGTAGTGTGAAGACGTTTTGTACACATAATAATCAACCAATTTTCTAACATGGTTATTACTTTAAATGACTATAATCCCCATTCATTTATTATATTTTTTGATTCACATTATGGCTCATAAAATCCTGGATTGCTACCACAATCTCAAAAGTATATTCTGTTTAAGTAATCAGCTAGATATACTTTTTTAGGAATGTTGGTAAATAATGGTAAAACTAGAAACAGTACCCACATCTTACAGTTCACTTATTTTATATCAATCTAATAAACACTCACACAATTGAGTTGATATTTAACCTATTTCGGCTATGTAGAAGATTAGAGAGAGTTGAAAACTATTTATGAATAAGCAGAAAAGCCATTAAGACCATAGCAAACTAATAATCTGAACTCTTTTCCACTGTGAACACGGCTTTGGTTGGAATTGATGGATAACTAAAACTTCTGTAATACATAAGTTTTTGATGTGAACAGCCAACTTATTTGGCTACACGGATGAGTTGAGAAACGATGAGTTTGTGTGAAGCACCTCTCTAGAAAATACAGCTTTTGATCAACCTATGTAGTTAGTTTTAAAACAAGAAAGATAGTGCGCAGCGACACATTTTTAAAAAGCGCAAATTGTGTGCCAAATGTAACCTGCAACACAAGACTGAGCAAATTTGTATATATATATATATGTATATATATATGTGGCTCGAAGTTAGAACTTATCTTTGATAAATGCTAGAGCTAAAATTCTTATGGAAAAAATAATGCCCATCTAAGTGGAATAGAATGCATTTGGTGAAGCATTTTATAAGTCTGAGTTTCGGAATCACATTAACCATATCTTTCTTAAGTTTAATATTCGTGGGAAGTTTGTTACTGGAACTGTAAGTACTCTTTTATGACACACCTTATGACTTTAAGCTTCTGTCACTAAACTATGAAAGTCGTTTTAACTCTTAGGTATCTACAGTAGTTTACTCAGTTTATTTTGAATTGTCATCAGTTTCAGATAAATATAGCTGTCGACGTCGGAAAGTGAATTAGGTTCCTCTGCCCACTTAGAAAGACTAAACTGTAAAACTTTGTGTTTCCCCAATCCCAACTTGGGTTTCCGTATTTTAACTTTTGTGATAAGCTAAACTGTTCTTGTCGATCAAACATTCAAGAAATAGAATTCTAAGTCCAACTGTGTCTTAACAGTGGATTCGCCTGATTGGTGATAACTACTAAACTCTTTCAAAACATCCCTGATATTGATATTTTTGTCCTGAATTATAGAAGTATCATTCAAATATCTTCTAAATGGATGAAAGCGAATTCTAACGGATTCAAATATACTGTTCTGCAGATTTAAACCGGAGAAAACTAGGTACTGTCTCTATTTTTATTCCACCAATTCATCTGTAAAGCTCACTATTAAATTTAAAACCCATGTTAATGGCTCATTAAAGAAGAAACTGCTCCGGATGTCCTTTAAAAACAATAAAGTCAACGTTGCTGCCTACACGGTTAAGTGAACAAAAAACAGACTATTTGATAAAACAGAAAGAAACAATATCCAACGATATTATTCTTCTCTCAAGCTATGTTAGCATCGAATAACCAACAGAATCAAACTAATAAACAGTGGTATATTTCCTGAAATCAACAGGCCTTCTAATCGCTTAAAGATGTGTGAAATCAAATATGTGAATACTTATTCATCAACGAAATGTTTTAATAGTAATCTTATAAGCTGAGTAAATTTCCCAAAATTTGATAACTACACTCAAACTACATTGGCGCCTAGCAAACTAAATCAGTATAAATTTGGTGATATTCGAAAAAACTCTGATCTCGGAGATACGAATACCGCAAGAAATATCAAGTGTGCATGCCATACTTATCATAGTATAATTTTTTACATACTATATTTTAACTAATTAGTTAACGAGTACGTTTAAATAACTCCACATAAGAAGATGTACTAAAATAGTTTCAGGTTAACTTAATAAAATAGTATGGTTAATGGTATTTGCTTACGAATATCATGAAACAGACTTCATTGGGTGATGAACTTACTCTAATAACTTTGGTACTTCACCTCGTGGAACTGCTATATATCTATGATTTTCATTCAAGTCAAGAACGCCATGTATTCTAGTGCCCGTGTTTGGCGACACAATGCAGCGAATAGCAGGCGTATATTGTCCTAATCGTCTTCGTATTTGTTCCATGAATGAGCTCCATGTGAGAGCTAATCTATGGTTAATGAAAACACGCCTTCCTGGATTAAATGTATCTCCATTTCTATGAATTATAATTGATACTCCACATCGCCTCTCATCACAACAGCTTTTTACTCGACAATGACAAGGAGTAAATCGACGCGCGCAATCTGGCATCGCATAAATAGATTTTTGTAATATCACATTAATGGAACTGTCAAGGTCAAGGACATTGTAAATTACACTGAATCGAATAACGTCCGAAAACTTATCTAACAAAAATGCAGTTTATGTGACCACCTCAGAACTTCGTTAAACACGAGAAAGACATATACCAGACTTAGATTGACTATCCAATTATATATTATTATTTACACAACGTAATATGACTATTACTGTACTCTCCGAAGCCAAGAACATTACTACAATCTAAACGCAGATCCCAAGAAACGACACTTCTCTAATTATGTCAAGAAAAGCCGCTTATCGCAATCTGCTAAAGGAACGTTTACTTATGTCTAGCACAGTGAGTCTTCTCGAATCCATCCTGATGGGGGGGGGGTGAGTGAGCTGCTGCGATAAATAATCCCCTAGGCAAATAGTTATAGGGGCTCTCGTCATTGATGCTTGCCATGTTTGTTTTAGCAGACACAACTAGTTAAAGACACTCGGTAACGTGTCACCACCAGACCACGATACAACGAGACAAGCAACTCTCTCTAGTTAGCCAGCCTACACTATTTGTCTTAATTTGTAACTTAGGCATAGTTAGTGATCTCTTAGCTGCTGATTAAAATAAATGCCTTTCATCTAGTTCAGAGATTCCTCTTCCTTGGACACGATGCGATTGTGGTGAGCCATTCTGGTTAATGTAGTTAATGGTTTGTTTACTGCAATAAAGATTCTATTTGCTTATTTTACTTAAAACGATCCCGTCGAAGTTAGCATCCTAGTGGCTTCATTATGAATAATCAGCCAAAACGCAGGTCATTATTTTTGGAATAGCTTCTTTATACTCTGTTTTTATTGGTCATAACAAAGTTCCCAGCAAGTTGAAAAAATTTTGTTTCGGACTTGTTTTATCGGTTGCTCATTGTAACGCTGTCCCGTTAGGTAGGTCTATATAATGAATATTTTCATCCTGGTTAGGAATCAAGCAGTCACCAACTTGTTATTGAATTAAGGCAAGAACATGAAACTCATTAATTATGGAACACTGTATCGAATTTAGCTACTTTTCCCAGCTTGAAAGACGTAAGTAAGAGTTTAGACGGCATGATGACTGCTGTATAGAGAATATTTTTTCATAAGCCAAGGACATATTGTGAGCTTTATCAAGTAGAATTTTGAAGATAAATCCATGCGATTCATTTGTTTTGGTAGGTTTATTGATTTGTAGTCACGACTTTCAACAGTTGAATAAAGTGACTTTGCTTGGATGACTACAGACCGAATGCGATTCTTTTGTCTACTAGGAGCGTTTTCCGTCCTGATCAAAATAGTGTTTTTACATTTTATCTCTGTGTTATCGATCAGTTGCGCGAAATGCTTGAATCACCTTTGTTTGCACACACAAAGAGAATTTTCGAGGCTGACACATTATACATGTACTTATTTTCCGAGTACAGAGCCACCGTATGACGAGTAAAAATTACCACTGATTATACTATCTTGTATCTTTAAGTTATTATCATAACCCCTTTGTGCTACAACGTAAGAACTCTGGATTTCAACCACATCTAGAACTTTGCTATCTGCAACTCGGCCGTAAGAGTAAATTCGAATTGTAAATAGCAAATGGTGAAAATGCGATTGAACAGAAACCAAAATAAGGTCCATTAAGCCGAAAACCTACAGAAAAAAAGCCCCAAATAAGGTATGCATTGACGTATTGGGTAAGTCTTGTTGTGTATTGTAAGTTATTAATGTATCCTCACGAAATGTCAATGGTATAAGCTCCAGGCGAAACAGACGGTTAAAATGAAAAGCATTTGTGCAGCCGAATGCAAAGCTAAAATTAAGTAAAACAAGCACGAAAATCCATACAACATATGGGTTAGTTCAGCTAGGAAAAATAGTTTTATTAAAGCAATTAATGCTACTTAACTACTCCTTGTTCTTTCGCAACAGTGACCAACAGAAAAAAAGTCGTTACGTTAAGCATAGGATATATCTGCCCAAACGTAAATTTACCCAAACCTATACATTAGATTTTCCCCACTGGTGAAGTAATAAGGCGGGATGCTAATCATAGTCGATCGTAAGGTAATGTGGCAATGTCTCTCACTGAAAAGCATGCCGGAGAAGTACATTAACCTTATACAAGCTCTGTACTAAAACACCAAATGTCATGTTAGAGCTTATGGCAGATTGTCTTCGGAATCGATCATTTCTAGTGGTGTTCGTCAAGGTTTTCCGCTTCCATCATTTTTATTTAATTTTATCATTGATATAGTTTTAGAGTTAACATTGTCATCGTCTGATTTCTCTGGGGTTGACCTCTTTCTAGAAGATAAACTTACTGACTTAGAATATGCCGATGATATAGTTCTACTGAGTGAAGATGCTGACAAAACGCAGAATTGTTTGACTACCTTAAACATGAACGTAAGCATGTTTGGGATGCGATTCTCCCCATCCAAATGCAAAATGCAGCTTCAGGACTGGCTTAATTCGGCACCAAAGTTAGTGATAGGGAGCGAAACTATTAAGTGTGTTAACCGTTTTACTTATCTCGGGAGCCTCATCAGTCCTAATGGTCTGGTGTCCGAAGAAATCTCGGCCTGTATATATAAGGCGCGATTGGCTTTTTCCAACTTGCGTTACTTGTGGCGTAGGTAACACATTCGTTTACTGATGAAAGGACGCGTTTACTGTGCAGCAGTCAGATCCGTTTTACTTTATGGATGTGAAACATGGCCTTTAAGGATAGAGGATATCCGTAGGCTCCTAGTATTCGATAATAGATGTCTCCGAAACATTGCTCGTGTTTGCTGGGACAACCGAGTAAGCAATGCATGGGTTAGGAATAGAGTGCTAGGTAAATACGGTAAATCTATTGATGAAGTAGTGAATCTTCACTGGCTGAGGTGGTCAGGACATGTGTTGCGTATGCCTGACCACCGTCTACCTCGACGAGCAATGTTGTCTGGTGTGGCAGTAGGCTGGAAGAAAGCGAGGGGTGGCCAAACGAAAACATGGCACCAATCCGTGAAGTCATTGACAATTGGGCTGAGCCATGTTAATAGGTGTAGACTACCTGGTTGGGGCCCACACGATGAGCGTAACAAATGGTTAGAGACTTTAGGTGATATGGCTCAAAATCGATTGCAATGGCGCAGGTGCATTCACTCCTTGTCTTCCTCCGAATTCTAATTTTTGAGCTTATTATAATTTTCTCTTTACTGAATCACTGTTTATCTCAAATCTCATTTTGATCTCTATACCTTTCCATTAGTAATTACTCTGTTACTACCTTCCCCTACTCTGGGATTCGGTCCGACAATTTAATCTTTGTCTGCTAATTGAGGCATGGCAACTTGAACTGATGTACGCATGTACCAAGTTCTACGTTGTAACTGACTTACTGACTCCTAGAACTGACTTCCGTAGAAACTTTGACTCGATCAACTTAACTAATATAATTATCGTAGTTCTGCCACTGTAGCTCAATATATAATTGCCAGTAAGTTCAGCATTTGAAATTAGATCAATGGTAAGCAGTCTGGTAGTTTTCGACGATGCGACGTGGATTACCTTTACTTTATTTCTTGTTATCGAATTTGTAGCGTTTACATTTTCTCACAAATGATAATTAGATACTTGGACTTAGGCTCCTATTGGTGACCAGAGCTTGGAAAATAACCGAGTACGAAAATGAAGCGAAAATATCTAAGAAAGTGTCGTGAGCAGGCTACTTAACACCATGTTGGTGAGGTACGATTTTCCCATGCTATGTCCGGTTATCAGGTGTTTACTCACCTGCCTCTTGAGTCACCCTTGAGTTAAAATGAAAGAAAAATCTACTTCAAAAAAATCATTGAAACTCCATCACATATAAAGAATCTCTCCACTGTTTGTACAAAAAGTTAAAACACAATAACAAAATGTACAATTATAATTGATAAGTCTTCGTTTCTACGTAAGACTTTGGTTTCCAGACTGGTTTGGAACCTGGAAGAAAATAAACATGGTGTAGATATCTTTGCATGCAAATGCATTTTAAAAATGTATATCAATTCATATGTAAAATATATATATATAAGTGCTTGAACTTGCCAGAAGTCAGATGGAATAGGTGACCTTTAACATGTGACAGCCGCCTTTTATGACTGGCTTCGTAACTGTGGGTACTGATATTAACCGTTAGGACGAAAAATTATTCAAAAATAAGGAAAATATACCAAAAAAACATCTAAAATTTATGACATATTTCATGTTACTACAGTTGGAAAAATGCTAGAGATAATATAGACGTTTAATAACTTACTGTAGTTAGCTTGGTGCTATTTATATCTTGTGACAAAAACAATTAGAACTAAAATCATTTGAATCACTATGGAATGTGATATGTTTCCTGAAAAAAAATACCTTTTCGTAGTAGTATGTTGTCGTATCAAGTTATTAAAAATGCATATCTCAAGTGGAAAATGGTTTTAGTATTAGTCTAAGTAAAAATACATACATTTTCAAATAATGGTGTGTTTAGTAAATCAACTTGTAAAAACAGTGAAACTCGCCCGGGTTGTTTTCGGAATTCATCGTTATTTTCAGGGTTCGTTGTGTTATTTATGGTAAATATTGTCTACTAATGGTGAGGAACCTAGAAAAACGATTATTTCCGCAGGCGAAACTTGCTCACAACACTCACCTGAATTAAAGATTCTCTGTTCCTCAGGGCCTAACCTCTGTTGAAAAATTTGCGGCTTATAGTACTCAACGGATTGTTTAAGAATATATTGCTTGAGTATAATTTATTTTGTACATACGAAAAAATGACTATATCGTTCATATATCAAGAGATGAAATCCGCGTGGAAGTGTGTAGAATAATACTTAGGACTACTACTAATTATTATTAATACCAATTCGAAAAAGTCGATATAGGGCAACGCGAAAAAATACTATTTTTTTCATCTAATTTTTCATTATATGTCTACGAACTCGAGATTTCAGACATTACGTGATTACATTTTAGACTTCCGATTGGTAAATTTTTGTGTCGCTTAACTTTTGATTGTTGACACGCCGAACACTCTCTAAACTATTTAAGTACATCGTTCTGAAGATTTGGCCATATGTATCTGGCATTGATTAGTTTAGTCGAAGATTTCACTCCAGGATGAGACAACGAATGAAAGTTACTAAATACTAATCGTCGCATATTTTTAGGAACGAAAGGTCGGGGCACTGCCTTCTTTGTGTCACAGTAAATCATAACATCTTCCATTGGTGCTGAAAGCTGTTTTAGTTTGAGTCTAGAGCTTTTAGTTGACAGTAGGTTTTGTAACTCTAGGTCATTTTCCTGGCTGTCTCTAAAAGTCTTGAAATTTATTGTTGACTGTTGTATTATATTCATTTCTAATCAAGATAAGGCATCTGCCGCCTGGTTGTCTTGACCTTCTACGTGACGTATATCACTAGTGAACTGTGATATGTAGTCGAGGTGTCGGACTTCTCGAGGTGAGTATTTATCGGCTTTCGCTTTTAATGTATTGCTTAACGATTTATGACCTAGTTCTTCTATCCCACACACAGCAACAAATGCAGGTGAAAACAGACAGTGCAGTAGCACTTTTAGCCAGCAGTAGGCCTCAACATACACAAAGAGAAAAACTAGATCTTTAGATGCAACACGGTGAGCTTCAACCAAATCACATTTGATTTGATAGAAAGGTTCTGGAAGACGTGAAAATTTTTATATACGCAGATAGCACTAGTGGGAAAGAAGGGCATGGGGGTATATAATGGATATAAAGGCACAGATGGGGAAGGCAAGGTAAGGATTACATTTCTACAGTTGGAGAACATCTGGAACTCAAGATTACTGTCAGTCAACGTCACAGTCAGAATTTTCGAAGCAAACGTGAGTGCAGTTATATTGTATATAGCAGAGACTTATTGAACAACGAAATCAATTAATCAATTTCCGTTACCCAATTTGGGGCATAAGTCGACGACTAGCATTCTTCAACCAACTCTGTCCAGGGCTTTCCTTTCCAGCTCTTCGTACGTTTACTTCTTCTATACTCAGACATAAAATTGGAAACAAATGTGTAATAAAAATGACTGCCAAACGTGTACTAAAATACCCATACTTCATCTGTCAGGCAATAAATACAACATTCGAGTTCGTAGACCAATAGGTTCTATGACAGGGTTTATCATTCAAACGCCTACCAAAGTGCATAAAACTTTTGAGGACTCCAAACCTGAACACAATTAGTTATGTCAGGACTTACGGGGAACTATCATCACAACATTCAACCTCAAATGGTGTCCATCAAGGATGTCCACTAGCCTTGCTTTTACTTCATTTCAGAATTACCAATAGAAAAGTTCATTTTTGACCTAAAGTTTTATGAACTAATCTTCTGCAAGAATCTCACTCATCGACTTAAAGTATCAAGATGGTCATTGTTATGATTGAGGGAAGGGACTGTATGAATAATACTGATTGATATATTGAACTGATTATTGCAAACATTCCCAAATGAATGGATATTAGAAGACAGAATAACCTGCCAGGAAATCTGAGTTTTTCCTTATTACAAAATAGTTAACACAAAACAGGTAGGCTCGAAAAATCATTCTAAACTCCAGTGCTTATAAAATATTGTTCTCGTAGACTGTTAATGAACTAATGAATTTTTATCCATTCACTTATTGGTTGCCACATCATTGATTTTCAGTGAAGACACTGACATTATGCATTTTCCATTGGTCTTATTGGATAACGTTGCATGCATGTTTGGGGTACATTTCCCTTTCTCTGAATGAAATATTTTATTCTACAACTGGTCTATATTATCACCTAGATTGACCATAGAAAGGGAATAAGAAGAGTAGGTTGACTGTTTCACATTCCTCTAACGTTTCACTAGCTTAAGTTGACTGATGTATGACAAATTCACGTTACAGATTTAGAAGCTAGTTTGATTATGTCCAACTTGTAGAATTTGTGGCGTAGATCATATATCAGTCTACCAATCGAAAAAATGAGCGACAGTCCGTTTTGTTTTAGGTGGTCTCCTAGAGCAGATGATATTTCTAGGTTACTAGGATTTGATCATAGAACTTTTCGGAGCAGTTCACACGTTGATTGTTGGAATCATCGAGCTAGCACTTTGAAGCTAGACTCAAAGTACTACGGAATGATGATTTATCACATTATGTGGTTGCAAATTTTTCACCGGTTAAGTTTGTTGCATGTATTTTGTATGCTTGACCTCCACTTGCCTCTAAGTGCAATGATGATTGATATAAATGTAGGATGGATGAAAGCGAAAGGGCGAAAAAATGATCGTTTGTTTTTATTATTGCAGATTATCTGGTGTTATTCCTAATATTACATATGCAGCATTTGTCTTGCAATCATAAGGGGGAAGGAGATATGGGCTATTTGGACAGATACACATATATGCAATGTTCTTCGTTTACTATTTATATAATTACATCACATTAATTGTAATTTAATGTTTGTTGTATATGTTCGGTGTCATTAGTGACAGTTATTTGCTAACGTATTGCTTACTTTGACCTTAGTCATGAATCTAAGATCGAAGCAATATTATATAGCTTAAGATGTATTAACCCATATTGCTTATCTGTCTAATTCTAGTCATACCTGGATCACCATACCGTCGTGTAGTAATACGGCTTGTAACACAAGTTACTTCTATAAACTTTTTTATAGAAACATTGAGTTCGTTGATAAAATACCGATCGAAGTTTTCACATGATCCACGTACAGATCATTCAACAATAAACTGACGTATTAATGAAACTCTGACTTATTAATAAATGTGAAGCGCTGCAATCAGCTACAACGTTAGGTTAGCTACAGTAAATATGCAAACAATATGTCCTTCAAATCTAATCAGTTTCAAATAAGTTCTATTACCCACACTTTGATTTTCGTGTCGCCAATCATCATTAACTTTGCCTGTTCATCTTTTATTCTAATAGACAGTAATATTCACATACAAATATAAAAAACGATTAATCAATTGAGCAATTTGTGAGTCAGTGATATCTGTGAAAATGATGGGTGTACTAGTAATGACAAGAATTATGAAAACAAATGAATTAAGTCAAATAATGTCATTTAGATAATAATCGTTAAGTTGAGGTGGTTTCGTGGGGATAAGCATTTAATTTGATTGTTTGCCACCGACTGATCTCAGTTGGTCATCAATCAAAACTGTGACAGACAGGATAGTGTTTCTCCCTAGTACGGGACTCGACAGCAGCGGGCACCGTAGATTCCATCAATGGATCAAACCGCCAAACCTGTGATATAATGCGACAATCAGTTAATTAAGATTAAAATGAGAATCCTACCATTGGACGCTGGATTGCTGATAATGATGGTTAAGTATTCACTGCATGAACTGAACACTTTCGGTTTCATCCCCAGGCTGAATCCAAAGTGCTCGCTGCTAAGGTATCTCGTACTAGGGACGAATTGCTGTCTAGTGTTTATCGGCTTTCAGTTGTACCCAATCAAGAACGATCTGTGACGAATGCAAACAACGTAAATTAAGTATCAGTTTCTATCACCTCAACTCAACTTTCCTTGTTTAAATAACTTAATATTCACAAGTTTTGACCTAATTTATGTGTTGAAATACTTATTTATGTTGATTTCGTAATCCTTATTATTACTAGTACACCTGTCCTCGTACTATCATCTTGCACGTTTTACTCATAATGATGAATTATGTATTAGAAATAACATATGTGTGAATACATGGATTAAGGATATAGAGAGCGAAGCGATATGAAATGAGTGAATGAAAATTCAGACACAAAATATAGGCTGTGCAAGATTAATGAAAGCATTTATAAAGACTTGTGCAATCGAAGAACGGACTTGATTGTTACAAATCCCTTCTGAACATCTAGACTAGGTTTGTTGTCTTATATCCATATCGCTCTTGTTGTGTAGTGAATGAATTCGGAACCCGTTAGAAAACTGTGATAGTAGATGGTGTATTGATACGAATGACTTAGTGTTTTCTACCATATAATAACTACGTTTTTAGCGTAATGAAACCAAACAATGTATTCACCTTAATTAAATCATGCTAGGAAATGTTCATTTATTCACTAGTGGTACATTCTATATAGCTTTCATCATATGAGTTACTAAATTGATAAACCTATAGCCAATCAACAAATTCAGATAACTTATTTTCCATTTGAGTAAACACCACATGGAACTTCTTCATACTGAACATCTCTATCGAACTGTAAATTTCGAAAGTTAGATTTCTATCAATAATGTTCATATTTTACATTTCTTATTGTTGAATTCTTTTAACTCTAAATGACTAAAGTTTTCAGTACCCTAAGCACGAAATGAGCCTAATTAAGGCATGTTCAAAACATACTCACGAAGCTGTGTTGTGATTGGTCCATTTTTAGCTAATCAGAAGCAATGAACATTCGGGGATTTACTGGAATGCTCTATACCGATGTTTATATAAACTCTAGTGTAATTATTTGCTTTGCTTTGCCTTCTGTTGTTATTTTCTCACTACATCTTGCTACCTGCTCTACTCTTGTTCTGATTGGGGATCAAGTCACTGTCGTTGTCGAACTGTAGAAAACTAAATGTGATTAATACGTACATGCATACATTAACGGGGTAACAGAGATAACACATCTCAACAGTACCTTCATTATGTGTTCTAGATAGACGCTAAATCTCAAAAAATGCATAAACAATCATCTTCATATGTAAAAAGTTCAAAATCGACTTTTAAACGCGTGTCACATCCTTATTCACGAATGTTCCACTAATTAAGAGGGTTACCTATATGTGCAGCCAAGTCATAGAAACCGGGATATATATCATCATCCCAATAGACACGCTTAAAGACTTATTACTGAAGTGTACAATGAATGTACATTTCATGTTTAATAATGACATATATAGACAAGTGGATGGAGTAGAAATGGGCTCTCCACTGAGTCCCATGTTATTCGATATTTTCCTGGTAAAACTAGAAAACGGACCACTAGCACAACTCATTGGTAAATTGCCAGTCTACTGCCGATACATGGATGACACATTCGTCCTTTGCAAACAGGATATTAGTCGGTCTGATATTCTCAGGCAATTTAACGAGGTTCATCCGGCTATTAAGTTCACATGCGAAGAAGAAAGTGATAGTAAAATAGCATTTCTAGATGTTCTGCTGATAAAAGTAACAGGTGACTCATCAAGAAGAAACATCAACAGGAAAACCACATGGATAGGACAATATACAAACTTCCTTAGCTTTGTACCTATACAATATAAAAGGAATCTATTGAAAACCTTGCATTATAGAATAATAACGATATGCTCTCCTGATACGGTTGACGAAGAAACGGGAGCATTGCATAAAACCCTCAATAAGAATGGCTACCCCATAAAGTTTATGAATAAACATGCTATCTCGTAAGCGAATAGGAAGGGGTTTCAGACCGTAGAAAGAAAGCCGTTTATTCTGTGACTAGCATTCAAAGGGGACGCGCCCAGCGATATGCTAACGTTGAGGTTACGCAGGTCCATTCGGAGAACTTTTAACGCTGGAGAACTACAACTGGTGTTTTCTACCCGCCCCATGGTGATACCGAAAATAAACGATAAATCACCTAAGCTTGCCACTTCATTTTGTATCAATCAGTTCATCTGCTCCTGTAGAGCAAGTTACTTTGGCAGATGCTCAAGGAATTTACTCCTCCGTGCTCGGGAGCACCTTCCAGTGTGGTTAACCAAAGGAGTTGTCAGAAGTGTTAACAGCTCAATATTAGCTCACGTAATTTAAGCAGGTCATGTGGCGAGCATAAATCAGTCATTCACAATAATATTCTGTGTAAACAGTTATCTGTCAAGATCGGTTAGACTCAAAGTCCTTAAAACGGCAGAGGCGATATCTACATGGGTCAAGAAGCCAGACCTGTGCATACAGAAGAAGTACGTTCAACACGTTCTCTTGCCATGGCTGACGCAAGATCCACTAAACCAATCTCCACCTTGATCATACGACAATTTAATTTGATTAACGCATATGCATTCTCCCTCTCAATGTACATTTCCATATTATTATTAATTAATTAAGGTACACAGAATGAATTTGAATATCACTCAATCTTCTCTCTTAATTTAATTGTCTTTGTAACATTTTAAGATCAAACAAATGAACTGATCATAATTATGTCAATTATTGTTATTGTTACTATTTGACGAATTTTGTTTATCGTTCACTTCATTTTACAAACTCTTTCCCATTCGGTTTCATTTTAAGTAGGATTCGACTTTTGTCTACAAACACTTCATCCAATCGTATTTTGCTACCACCCCATCTCCTATGTCACCCACATACAAAGATACCTATATACACGTATTTGATAAAGAGTAATCTTGTTTATCTCAATTGTTGTTTGCCTTTCACAAGTTACATGATGATGATTATGTCAACATTAACATTCGTATTTTATAAATAACCCGACGAGGAAAATCTTCCAATTATCCTTGATATCTAAATAATGTTGTGTATTTGCCTCAGAACTGGCTATTCTTGTGACGAATAATAAATGTAGAACCTGATGAGCATTTATCGAAAAGAAGACTATTCTTCGTTTAAACGTCTTTGTTTTTGATAAACAGGGGAACTTTTAAACAATTGACAATAGAACAAGAAGAACATTTATTTCTTCTAAACATAATTCCTCAATAAATAAAAAAGTTATCTTATTTTCTTCAGAGAATTATTTTAACTTAACCGCAAACTTTCCTGATAACTTCATTGATATTTTCAGCTGAATAACCTTTTTGACAATAATTGTAAAGTGTTGATAAGTAACCTGTAATTTCTGGTGCCTAAAATTGATGTAAAGTTAAAAGAAGGAAAAAAAATCATTCACTTAAATTGTATTGTTATATTTAGAGTAAAGAATCACAAATTACAATCTATTGAATCTATTCTCTGTGCCATTAAGATTCTCACAGTGAAGCTACATCCGTTGTATACCGACTCAGTGGTCTATTGAATAAGTATTAGATATAAAAACTGAAATCTTTGTTTGGTGGAATCGAAAATGTACACTACTGAGTGAGATAATAAGTCAAGACAGCTGTCAAATGTTTCTTGGTTTTAATTGGTTGTCTTACATAAGCAAATTTCTCTCACATCGAGGCAAAGGATCCCAAATCACAATCTATTGAATCTGTTCCTCATGCTACTGGGTTCCTTACAACTAAGCTACATCTGGTTAAAAATTCAGTAACTGTGAAGTTGGTATTGTCTAGTTTGTAAGCTTTCCACACACTCATTAACAATCATCATATGCATTTTCTTTCCCGATTTATTATAACCTTATTATAATTCTGTTATTCTGTACCCTGTAAACAACTCGCTTAATGCATCCTTCATTGTATTTTGTGTTTCTTAATACTAATTGGTCCAGTATGTCATATATAAAAGTGATTGGTTTCACTCAAGTTATATTTGCTGACATTTTTTTCTTTCTATTCATTCTTCATAGGAAGGATTCGGTCAATGGAGCATCGTGTCAACCAATCATCGTCTTCAAGTCTATTAGGTCATAGTCATAGTATAAGTTCCTTTAGCTCGTTTTCATCCTTGTAAGTGGAGAGTCATTTTATTTATTAACATACAAGTGTATTTCCAGTACAGTTGAAAGGAAAGACAATAGAAATAAAGTAGGTTTGTCGAGATTGGTTGTAGTTTAGTATTTGTATGTGTCAAAAATTTATTCCCTTTAGGCACCAGTGAACACAACTGGAGAGTTATTTCATTCTGATGTAGTACAGCAGTACAGTAATATGTGCTCACTACTTTATTAAGTATTGAAAGCAGGACCTTCATTCCTTGTGTTGGACTCGTAACCATCACTATCAGTGAGTTAGCGTCAACCAATTTATCGAGTTTTTGGTGCATATTGCTACGAAGCTTAATACTAGAACAAAACGGATGTTTTGTGTAATCTCGTTTACAATAGTAAACATTCGAAACCAACCAGTGCTGAATAAAAATAATCAACTTCTACAAATTCACCTCAAGTTATTTATGAATTGTGTCAAAAACAGGAAAAAACTAACCGCTTCATGATGCAAACCACTAATCACTGTTCTCGTATGCTGCATCGCTACTAAATTGGAATATGCCGATTGCAAAAGTAGTAAATTTGTCCATTTACTTTTGTTAAGAAACTGTAAAGCCCTAATCATTCCTGTCTTTATCGTTAACGATAGGTATTCAGATGTATAGACAGCACTCGAATGTCACTGAATTGCCGATACTCCTAAGTATGTCACTAGCCTTTATCAACCTAACCATATCACCTACATGCTTTGATTATGTTGTCGAAAAAAATTGTTTTCAAAGATGAAAGTATTAACTTTATTATTACTTCTTTCATCAAACTAAACATCCATTTCTATTATCCTTTATTCTTCGTATTCATCATTATTATGCTATTTTTTATTCTGGAATATATAGAACGATTCATTCTTTAAAACGAAGCTATTGGAACTTTCTTACTATTGACTAGTGTCTCTTACTACTCCCAGAAAATTAAAGTTGACCTCATGGCTAACAAATGGTATTCATTTGTGTTTGGTAAAACCAGAAAACTCTTTGAAACAAGTTTGAAAAGGCGTCGAAATCATCAATATGTCCAATCAGCACGTAGATAGTTTCTGTCAGAAACGTCTAGGCAATGGGAGGTCACGTGATATGTCTCTGATTGGACAGTTATCTTACTACTACTGTGTTTAGTAGGATACAGAGATTTCATGGTCTGTAAAGAACCGAAACCACGCGTCACAACAATTTTAAAAATAGTTCTGTTCTAATTGTACTTGTTATACCTCACCTTCCTGACTAAGTCAGTTTCATCGTCTTCTTCAGATGCCATTTAAACATAAAAAACCATCCTACTAATGATACATAAATTGCAGCTAATACTCTAATGTAAAAGTGACTTACTCATTATTGTGTTACATTGAGGTAAAATTGTATCAGTAGCTGTGGAAACAAGCCATTTTAACTTCTAACGTATAAACCTTCTCTACCATCTCATTGTTTACATTTTAATGGCACATTAAAGAAGTAGGCGACGTAACATTAATAGCATTTAATGCTTTCAATAAATGTCACTATTCAACTCAATAGAACTAAAATGCTTACCTGTTGAATTTTGAAGCATTTACTTTGGAATTCTTTATAGACCACTTCAATACAATCCATAGTTTCATCAATAGTTGCATTGGAATTAGGCTGATTTACATTAAACATAAATTGTTCTATTAATTCCATTGTATCTTTAATGAGATCTCTTCTCTGATAAAAAGAAATTTGTATGGAAGTATTGTTTAGAAATATGTAGATATACTTCTTTAAGATACATGAATTGAATATAAAAAATAGTATAACTCATGGAACCTTAAAAGAACCCATTTACAGTAAACCATTTTGGATAGATCATTTATCAAGTGTCTATAGTTGAGTACTTATAAATAGGAAGAGAAATTTAATTACATCACTCTTCATATGAATTAGGGGAATTTTCCGTTTCAACATCATAGATGAAGAGGTAAACATTACAAGAAAAATATGTATTGAAAATGAATATCTACCTAGGTTTATCGGCAGTTATATTGTTACAGCACAAACAAAACTGTTATGGTTGATGTATGAGACCAATTAATGGATACGAACTTGTGCGTACGTGGTCACAATGACAACATCAATGATTGCCTAGCTAGTCCCTACTCAATACCTACTTAGTCCCAAGCCAAAACTAGGAAGAACACAAAACCGATAAATCAACCAGACAGGATCATATCGTATTTCAGGCATTCCTTTATATATGCACAAAACCTGACCACATAGTCAACTAATTAAAAAATTGAGGTTAATACAAAATAGGAGTATCAGTAATATGACCTAGAGCAACGTATACTCAATCAATTGACCGTAGTTCATAAATGACAAATGATACACTAAGAGGCTACAGTTAGTCCCTAACTGTGCCAACTAACTAATTGTCTCGTAGTTCTGTCACGGCTCTTATCTACGTAAATGTGGTCATTGTGAAACTAATCAATTTATGGTAGAATGAACTTGTATATTCCCATTGATTTATTATAGACTGAAGCTGGTCAGTCACTGTTGCTATATGTGCATCCTGTGCGGATCGCCTCGATATAGCGATTATTCGTAAGTATCATTTAATTTGAATGGACACGAACCGGACTGAGTTCGAATCCCACTGTGAACATCAACATTGGGATGCAGGTACATCCAGCCGATGAGTCCCAAATAGGACGAAACGCGCGTCCTGGATTCCACTTGCCAGTCACAATACAAATTAAATGATAATCAATTTATGGTTTTCTCTTTATATGAGAAGAACTTATCAAAATCAAACAAGTTCAGTTGCTTTTCGGGAAAGGGTTTAGGAAACCTTCTAAAAACAGTAGAAATCGGTCCGTTGTTTTGTTCTAAAATAGGAAAACGTAGCTGTATTCATAGTCGACATCATCAGGGATTAAATTCAGAAGAGCGCCCAACCTTCAGGCTACTGATGTGATGTCCAGAGATTTATAACTATTACTTCACTAAGTTGGTTCTACCACTATCGACTAGCGCTTGTTGGTAATTGTCTCAATTATTATTAATGGCGAAAGGTGTATATCAATGTCAAAGTGATCAATGAAAACGAAATAGTTATGTTAACAAAGTTGAAGTTAAAATATCCATGACAGTAGACGCATGAAAAATGATCGTTGCAGATGACATAACAACAGGATCAAAACAAGTGAATAGATTAGTAAAGAATCAACTCACAACAAACCAACTCACTTTAAGTTTCAAACCAAGTATTTTCATAAGTAAATTTTTATCATTCATATTGTTAGCCATCATTATTCGACGATGTAACGTGTGTAATGGAATGTCTCTTGAAGGAATTGAATCTTTTGGCTACATAAAATATGTAGAAATTCTCTGGTTGTTTTATTGTCTTTAAATTATGAATTAGAAAGTTAATATTTTAAGTTTTATTTATCAGTTAATCATACCGGAGTATTTTTTACTACTGTGTGATCTGAATAATCCAATTGGATAGTTTACAATGTAACTAAGTCAAACAACTTTAGACAATTTGACTTTAGATTGGTTTAATTTGTAGGTGAAAGATTGTATCTGATTTGATAACAATAATGCTTCGCAGTCTTTGACTAGATGTTATCTTTCAGAATTAACGATACTCAGTAAAACATAAAATAATGGAGTTTTCATGCATTACACATCGATCTTGAAACGAGCTTAGAGATTACTGGTGTGATGGCAAGATATGAGACAGCCGAGATAAGTATAACTCTGACCTGGCATTAGAACAAACCAATAAGATATGCTTCTAGAGTTCATACGATCTCACTAAGTAGATGCTGATTGGTCGGATCGAAAGCGATATGACTAAGCTTGCCCACAGGTAGAGTGTGTGGCAACGAAACATCGGCAAATGAGAGACGGTACTAGGTCGTTTATTCAGTATGAACAGTGGCTTTTATATGGAACATTCTGGACTAACGAGCAATGAAGAATACTAAACGCGTTAAAGACTGAACTGAGTTTCGTGCAGTAAACGGGATAACACGTTCATTGTAAAATTTCATTAACTCGGGAAGAAAAACAGATTTGACAATCAATAATGAGTCTATGAAAACTCTACAACTTAATCAACGTAAATATAGTTAACAAATGATCAACAACTGCAGTTTAGCAACAACAGTTTCGATAACATGTTGAATGGAATTTGCTATCCTTTGACACGAAACAAACTGAGTTTGAATCCCGTTGTGAACAACAACATCCGGATGCAAGTATATCCAGGCGACGAGTCTCAAATGGAACGAGACGCACGTACTGGATTCTGCCTGCGAATCCACAATCCATTTCAAACAATACTTGTGTAGTAACGATATATCGAAGCAATTTGTTTAGGACGAACATGTGGCATCAAAGACTGACAAGTATCAGTCCATAACTAATCAAGGAAAAGAATCAAATACATTCAGATTCTTTGTCGCGTTATAGCAGATCATGATTATTTAACTACAACAAAACACGAAGTACTAAAAAGTTGTTTCGCTCAGTAACTATTCATGGTTGAATCTGATTCATCGGTTTATTTAATTGACATTTACGGTGTATAATCTTGTCTGAATATGATCTATGTATATTGAAGCACCTTCTAACACGATACGCAATATCAGTACTATTTGCATTTCACTAGTCACCGTTCACCCTGGACGATTCATTGTCCACTATTCGCTTCGGATTTTCTTCATCAGTCATTGTGGTATGGACAAGATAATTTAACTATTAAAATGAACCAGAATTCATTAGTTAGTAGATATTCATGAAGATGATAGAACTTCAACATAACATAAATTCAGAGAAAAGTTATTCTAATGTGACGAAAATTTCAACCGTTTTGTCTAATTAGGGTGACAATAAATCCGATAATCAGTGTACGGATCAGAACATAAATAGATTCTACTTTATCGATTGATCAGGGTATAGTAACTGAATTCCTGTTTATTTAATCCTTTGTGTAAATCGATTTATGTTGGTCAAATTACAATATGGTTTCTAGTTTGCATGATTTGATACAGTATGCACTTATTAAATGTAATCCCTGAATACTATTCTTATCTTAGTCTTTGTGCTGGTTATTACTCATCAGTAAGCCATACATATAGTAATTAAAAAAAAACAATACTCACTGAATGGATCTACATTAACTGAATCTATGATTTTGAAGATTTTCAGAGAGGTGTTCATTGAGTTATGTATTTCTCATGTAAATTTATTTCAGTTATCTTACTAAATCAATCCATTACATTACTTATTCTCTACATTGAAATGATGTATACAATACACTATTAGACGTTGCATACTTTGATGATCTTTGTTGAATAAATCATCAATGTCATTAACTTAATAGTTAAGGAATATTTGTAGAGTTCAACTGATAAACATACGTTAACACTACACATATTTATGATTACTTTGCTAAATAGTACAAAGTTAAAGTCTTATAAAATCTGTTCATATAAAGTAAACAATACTAACCTTCATTGGAGGTTCATCATGTTCAGTCGATGCTTTTTTTCGACTTCCTTGAAACTCACTTAAGTATAATTTACCCATTTTCTATTGAATAATTGAATAAATAAAAGTTGTTCTTTTAAAAACAATAATTGATTGTCATTATCTATTCATAAGTATTAACATAATACACTGATCAAATGATGTGATAGAATACAAGAAGTATGATTAAGACTGAATACCCTTCTTTATTGTATGCTGTTTAATATGCTTGTGGTAATTTCAGCAATACTCTGTATCTTTGTAACATGTAGGTTACTGTTTATCGTTACTAGTAGGATACTAGTATGGACAGTTATTAAGATGTGAAATATTTCATCAGTGATCTAGCAGTCAGTAAGTCAGTCAGCGATAGCATAGAACTTGGTAAAGATGTGCATCATTTCAAGTTGTTATGTCCAAACAAGCGTAGAGAGATGAAATTGTCGGATCAAATTTCAGAGTAGTGAAAGTAATTACAGTACTCATAGAAATGAAAAGAATTAGAAATCGAAGATAAGATTCAAGAAAATATAAATCAGTGGCAGAATGTCATAACGAATAGAGGAACATAAAATTTAGGGAGGACAAACAATGGATGTACATACACCGTTGAAAACGATCTTGAGTCATGTCACCTAAAAACACTAACCACTGATTACGATCATTGTACGGACTAGCAACCAGATGATCTACACCTATCAAAATAGCTCAAACCAATTGTCAATAACCACATGAACTGATGTCATGTTTGATTTGGCCGCCCTTAGCATTTTTCCACTCGACTTCTACAACAAACAGCATTGCTCGTCGAAATCGGCGTTGGTTGCGAATACATAACACTTGTCTTAACCACCTCGGCTGATGACAATTCACTACTTTATCAGTAAATGTACCACCTTTACCCAGTATCCTATTCCTAACTCACGGGTTGATTACTCGGTTGTCTCAGAAAGCACAATCAGTTCTTTGAAGACACCTTTTATCGAATGCTAGTAATGGTTTGTTAAAAATAATAAGACATGTAAACTGCAAAATTCATCAATCTTCACAAACATCCTACACTAACAAATTATATAATGCTCACTATTGAATAAATTTGAGCAATAGTTGTAGTGAGAAGTAATGGTTGATAAAGTTTATTCATGTCAAGCACGAGACAAATGTCATCACTGATAGCACGTGGGATGGGATTGTCACTGTGCTGAGTTTACTTTGAGACAGTTCCGAAAAGTAGTCAAACTACATACACTGTCTACTTCAATCAGGGAAACCAAACAGTAAGTCAACGTTCATAATGACACTGATATCTAATAAACGAAAAATTACTTATGCAAAACAAATTACTTTCTTGTGGAGAGACTCCTTAACGGAGATTTTATTTTCAAATCGTTATGTATACGTCATCTGTATTCGCTGCAGTTGTGCTTTACAGGGATACTCATGCAAAGCAAGAAGCACTAGGTAGATGTTTCTTTATAGAGCGAAATTCCTCAGAAGTGTGCACACACGTCTCTATTATATATTAAACATATGACCTTCAGTTCTAACAATGATCACCTAACTATCATCTCTATTGAACTGATGTCTCATAAAAGGATGTAACAGCTATCCAGTGCTGCTTAATCCTATATAGTAACCAAAAAGATCAGTCTGTAATGAAAACAGCTAGCAAACTAAAATCAGTCCACACAAAACCACTTTATTTGTCATATCTGAAGACTGCTTAGCTGATAGTGTGATTTTTGGTATAATTTCCATTTTAATATATAGTTATATAAGAGATGATGATTGAAATGCTTACCTTATCACCATATCTTTGAACATGACTGAGATTTGTTTCGAATTTCACTTCTTTATACTGTTGATCAAGTGTTCGTTGTGTTAATTGATGCTTAAAAATGTAGAAACAAATTTGTAATAATTTAGTATCTATTGCGTAAATGACTGAAATAATATGTGATCTGAGGATAAAATAACATTGACTGGTTGCTGAGTAGTAAGTAATTTGATCTTCAGTATAAGCTAAACATACATCACATTGGTCACTTCTCAATGACCAATCATTGTATACATCACTGTCTTACAAGAGGTAAATGATCGCCCGAAAACCTTAGTAGTAATATGTCTTGATATGGAATTAGCCGATCTAGGTCCGAATCTGTCAGAAAACATTATCTCACTGAAGATTACAAGTATATCTTGTTGATGAGGGTCAAATTGTATGAAACATAAGTGGGCCAACGAAAATGTATCTATATGACATGACTCCTTGACTTCCGTCTGTTGATTCGTGGGCCAGAACGCAGTTTCAATTGTCAAAGAATATTGGCGATTAGAAGCGATCTTATAGAAATCACATAAAGCAGGAATTTATTTACTTCCACAAGCGTTAAGACTATCCTGTTGAGTACTAATGTGTTATAGCTAACATCCATTAACTTATTGTAATATACAATGAAAATCACGGTATATCGTAACTATACATATGATTTCTAAGAACACATCATTGAAAATTCATGGAGCTGTCAAACAGTAAAACTAGTGATGTCTATACAAAGTGTAACAATTCAACGAAGAATGACTACTGAATCGCGGTAGGCGGTTATTCTCAAGATTATCAATATTCACCAAGCGTATTGTATACTACACTTTCGACTATTTACCCATTCATTTAGTGGGTATGTACTGCACACAAAAGCTTGGTCACTACTATGAATTTCATTTCAAGCGTCTAAAATTATCAGTAGCTGCATGTTTATTGACGTAAACAGTGTAGTACAGCCCTACAAGTAGGTTATAAAACACAAATGTTGGTAAAGTTGTGACTTGCATCATTCTGAACCTCACATAAATAACGAATTAATTTGGTTCTCATTATCAAATGCAAGCATGAATATTTTGTTTATCTATACTACTGCTTTTCTGCCCTGAATAGAGTAAGACAAAGATAATTTCTACCTCATCTTATCTCTTATAACTTACAAAGTATATCAGTCTACTAAAGCTATTTCACATCAAGCTATGGAATATTACACTAGTTAATACTGCGAAGTTCTTCGTAATGACTAAACTCTATTGATGAGGTGTTCAGTGACTACTGGTGATCAGTTAGTGCAGGCAGTCATTAAAGTGGTTAGTACTAACTCAAAATGCTTCTACATCAATCATCGAACAAATGATAATAGGCAGTAGATGTGAACGGAAAGAAGTCGATATGTACAATCTAACTGCATGGAAATTATTCATTGGAGATTTACCAAATCGTAAAGCTTAGAATTATTCAATCAGCCATTGATACATCAGTTTGCCACACGTTTTTAATGAATTCTGACTGAATAGAGTAGGTTTCAACAGTTTCTCCTTCATCTAAGACGTTTGCAAACAATTTTCCTGGGATCCCAATAAATGCAAATCTGACATGATGAACAGACTGCATTTCCCCAAGTTAACAGTTGTATTGTAAAGGTAAATTTGTGTGATCGAGAAACTTTGGTTAAATAAAGTTTTCTACTGCTAATATTATGGCGCGGAAATAAGACAGTAGATGTTTGTGGAAATATAAAAATTGCTTTGACGCAATTCATATAAAATAGAACTATGAAGGATGACTGACGTCTGAAAGACAATGATTAATCATGGAGGAGTGACTGATTCAATGCTTGTTTGTTCCTGTTTAATGCCGATAGAATAGTATCTCTTCAGTTACAAGTTGACAGACATAATATAACTATCACCATATAGAACTGACAGACATGAAATACGTCATTAATCAATGATCAATCAATGTATGCATCTTACCTCTATTTGAGGTTATTTATGCCTCAAATGATATAATAGTAATTTTCATAGACTATGAAACTCATTAAGGTTACTTTAAAGCCTACTCTCCTCAAACCATAGATGTATTTTACTAATGACAACCAAATAGTACCAAAACGTGAACTAGCAAAGTGTTGTACAAACTATCCTAAACAATATTAATTCACAGTAAATATTGACACCAACTATTATGTAATGCGAATAGACATAGTACTTACTTTTTCAGAATCAACAATCCAATCATACGAGTATAAATCAGCGAGACAACTACTTATTCGTGGATCATCACAAAATGTTGCATAACTAGATTCATCTGGTCTTGATGCAGTAGTTGCATAAACTGTAAAATGCATATTTTTAAATAAAAGTAGAAACTTGAATGTATTGTGAATAATCAACTAATTGAAATGAATGACTAACTATTTCAATAAGTAAACTAGAAAATAAATCTAAACGTTTACTTTTCTACCATTTTGTTAAGTGATGATCAATTGATGCAAGTAATCTTGTGTTATCGGAGACTATCAGTTAACCGAATAGCTCAGTGGCAATATTCTTTGACTAGAGTAAGGCTGGTTACTAAGCGTTAGTTTCTCAGTCTTCGTAACAAAGTAATTCAAGTAAAAATTCGGTCATCGAGTATCATCTCTCAATAGGCTGTAAGTATGTCGCACTGATAAACAATAACTATCACAAATACTAAGAATGATATTTCTGAAGTACTCTCAATAAGCTGGCATCAACAACTCAGTACATGCAACATCAAGTCACATAGACTAGTAACCACTCTATTTTATGATAACTGCAGTAACTCGTCCACACCGTAATGAGTGATAAAGGAAATCTGAAGCGAATAATGGACAATGAATCGTCCAGTGTGAACAGCGACCAGTGAAATGCGAATAGTATTGATATTGCGTATCGTTTTAGAAGGTGCTTCAATATACATAGATCATATTTAGACAAAATTATACACCGTAAATGTCAGTCAAATTAAACTTTTTTTGACCAAAGTTATTTGCAACTGTACTTACTATTGATGTCAGTTGGTAGTAGTCCTGCAAACATTGAACCTGATTCACATGCTTCAACGTAGATGACTAATTTCGAATAACGTCGATGTTGTCGTAGATATTTAAGAGTGTTTATAAATGGTTTGGCATGTAACTTTAAAAGAAAACATAGAAAGAATAAACGAGTAACAATGAAGTGATTGAAATTTTCATTAAAATTGCTAAATTGATCAGTGACATTCGATCAGCACTAAAGATGTAATAGGTATGACATCAATCAGTACCTAAAAATGAATCAAAGTTTATATCTCAGTGGTACCTGAAGTTAGTCGCAGCTTTAATAGCTCATTCGCGACATACTACTTTTCGAAGCTGTATGATCAGAGTTTGAATCTATTAGATAGCGTCAGTTTTCACTAGGTTTCAGATGCCCCATTTTGATAGATGACGATTTAAGGGAAACTTATGTTATGTAGGGTTTCGTGATCACTTCTTTTAATCACTCAAAATAGCCGAATTATAATAATGACTTAATTTGATTCTGATTATCACTGGTTGATATCAGTAGTGTGCCATTAATAACCAGTTGTTTCGTCCTTGTCAGAGACTCTTCTACATTTCATATTCACGATTTTACTAGGGAATTCGATTGTAAGGCCTCCAGGTTGGCAAATGCATAACTCTGACCATTACTGAGCAGCTCGGCATAAAATGGTAGAATTCTCACTTCCATCAATTTATGATATAGTGTGATGCTCGTCTGTTGTCATCCTTGATAATTGTTACACTCCTGACAAGTCTGAACGCTGCTATTCATGACTTCTCATTAGAAATTCCGAAACATTCTGAAATTAGTCACTAGTGTGGTGACTTTTATAGTTGATTCAAGGTGGGTTTTGCCGTGATTAGCATTTACAATGTCTTCATCACCGATTGAGAAGTGAAATACTAGGACGAAGTAGTTGTTCAGTATTCTCTGGTTTTCAGTGGTACTTAACCAACATCAATCTGTTACAAATACAAATTGCAAATTAATTATAGTTCTAAAGTTTCGCATCTATCCAGTTCTGCACATACTCAAATGTCATACTCCCCCTAACAGTTACCGCTGTCCTTGTTCGTTTTCGGTATACCTGGAATATGATGATTGGAAAATAGTATTGCCGGTTTTTATTCCATTTTGTCTATCTACTGACTGTTAATCTATTCTTTCTCAGTGATGTATATTAGAGCTAGTCGACTGTGTATTACATCAAATACCAATTTATAATACATGTTTAAGAAGCTTCACATAAAGTGAAACCAGTGACATCTGTGAATATATCACTGCTGATGAATATGTAAATAAGAAGGATTCGGCAAATGAATAAAATACATGATCGATTTTTCAACCCGAAGTACAACTGTCTTTTAGAAAAACTGACACTTACATCGTCATCAGGGAACGCAAGTATACCAGGAGCTCCATGATCAGTGAAATATATAAATACATCGTCATTTTTTCCACTGTGAACAGAAAGCAAGTAACAAATCTGGTTAGTTGTCTTATAAAGACTAGTTTGACTAAGTAGTGTAACATTATGAAACATTTTAATCCAATTTCAAATTAGGAAACTAGTGAGCACTGGAGAGTTATTTTTCAAGAGTACGCATCCATATTTGTAATGGACGTCGAGACAACTATCGATAGATCTCATCACTAGTGTTCAACCTTGAAGCTAATAAGTTTGAATTGAACAATTCATATTGTTATATTAAAATAACCTGTAAGGTGTCTCATTTATATATCAGGCTTAGAATACTAGTTTGATACAGCAATACATACAAGAGCTAACATCAAATTGATTATATTAATTATGGAGATCCAAACAATATCACTAACATTATCTTCTTTCTTCTGAATTACTCTTCATGTCCAAATATTGTCTTCCGTAGAGACAAGAATGGTTATTCATTTATAAGTTTGACTGACTCATTTATAAACTCAGATTTTCGAAGTCTATACGAATTGCCTAAAATAATTATTTTCAGCTGACATTTTAAGAATCGCTCAAGTTCGACACGGTTAATGGTATCCAAAAGTAAATAGTTGTTTTTTGTCACTTCCATGTTGATATTGGTATGGCACCACTAAAAACCGAGGAACACTAGAAAGCTCCTTCTTCCTAGTATAACCCTCCTCAACAGTGCTCACTCTCTCTTCCACTAGGTAGTACAACTCAGAGTCTTCAAATCTCACGAAGTAAACTTAAACATCAACAACACTGAGTCAACTGAAAATCAGTGGTAGAATTTCCACATTCCATCGGTTTGTGTTATATCACGACGATCATCCAATATCATTGGTGATAACATTTCAATTGACGACAAGTATGAAGTAGAAGTTCAGAAATATTGGAAAGCAACAATCAATTTTCAATATTATTTTATACTACTGATTAGTAGGCAGAATTATAGACAAGTAATTTTCGCATTTCTAAAATGGTAACATTCTTGCCTATTTCACAAGTTGATCCTCATTTATTTTTGGTTATTTGTATTGAAAAATCACAAATGATCAGTAATAATTTAAAATCAACTTGACAAATTTAACAAAAGTGGCTGTGATCATATTTTTCGTCTTTATTACTTATCTACTAATAAGTAGCATAAAGTTGTATTCGAAATTTGTTGGATTTTTTATGGTTTGGTGTCCTATCCAATCCTAACGCAGTCATAGTCTGTGTAATAAAACTTAATTGTAGTAGCTACTAACAAGAAGTTCAGTTTTCAAATGAGTTTACCTTTTCAGAACTTTCCCTTCAGCCCTTTTATCACCTTTCAGTACTTGTAGAAAAGTCTTTGGATTAACTTTCTGAAAGAAGAAAAGGATAATTTTTAGTAACAAATATTAATACTTATGTATATTGAGACGAAAATACAGGTACCACTTGAAACTAACTTACAAAGGACTGACCAATTTTGTTGTTTGTTCCATCACATAGTAATGTCAGTTTGTTACACCAGTGTCTGCCTAAATGAATCATGTTGGTTAGAAGACATCAAACAAAAGCCTCTCAACGAATTTTACTCATGGACGGATATATTACCATTGACCAGATAATGTTATATTTAAACTCTGTCGCAGTTCTGATATAATTTAACGCATGATATTTACTCATCATTTTAGTCAAATCCATAATGACCAACTGTACAGTAAATCACAAACTTAATCATTTTAGAGGTGTATAATAAGAATGCTTTTGAATATTCTTGTTGACTTGTCAGAGACTGAAATTGATCAGTCTCTGTTATCATATGTGCATCCCGAATGGATCGCCTCTACATGGCAGTAGTTCGCAAGTGTTGTTTGTGTTGAATTGTGACTGACAAGTGGAAGTCACGACGAACGGTCCATCCGATTTTAAACTCACCAGCTGGATGTACCTGTACAAGTGTGTATGTTTGAACTCAGTAGCCGATTGGTGAACATGATGGCCTTTTGCGAAATACAAAGTGACATCAAGTCATGGTGTACATATCTACACTGATATCCAGGCGCAATTATATAACAAGTCTGATATAGGACCTAACGACCGTACAGGGATCTGCTTACCAGTCACAAATCAACTCTAATATTTTGAGCTAGTTTCATGGAAACTGGAATGAAGTCAAAGTGATTGCATTCGTCACCAATATATGTCAGTGAGGTCTAAATGAAAACCATGGAGTACTGAACGACTGTTTTGTCCTAGTATGACATGAAGAATTCGCCCAGTACTTCCTTGCTTTTAATCGTGTCTTACCAACATCAATTATTTCAGACATTCCAGAGTGTTTGAAGTTGTTTTTGCATGTTGTCGACACTGTCAAATTTGAACTTGATACTATGAATTGACCTGAAGTGGACAAAGTTGACAACCTTCGAACACTGGACAACTGTCTTATCCTAGTATCTAATATCTCAGCAGTGTACATCCGTAATCCTATTACGTAGTCGAGCTTAAAACGTTTTCAAATTAAACAATATTCACAACACTAAAATCCATTTGAATTCAGCTTATTAGTGACGAATTGCGAATGGAAATTACGAAAGGCACTAGTCAAGTGGAACGTCAGAGAGTCACTTATTGCTAGCCATGAATAAGGTCAAGCAAATGTATCATAAATTGGTGTCAAAATATGAAACCGTTGTATACCAGACCAGTGGACTAGTGAGCAAGAATAAGATATAGAAACTCTGACCCTATGCTGTTGGAGTCACAAATATGTACTACTGGGTCACAAACTAAGTCGAGATAGCTGTCAAGTGTTTCCTGGTTTCAATCAGTTATCTAACATTGATCAGCTTTCTTATATCACATCACAAATCACAATCTATCGAATCTATTCTTCGTGCTATTGAGATCCTTACGAATATGCAACATCTAGTCAAGTATTTGCTAACTAGGATATCTGTAAGCGAGTGTTTCCACTCAATAAATGTCTTGGCCTTAACTCGTATTCGCTAGTGTTTGAACTTTCTATTCAGACTTTTGAGGATTGCTTTCGTCATTGAGACATCATGCCAACAAATCACCGTCTTCAAATCTATCAAGTCTTAGTATAAACAAAATATCCCACTCCTCACTCTGTGACAACTGGAAGACTATTTCAGTAGTTGATATCTAATTCAGAATTTGCGTGACTGAATAATACTATCATTATTGTTACTATGATCATTATTAGAAAAGTTTAATCAAATATAGAATGATCTATAAGGTGATACAGTTGATACTTACTTTACCCTTATAATCGATAACCACTCCTTTATAATAATCTTTATGTCTATAGTCATTGAAAATTTTCCCAGGAAATGGATTTCTGAAATTCACAAGTAAAAGAAGTGAGATTAATTCCTTGAAGCGATACTTTATAATATCACACAGTTTGAATAAGTCAGCAGAAAACTATGAATCTAGACGTCTTAGTAATTGTCATTCGTCAGTTAAACTTATTTACTAAAAGTAACAATTCCGATGAAATTGTGAATACACCTTGTTGATGAGTACTTGTTAAATAGAAATGTCAGTGAAGGATTTCTTGCTGACTATGTCCAACATAATTCCCATGATGTCTGATCAGTTGAATTACTGATCATATTATAACTTTATCACATAGATTTCTTTATACTATCATAGAAAATATTGGAAATGTAACTTAACACTACTTCAAGATCAATCAATGTAATTTTTCAAGAAAGCATCATATTACTAATACACATTGGTCGAGCTACTTATAAACAAAACAATAGATTTGTCATTATTGGTTGTTGAGAAGGAATGATTGTTCCAAAGAAGTGAATCAGTAGGAAAATTAATGATAAGATCAAGACTTGCCAGTATCTTCAACTCTTATAGGATAAATCATAAATATGATTGTTAAATGTAGAAAATCCTTAAGAAAGCCGATATATCGACTGTGAATACTGTAGTATTCTCAAGTTGAACAATACTGGATACAAAGTCACTACAAATCAATGTTCCATCAATTTTTTTATAATGACTGGATATTCTATAGTTCTTGTCAGTTCCCTCCTCCCTTGCACCTTCCATAGTACTATCTAGGTTCGAATAGAGAGAATGTACATTGTGGTTGGGCCAACCAGTTGAAATTATCGTTTCAAATACGTTACAGACTAGTATCATCAACTTTATTAATGTACGCTTTTAAGATAAAACTTAAACTTTATTGTAATAAATATCACATTGATTATCATAGGTTAAATGTCCGATTGTCCCTATTACTGTAGATAATAAATCGAATGTGGTTTTGACTATACTGAGTTCTCTGAACTGCATAGTTTAATTGTGGTGATGTCACCATCATTCTAGACGACTTCATCAGCTAAAACGTTTGGTAGAAGTGGGCTGTGAGATATCACGACCTTGTTTACTTCAGTTGAAATAAAGCTGGCTAAAGACTATCTATCGTACATCTGGCCTACATGTATCTGGTCACTGGTATATGCCTAAGCGATATACACAAGATTAAGTGCTCTACGGATATTTGTTTATCGGAACCGAAGTAATTACGATCCAACAATGACAGTTCTCATACTGAGTGCAATACGTGGACTTATTTTGTACACACACACACACACAAAAGTTACCGTAGTACCACAAACTTTTCAGAACATATAACACATAAATAATTAAGTAAACAATCCAATAATTACGTACAATTATGCATAAACGTATACGTACTACTCACTCTTTATTATGAGCAATATCATCGTACATAAATGTGATAATATGTTCTGGTTTTACACCCTTTGAAAGTAATACATGATATGCATGACAGACATCAGCCTACGTTTATAAAAGAAAACAAATGAGGTCATTTAATTAGCTGTAAACAAATCAATCTTGTTGTGATTGAAATTAAAATGAGACATGAAAAATGGATTCCTGGAGACGAGTTTTATGAAGAATTTGTCAAATGTATGTATTTGCCACATATATGAAGACATTTAGACTAAGATTCCAACTGATTCCACTAGTGTCGAGATTCATAATTAGTAACATTAAAATGAGAACATACAAACAAACATATCACTGTTACATAAATATGGATATTTGAACTCAGTTTCTCAGGGTATAACACTGTTATGATTGACACCAATGAACTAAACTTTAGTCCCAGTGAGAAGAAGGATATGAAGTTTTGCATAACAACCTAATACAATCTACACTGCTAAGTTACTATTAACAGTTCTGTCATCACAACACACTCATATTTGTAACAAGTAACATAAAATAATCATAGTCGTGTACATGTGTATTCACCCACCTTCTCATTCTTTCATCCGGGAACAAATATTACACAGTTAGTCATTTCAATATGAGTCTAGTTTTTCTAGTTACATGTATGACTTGTTTGACTTATAGTGTAGTTACTTACATTTATTAAAATATGCGGTTGGTTACCATCTAAGCAACTACAACAGTACAGCAGATTGATGGTTGTTAATTGAATTCGTGATCAAAATGCAAAGTTACAATCTCATAATATAAACATGAGAAACAGATTTCCTAATACACTTAGATTCATGTTAAGATCATTGATTGTGTCCACACTTACAGACAGAATGAAGAGCTGAATACGAAGTCTGCTTAGCTTCCTAATAATCGCAATTATATGGGTCGTTTAAACAAAGTTAATAGAATATTCAAAATATTTCAAGATTGTTTGAATGAACATCTTCCATTCATTCTGTTTATGCTTACAAGATAAATTTTGTGATTACTGTCATATAATTCAATCTGCGGCATAAACCACATCTCACGTTAACTTGCTTTAATTTGAATAGTCTTTGAAATGATTTCCCACATCGACTGAGATACCCATGTATGCAATCATTCGACTTCTGTTCATCAATCCATTACAGTAGTTCTAGACATTGTACAACATAATTCTAATTGATATACTGAACCTGTATTATTACTAATAAGTGAATATTTATTACTTATTAACTAGTAGTATTTCCGTCTCAATAAATAATAATCAACTACTTAAAATATCTACTTTATTCGTTTGCCATTTTACACTTGCAGACAATTCTCTCAACTAGTGGCTTATAATGACATTGAATGGTCGTCACAAATTATAGTTTAATTGAGATGGTAATTGTTGTGGATATAAGCATTTTTAGTTGACTGAATATATCCCAGATTGATGTTGACAGGGTATCGTTGAAAAATATGAAGCACATGACAGCTGTTTTTGTTAAAGTGTGGAACTCCCCACAAGCACACTTATTGATGCGACTAATCCTCTGCACCACTGAATTGACATCCAATGATAGAATTCCCACTTACATCAATTTGTGATTTATATACATATAGATATATATTGTGAAACATTCATTCATTGTCATTGGTGTTAACTTTTTCACTGCCGACAAGTCTAGACTCCACAATTCACGACTTCTCACTAAAACTTTAACATCATTTTGAAGTTAGTCACTTGTGAGACGATTCGTTTAGTTCAGTTGAAATGGTGTAGATTCTGTGCACTATGCACACTGACAAGAAGTTCCACACTAGAATGAAACAACTGTCCTGTGTGCCATGCTTTTCAACGGTATCCTACCAACATCAATCTGTGAGATAGTCAAACAACTAAAATGAAAAGAAACACAGATTATACTTACTTGATGTCTATAATTCTCAAATCCATTTGATCCAGCAACTAAAACAGCCCATTTATGTCTATCATCAACATTTTCTTCAGAATATTCATTACAGTCTACTAGTACAATACGTAAAATATGAATAAAAAATATTGAATAAAACATTATTTCTCTTTATTAATTTATTTCAAAATTTTAAATGTTTGTTTCTATCTACATTTTGTAACTGGTCATCCACTTATATACATACAAAATGATCAGATGGTTGCCATAGTGATTAACAAGTGGCATTTATTTGCCCACACAAAAGAAACAGAAAAAATTTTCAAATCTACTTTGTAACGTTAATTCGAAAACAAAATGTTTGTTTATTTATTTTTTCTCCTTTTTTTTCTCAAGTACTTAATAAATCAGTGAATAGTTCAATGTACAATATACATTTATCCTATGAATTAGATGATTTCATAATTTTATCTTTTTTTTCTTATTTTCAAGATTTGAAATAATTTAAAATGAACTTTACTACTCATTGAATATTGAAGTTAATTGTGTTGGTTACAGAATGATGTGAATTTTGTATTGTTAACAATTAAATAATACTGAATGATAGGTATCATGTAATTTGTATTGTGACTGGCAAGTGGAAGCCAGTACGCGCGTTTCGTCCTATTTGGGACTCATCGGCTGGATGTACTTGCATCACAATGTTGATGTTCACACTGGGATTCAAACTCAGTCCGGTTCGTGTCATACGCCACCGCGTACACCACTAGACTACTGAGTCCAGATAGTCAAATAAATAGGAATATACTAATTCATCCTACTATTAAATTATAGTTTAGTTTAAGTATTACAACTTGAAATCTATTGTACTGATAATTGTGAATAAAGTTGAATGTTTGCAAAAGTTTATTAAATTAATGGTATTTGAAAGTGATATGTCTTCGGCTGAAACAAACGAATGAATTCGTACTAATTGAATACGGTTGAAGATAGAATAGTACATGGGAATTATATATATCTGATGTCATCTATAGTCAATATGCTTAGTGTGAACATTTTATCTGACATAATTACAATATGTATGGATCTTCCTATTGATATATCATGTACTGAAATTGGTCAATGTTATTTGCTATCTGTGCATCCTGAGTAGATTGTCTCCATATAGCGAAAGTTTACAAATATTGTTCCAGTTGGATTGGGACTGACAAGTGGAATTCAAAACGTATGTTTAGTTCAATTTGAAACTGGTCAGCTGGAATTACCTGCACAAGGATGGTGGCCTGAATCTCAGTAGCATAGTGGCGAACGCGATGGTGTTTAGCACAAAACGAATTGCATTCGAGTGCCGATGTGAACACTGGCACTCGTCCTGATCGTCCTGATTTACGCTTGACAGTCAAAATCCAAATGAATGATACTTGATATCTCTGACACTTTTACATTAAATCAGATACCACGACTTGATCCTTCCCAAGACACAGCTACTCCAAAAGACAACACTTTTAGAAAGGTTATATTCTGGAGAAAAACTGAAACGAGTTGAGTGAACGACATTTATGTGAATGCATCCATCTTCATATCAATTAATTTACACTGATTATTCATCAAAGTGAAATCATCAACTAATATAGCTGATGTATAAAGTGCAACATTTTATTCATACGATTAAATGTCATGGAAACTAATCTGAAATATGTCTCACATTGAATCAAATTAATGTGACACAAGTTTATAAATCCACTTGATTTACTGAACAATTGTACTTTGTGGATTTTGAATTTCCTACAGGGGGTAATTGGTAGATGAAATAAAATCTGTTATTTAATCACCATTTACTATTTATTGATTATAGTTGAATCTTACATAATCACGAAAACAGTAACGGTTACTGATTAGAAGAAGTTAACTTTATTTATTGAGAAGTGAATGTAATCATTGAAACCGTCGAAAACGTATAAACTTGTATCTCGAAGGAAACTGAAGATATATGGAAGGTAGTCTTTAGAAAGTCAATAGGAAACTCTATTTGACTTAGTTTTACTGTTATTTGTAACTCGTCAGCTAGGTGCACTATCAATCTAAAGAAAAACACAGTTTCTGATGGTGAATTGAATCTTTGGATTGTCAATGTAATCACCTCAGTCAGTTGTACAAGTTGGCAATTCTCACCTGATTATTTTACAGGTAACGGTTTCGTATTGCTAAACTAATTAACGTGTTATCGAATAGATCACAATTAATGGTACAACATAGTGACGAGTGGTGAATACTGTGAAATATATTTCATATGTGGATTTTTAAAGATTACCGCTCCCTATCTCCCGAATGGTCCTCCAACATAACGAAGTATAAGTGAAATAAAATCACCTAGATTGGTGAGTGATAAACTTCTATTAGGACTACTAGGAATCAAACATACACCACATTCACAATTAATCAGCATGAAGGATATGTATAATTTTGTGATGGTATCAGATTGTGGATTATTTAGGTCTATCGGTGTGTTTTACTGCTTAGCAAATTTACATTTTGTACTACGAATTAGCCTTGGTTAGACAGCTTTTCCAAACAATAAAACAAAGTACTCAAAATTGCATAAAATAATCTTAACGAGTCAAAATATTCCCCCAACATTACAATCCGTATCTTTCGAATATGCTATTTAAACTGAATAGTCATTCGTGATGAAACAAGTACAATTCAATATTTTAACATAGGCATCTAAGAATCATCGCTGTCTAGAACTGGTATCTATTGTACCATCATCACTTCATGATTAGGATATGGAAATGTAGCAATACATTGATCTGATATTGTTTCTACGGAAAACCCCTAGTCATCCGGATCTAATTCTCTATTCCATCTTTCATAAACAGTAACGTAAACTCACTTAGATAAATGAAGTCTTTATTAGTTGGCATTCAGCTCTCATATTCAAACATCTTTTAATACAGTTATTACGATACATACATATGTATATGTTGCATTATGATTGTAGATACTTACATGCAATCGTCGAGATACAAATCGCAATCATCCAAGCAAATTAACATCATATAAAGTGTTTAATCAAACTATATATATCAATATGTGACTTGTAATATATAAATATATATATATATACCTTATTTTTCGTATATGCATATCCACTTAATAATAATATAAGTTGTCTGTGTTCGTCACATATTGATGTTGATGGGGTACCAACGAAAACCGGAGAGCAGTAAACATCTGTTTCATTCTAGTATAAAACTCTTCAGCAATGCACACGCTTGATTGTCGTCGGGCCTTAGAGTCTCAAGGTGAATCCATTACCACCTTCACTATAATGCTCGTCGACGTCCAGTGGTTGAATTTCAGCTCTCATTGATTAGTGATATAGCTTGACGATCATCTATTATTATTAGTGATAACTCTCTTACTCTCGATAAATCTGTACTCCACTGGTTACGACTTCTGATTAGATCTTAAGAAACATCCTACAACTAGCCATTTGTCGAATAATAGTAACTGATATGAATTGGTTTTATGTCTTGACATCATTGACATTAGGCAAAGATGGACGGTAGTTTGAAGGTAGTTGGTAGAAAATCTTGGACCTAAGTTACATGCTATTTGCCATATCTACGTAATGCAAGCTAATGGCTACACTGAGTGTTGATTGATGGAATTTGACTAGCACCACAAATGATGTAATATACATCAAACTAGTCACAACGCAGTAATCAATGAATGTATGTGATCAGTCTAAATTCAACTAGACATCTTTTGCACAACTAATAAAAAAGCATATACAAACATATTTCAGCAGATTTGATTAGATCCACTAATTAATTCTAATTACTAATTCGGTTACTGTGTGATTATAGTATGCAATGTATCTTAATTATAAAGACTTTATAGGCTTAAACTATTCTGTGCCGTAAGATGTTCATTTTGACATAATCTAACATAAATCCCGACCGTAGCTGCTACCTTGACGTGGTGGTCGGGCTTGCCTATTGCGATGACTCAACCGAGCTATACTGGCTGGAACATATGTTCCTGTAGGTTCTACCATGCCAGGCAGGTCGTCTGGAGAACGATAAGACTAAAAGCAGCTACTCAAGGTCTAAGGGCGAAAGTCGTACTGCTGACTGCAGAGGGGTGTGACAGCAGTAAGGTGTTTCCCTCGGACAACCAGCATCTGCAGCGATGCTGCCTTCTCACAAGGAAGGAGGGGTTAGAAAAGGTCGGCCCTAAAAATGTCACACCTCACCCTACCTCACGGATTTCCGTCTCCGGCGGTAATGGGTGCCCACTAAGGCTTTTAAGTGCGGAGCTAATACTCAAGAAACCCTTCATAAAAAGGCCGTGCGTGACAGGCCTCAAGCAGTTGTCCCTTGGGCTCTGCGGTCAAGCTCTCAGGTCTCTAGGACCGACACTAATCTACCTTCTTTTTCAGGTTCCTCAAGAAACACCCTTCCACGGTGTGGGCAGCCGAGAAGTGACAACTGCCCTCATACCCGTAAAAGCACGAGAGTCCAAATCGGTCAACCTAACATAAACGACCTATGTACTGTTAATCAGAAAAAAATGTTTACATAGAAACTAATAAATTATTAATTATTAATTAAAGTTCAATGAAATGTTTTGTTTACTTTAGTAATCAAGTAATTGTATCGTTCAATGTTAATTACTAACAATCATTGATACACTTTAAATGAATCAAAGATCAAATGTGATCATCTGTGAACATTAGACTACTGAATAATATTTTAATGAGGAGAGATATGGAGAATAGTATTTTGTATGTTCTTATTTAAACAAATACAAAACTATGTTTAAAACAAAAAAAAAAAAAACAAGCAAAGATGATCATAAAAGAATAGGAATGAGTACGGGATATACTTCATGTGACCGTTTCAGTTGGATTACAACAGCATTGTGTTTGGTTAAATGATATAGACTGAAATGAATCCACGTTTATTTCAAGGTTTCTCTTCAACTCATGCTGTACAATCTAGTAACAATTATAATAGTTTAGTTGATTGAATTAGGCAAGGATTGGCGTTGATAAAGTATCATTAGTAAACTAGGGAGCACTGAACAGCTGTTTTATCTTAATACAAGACTTTTCTTCAGTGTACAATTCCCTTTATGATTCCTCAGGCGGAACCGAACTTAGATTCTTCAGGTAAACTTCTTTACTTGAACACCACTGGGGCGGTGCACAGTAGTATAATCCTCACGTTCATCGATTTATGATCATCCTTTGTCATTAGTGATAATTGTCTCACGAGGGAGAGGAAGCTAAGAATAATATTCCGTCGGTAATTTTATAAAAGAATATAAAGTTATGTTGTAGTCGTTGATGATACACGTGTTTTAAAGAGAGTGTTTTACATCTTTTCATGTAGTTCATGTTACTGTTAGTTCCTAGAATTCGACGTGTGAAACTTTTTCGCACATTTTATACACGTATTCTATCTATGCTATTTATACTCGAGAAAATAAATGAGCAGTTCTCGAGTTTAGGTCTTACACATATCTTAAACAAAGTAAGTTTAACCACCGTTATATAAAATTTATTAAGAAGAAGGCCTATCAACCTTCTAGTTTTGAAGATTGTAAAGGAGGCGTGCTCCATGAACTTGAAATTGCCAGAATATTTAATACTCAGGACGCTTTTAAATTGCAGTATTCAGACCTTGAAGCCATTTAGACAATAAATGATGGTGGTGCTATATCTCAACTTGATAGAAATGGAAATTCCACCGTTAGACATCGGCCAAGTGGTGCAGTGGGTTAGGCGTTGACCAACCTGAAGCCCGTGAAACGAAATTTACGGAAAGCACTGCTGGGGAATTTCACATTGGAACGAAATAGCTGTTTAGTGCTTTCTGGTTTTCAACGGTTCATTACAAACATAAATCTTTGAAGAATTCAATCAATTTAAACTTATTACCTATCTCTACAAACCTCCTTGATTCTGCTTATGTTTCTATTTATAACATGCCAGATATCTGTGACTTCATTATAGACAAGTGTAAGTCTTTTCACTGTGCGTTCGGACTAGAAATATTTTTGATGGCCATTACACTCTTGTTTGACAGATACGACATGAACTAATTGTTAATGCCATCAAACATTAATCGACTTATGTAGTTTGACGAAGGAATTTTTTGACAATTCTTCTTCACCAAGCCTTTGAAACATGTTCGAAAAGTTTTAAGTACATTTCCTAATAACCCGGTAGATGATCTAGCTCCTCTCCCAGATAGGATTACCACGACAAACACAGCCCGTCATAACAGTGTTTACAATGTTATGGAAAGCTATATGAAACTAAAACTAAAGTGATTAAACTGTATAAAAAGTGTTTTTTTATTGAACAACAGCCACAACGTGAGATTAGAAAGTCACAACGAAGTGAAGGCGGTAATGGATTCACCTAGAGACTTTGAGGCCCAATGGCAATCAAACGTGTGCATTTCTGAAGAGTTTTATACTAGAATGAAACAGATGTTTAGTGCTCTCCGGTTTTCATTGGAACCCCATCAACATCAATATGTGACGAACACAGACAACTTATATTATTATTAAGTGGATATGCATATACGAAAAATAAGGTATATATATATAAATATATATATATATTTATATATATTTATATATTACAAGTCACATATTGATATATATAGTTTGATTAAACACTTTATATGATGTTAATTTGCTTGGATGATTGCGATTTGTATCTCGACGATTGCATGTAAGTATCTACAATCATAATGCAACATATACATATGTATGTATCGTAATAACTGTATTAAAAGATGTTTGAATATGAGAGCTGAATGCCAATTAATAAAGACTTCATTTATCTAAGAGAGTCTACGTTATTGTTCATGAAAGATGGAATAAAGAATTAGATCCGGATGACCAGTGGTTTTTCGTAGAAACAATATCACATCAATGTATTGATACATTTCCATATCCTAATCATGAAGTGATGATGGTACAATAGATACCAGATCTAGACAGTGTTGATTCTTTGATGCTTTTTAAAAAAAATCTGAATTGTACTTGTTTCATCACGAATGACTATTCAGTTTAAATAGCATATTAAAAGGATACGGATTGTAATGTTGAGGGAATATTTTGACTCGTTGAGATCATTTTATGCATTTCTGAGTACTTTGTTTTATTGTTTGGAAAAGCTGTCTAACCTAAGCTAATTCGTAGTACGAAATGTAAATTTGCTAAGCAGTAAAACACACCGATAGACTTACATAATCCACAACTATGATAACATCACAAAAATATACGTATAATTGACACTATTTAATTATGAATGTGGTGTATGTCTGATTCCTAGTAGTCCTAATAGAAGTTTATCACTCACCAATCTAGGTGGTTTTATTTCACTTATACTTTGTTATGATGGTGTATCACTTGGGAGCTAAGGGGCGGTAATCTTTTAAAATCCCCATTTGAAATATATTTCACAGTATTCACAACTCGTCACTATGTTTTACCATTGATTGTGTTGTATTCGATAACACGTTAATTATTTTAGCAATACGAAACCGTTACCTGTAAAATAACGAAGTAAGAATCGCCAACTTGTACAACTGACTGAGGTGATTTCATTGACAATCCAGTGATAGAATTCACCATCAGAAACAGTGTTTTCCTTAAGACTGATAATGCACCTAGCTGACGAGTTACAAATAACAGTCAAACTAAGTCAAATAGAGTTTCCCGTTGACTTTCTAAAGACTACCTTCCATATATCTTCAGTTTCCTTCGAGATATAAGTTTATACGTTTTCGACGGTTTCAATGATTACATTCACTTGTCAATAAATAAAGTTAACTTCTTCTAATCAGTAACGGTTACTGTTTTCGTGATTATGTAAGATTCAACTATAATCAATAAATAGTAAATGGTGATTAAATAACAGATTTTATTTCATCTACCAATCACCCCCTGTAGGAAATTCAAAATCCACAAAGTACAATTGTTCAGTAAATCAAGTGGATTTATAAACTTGTGTCACATTAATTTGATTCAATGTGAGACATATTTCAGATTAGTTTCCATGACATTTAATCGTATGAATAAAATGTTGCACTTTATACATCAGCTATATTAGTTGATGATTTCACTTTGATGAATAATCAGTGTAAATTAATTGATATGAAGATGGATGCATTCACATAAATGTCGTTCACTCAACTCGTTTCAGTTTTTCTCCAGAATATAACCTTTCTAAAAGTGTTGTCTTTTTTGAGTAGCTGTGTCTTGGGAAGGATCAAGTGGTGGTATCTGATTTAATGTAAAAGTGTCAGAGATATCAAGTATCATTCATTTGGATTTCGACTGTCAAGCGTAAATCAGGACGATCAGGACGAGTGCCAGTGTTCACATCGGCACTCGAATGCAATTCATTTTGTGCTAAACACCATCGCGTTCGCCACTATGCTACTGAGATTCAGGCCACCATCCTTGTGCAGGTAATTCCAGCTGACCAGTTTCAAATTGAACTGAACATACGTTTTGAATTCCACTTGTCAGTCCCAATCCAACTCAAACAATATTTGTAAACTTTTGCTATATCGAGACAATCTACTCAGGATGCACATATAGCAAATAAGATTGACCAATTTCAGTCCATGATATATCAATAGGAAGATCCATACATATTGTAATTATGTCAGATAAAATGTTCACACTAAGCATATTGACTATAGATGACATCAGATATATATAATTCCCATGTACTATTCTATCTTCGACCGTATTCAATTAGTACGAATTCATTCGTTTGTTTCAGCCGAAGACATATCACTTTCAAATACCATTAATTGAATAAACTTTTGCAAACATTCAACTTTATTCACAATTATCAGTACAATAGATTTCAAGTTGTAATACTTAAACTAAACTATAATTTAATAGTAGGATGAATTAGTATATTCCTATTTATTTGACTATCTGGACTCAGTAGTCTAGTGGTGTACGCGGTGGCGTATGACACGAACCGGACTGAGTTTGAATCCCAGTGTGAACATCAACATTGTGATGCAAGTACATCCAGCCGATGAGTCCCAAATAGGACGAAACGCGCGTACTGGCTTCCACTTGCCAGTCACAATACAAATTACATGATACCTATCATTCAGTATTATTTAATTGTTAACAATACAAAATTCACATCATTCTGTAACCAACACAATTAACTTCAATATTCAATGAGTAGTAAAGTTCATTTTAAATTATTTCAAATCTTGAAAATAAGAAAAAAAAGATAAAATTATGAAATCATCTAATTCATAGGATAAATGTATATTGTACATTGAACTATTCACTGATTTATTAAGTACTTGAGAAGATAAAGGAAAAAAAATAAATAAACAAACTCTTTTTTTTCGAATTAACGTTGCAAAGTAGATTTGAAATTTTTTTCTGTTTCATTTGTGTGGGCAAATAAATGCCACTTGTTAATCACTATGGCAACCATCTGATCATTTTGTATGTATATAAGTGGATGACCAGTTACAAAATGTAGATAGAAACAAACATTTAAAATTTTGAAATAAATTAATAAAGAGAAATAATGTTTTATTCAATATTTTTTATTCATATTTTACGTATTGTACTAGTAGACTGTAATGAATATTCTGAAGAAAATGTTGATGATAGACATAAATGGGCTGTTTTAGTTGCTGGATCAAATGGATTTGAGAATTATAGACATCAAGTAAGTATAATCTGTGTTTCTTTTCATTTTAGTTGTTTGACTATCTCACAGATTGATGTTGGTAGGATACCGTTGAAAAGCAGGACACACAGGACAGTTGTTTCATTCTAGTGTGGAACTTCTTGTCAGTGTGCATAGTGCACAGAATCTACACCATTTCAACTGAACTAAACGAATCGTCTCACAAGTGACTAACTTCAAGATGATCTTTGAAATCTAGTGAGACGTCGAGAATTGTAGAGTTCAGACTTGTCAGCAGTGGAATAGTTATCACTAATGACAATCAATGAATGTTTCATAATATATATCTATATGTATCTAAATCACAAATTGATGAAAGTGGGAATTCGAGCATTGGATGGCAATCCAGTGGTGCAGAGGATTAGGCGCATCAATAGGTGTGCTTGGTGCGGAGTTCCACACTTGAAAGAGCAGCTGTCATGTGCTTCATGGTTTTCGACAGTACACTGCCAACATCAATCTGGGACATATTCAGTCAACTAAGAATGCTTATATCCACAAAAATAACCATCCCAATAGAACTATAATTATTTTCTTTCAAAGGAATGCAAACATGAAGTTGAAATAAAAGAGAAAAAGGAAAACGAATGATAACAATCGAAGAGTAAACAAATAATAATAAATGATGTATTCCCTTTTGTCGTTAAGCTTAGGTTTCCAGTTATTTGTCATAGATAATAGTAATTAAACTGTGATTGCCTAACAACTTATAAAGATGAAATTTTCACCATGACACTTGTTGATTTTTATACCCGAATATTATCTCATGATCCAATCTGATTAGTTGAATGAAAGCAGTTCTTAGTTGACTGAATATGTCACATACTGATGTTGACCGAGTTCAAATCAAATCAAGGATCACTGGTTATTCGTCTCGTCCTAGTATGGCACTGTTAATCAGTGCACACTTTAGATTCTACTCCAGGCACTTCAGATTGGCGAACTCAACCCTCTGCGCCACTGTGCTGGCATTCAATGGTGGAATTCCTACTTCCATCAATTCGTAATATTTAATGCGACGATCGTTCATTGTCATTCGTGATAATTGTCTAACGCTGGATAAATCTGAACTGTAGTGGTTACGATTTCCCATGACAGCTTCGGACACATCCTTAAGCTAATCATTAATTAGTTGATTATTATAATTGAATTGACATAGTTTTTGAAGATCAGTATTTTTATTTGATTGAATACGTCACAGATTGATGTTGTTTGATGTTATCTACATTTAATTGATTGTACAGTTCCATCAAAGTTTCACAAAAAGAAAATCAATTTTACAAAAGCTTTCTGGAAGATACTTCAATCTAAATGTCATTAGATATTTGTATTCACTTGAATAAATAAATAAATAAATAATGAAGCGAATATGGCAAATAGTATTGAACTCATTTCAAATAGAAGAGATGGTTGTATTATGAAGATCTTAGAATATTTCACTTTGTGTCGATTCACTAGGAGTAGTATGGTTACAGTTTAGATTGGTAATTAGAGGTTGATTATTCTGTTTATGGAACCAAGTTCTGTAGATTAATATGAGACGACTGTGGATTTGAACTGGCTTACTTAGTGTTAATGAAGAGGCATAAATAATATTAGTAGTTCTATTAACACGGAAGTTATGTGCCTTATACTATGCACATTTTATATTCAACTTGCCCTCATTGTAAGCCACTAGTCGAGTGAATTGTCTGCAAGTGTAAAATGGCAAACGAATAAAGTAGATATTTTAAGTAGTTGATTATTATTTATTGAAACGGAAATACTACTAGTTAATAAGTAATAAATATTCACTTATTAGTAATAATACAGGTTCAGTATATCAATTAGAATTATGTTGTACAATGTCTAGAACTACTGTAATGGATTGATGAACAGAAGTCGAATGATTGCATACATGTGTATCTCAGTCGATGTGGGAAATCATTTCAAAGACTATTCAAATTAAAGCAAGTTAACGTGAGACGTAGTTTATGCCGCAGACTAAATTATATGACAGTAATCACAAAATTTATCTTGTAAGCATAAACAGAATGAATGGAAGATGTTCACTCAAACAATCTTGAAATATTTTGAATATCCTATTAACTTCATGTGAACGACCCATATAATTGCGATTATTAGTAAACTAAGCAGATTTCATATTCAGCTCTTCATTATATCTGTAAGTGTGAACACAATGAATGATCTTAACATGAATCTAAGTGTATTAGGAAATCTGTTTCTCATCTTTATATTATGAGATTGTAACTTTGCATTTCGATCACGAATTCAATAGACAACCATCAATCTGCTGTACTGTTGTAGTTGCTTAGATGGTAACCAACCTGCATATTTTAATTAAGTGTAAGTAACTACACTATAAGTCAAACAAGCCATACATGTAACTAGAAAAACTAGACTCATATTGAAATGACTAACTGTGTAATATTTGTTCCCAGATGAAAGAATGAGAAGGTGGGTGAATACACATGTACACGACTATAATTATTTTATGTTACTTGTTACAAATATGAGTGTGTTGTGATGACAGAACTGTTAATAGTAACTTAGCAGTGTAGATTGTATTAGGTTGTTATGCAAAACTTCATATTCTTCTTCTCACTGACACTGAAGTTTAGTTCATTGGTGTCAATCACAACAGTGTTATACCCTGAGAAACTGAGTTCAAATGTTCATAATTATGTAACAGTGATATGTTTGGTTGTATGTTCTCATTTTAATGTTACTAATTATGAATCTCGACACTAGTGGAATCAGTTGGAATCTTAGTCTAAATGTCTTTATAGATGTGGCAAATACATACATTTGACAAATTCTTCATAAAACTCGTCTCCAGGAATCCATTTTTCATGTCTCATTTTAATTTCAATCACAACAAGATTGATTTGTTTACAGCTAATTAAATGACCTCATTTGTTTTCTTCTATAAACGTAGGCTGATGTCTGTCATGCATATCATGTATTACTTTCAAAGGGTGTAAAACCAGAACATATTATCACATTTATGTACGATGATATTGCTCATAATAAAGAGTGAGTAGTACGTATACGTTTATGCATAATTGTACGTAATTATTGGATTGTTTACTTAATTATTTATGTGTTATATGTTCTGAAAAGTTTGTGGTACTACGGTAACTTTTGTGTGTGTGTGTGTGTACAAAATAAGTCCACGTATTGCACTCAGTATGAGAACTGTCATTGTTGGATCGTAGTTACTTCGGTTCCGATAAACAAATATCCGTAGAGCACTTAATCTTGTGTATATCGCTTAGGCATATACCAGTGACCAGATACATGTAGGCCAGATGTACGATAGATAGTCTTTAGCCAGCTTTATTTCAACTGAAGTAAACAAGGTCGTGATATCTCACAGCCCACTTCTACCAAACGTTTTAGCTGATGAAGTCGTCTAGAATGATGGTGACATCACCACAATTAAACTATGCAGTTCAGAGAACTCAGTATAATCAAAAACACATTCGCTTCATTATATACAGTAATAACGACAATTGGACATTTAACCTATGATAATCAATGTGATATTTATTACAATGAAGTTTAAGTTTTATCTTAAAAGCGTACATTAATAAAGTTGATGATACTAGTCTGTAACGTATTTGAAACGATAATTTCAACTGGTTGGCCCAACCACAATGTACATTCTCTCTATTCGAACCTAGATAGTACTATGGAAGTTGCAAGGGAGGAGGGAACTGACAAGAACTATAGAATATCCAGTCATTATCAAAAAATTGATGGAACATTGATTTGTAGTGACTTTGTATCCAGTATTGTTTAACTTGAGAATATAACAATATTCACAGTCGATATATCGGCTTTCTTAAGGATTTTCTACATTTAACAATCATATTTATGATTTATCCTATAAGAGTTGAAGATACTGGCAAGTCTTGATCTTATCATTAATTTTCCTAGTGATTCACTTCTTTGGAACAATCATTCCTTCTCAACAACCAATAATGACAAATCTATTGTTTTGTTTATAAGTAGCTCGACCAATGTGTATTAGTAATATGATGCTTTCTTGAAAAATTACATTGATTGATCTTGAAGTAGTGTTAAGTTACATTTCCAATATTTTCTATGATAGTATAAAGAAATCTATGTGATAAAGTTATAATATGATCAATAATTCAATTGATCAGACATCATGGGAATTATGTTGGACATAGTCAGCAAGAAATCCTTCACTTACATTTCTATTTAACAAGTACTCATCAACAAGGTGTATTCACAATTTCATCGGAATTGTTACTTTTAGTAAATAAGTTTTACTGACGAATGACAATCACTAAGAAGTCTAGATTCATAGTTTTCTACTGACTTATTCAAACGGTGTGATATTATAAAGTATCGCTTAAAGGAATTGATCTTTTTTTTTTTATTTTTGAATTTCAGAAATCCATTTCCTGGGAAAATTTTCAATGACTATAGACATAAAGATTATTATAAAGGAGTGGTTATCGATTATAAGGGTAAAGTAAGTATCAACTGTATCACCTTATAGATCATTCTATATTTGATTAAACTTTTCTAATAATGATCATAGTAACAATAATGATAGTATTATTCAGTCACGCAAATTCTGAATAAGATATCAACTACTGAAATAGTCTTCCAGTTGTCACAGAGTGAGGAGTGGGATATTTTGTTTATACTAAGACTTGATAGATTTGAAGACGGTGATTTGTTGGCATGATGTCTCAATGACGAAAGCAATCCTCAAAAGTCTGAATAGAAAGTTCAAACACTAGCGAAAACGAGTTCAGGCCGAGACATTTATTGAGTGGAAACACTCGCTTACAGATATCCTAGTTAGCAAATACTTGACTAGATGTTGCCTAGTCGTAAGGATCTCAATAGCCCGAAGAATAGATTCGATAGATTGTGATTTGTGATGTTGTATAAGAAAGCTGATCAATGTTAGATAACTGATTGAAACCAGGAAACACTTGACAGCTATCTCGACTTAGTTTGTGACTCAGTAGTGCACATTTGTGACTCCACCAGCCTAGGATCAGAGTTTCTGTGTCTAATTCGTGCTCACCAGTCCACTGGGCTGGTATACAACGGTTTCATATTTTGACATCAATTTATGATATATTTGCTTAACCTCATCCCTGGCTAGCAATAAGTGACTCTCTGACGTTCCACTTGACTAGTGCCTTTCGTAATTTCCATTTGCAATTCGTCACTAATAAGCTGAATTCAAATGGATTTTAGTGTTGTGAAGATTGTTGAATTTGAATTTGATTTAAGCTCGACTACGTAATAGGATTGTGGATGTACACTGCTGAGAAATTAGATACTAGGATAAGACAGTTGTCCAGTGTTCGAAGGTTGTCAACTTTGTCCCCTTCAGGTCAATTCATAGTATCAAGTTCAAATTTGACAGTGTCGACAATATGCAAAAACAACTTCAAACACTCTGGAATGTCTGAAATAATTGATGTTGGTAAGACACGATCAAAAGCAAGGAAGTACTGGGCGAATTCTTCATGTCATACTAGGACAAAACAGTCGTTCAGTACTCCATGGTTTTCATTTAGACCTCACTGACATATATTGGTGACGAATGCAATCACTTTGACTTCATTCCAGTTTCCATGAAACTACCTCTACAATGTTTGAGTTGAATTGTGACTGGTAAGCAGATCCCAGAACGCTCGATATGTCCAATATCAGAGTTGTTATATGATTGCGCCTGGATATCAGTGTTGATATGTACACCAGGACTTGATGCCAGTTTGTTTTTCGCAAAAGGCCATCATGTTCACCAAACGGCTACTGAGTTCAAACAGACACACTTGTACAGGTACATCCAGCTGGTGAGTTTAAAATAGGATGGACCGTTCGTCGTGACTTCCACTTGCCAGTCACAATTCAACACAAACAACTTTCACGAACTACTGTTATGTAGTGGTGATCCATTCGGGATGCACATATGATAACAGAGACTGATCAATTTCAGTCTCTGACAAGTCAACAATAAGATTCAAAAGCATTCTAATTATACACCTCTAAAATGATTAAGTTTGTGATTTACTATACACTTGGTCATTATGGATTTGACTGAAAAATATGAGTAAATATCATGCGTTAGAGGATATCAGAACTGCGACAGAGTTTGAATATAACATTATCTGATCAATGGTAATATATCCGTCCATGAGTAAAATTCGTTGAGAGGCCTTTGTTTGATGTCTTCTAACCAACATGATTCATTTAGGCAGACACTGGTGTAACAAAATGACATTACTATGTAATGGAACAAACAACAAAATTGGTCAGTCCTTTGTAAGTTAGTTTCAAGTTGTACCTGTATTTTCGTCTCAATATACATAAGTATTAATATTTGTTACTAAAAATTATCCTTTTCTTCTTTCAGAAAGTTAATCCAAAGACCTTTCTACAAGTACTGAAAGGTGATAAAAGGGCTGGAGGGAAAGTTCTGAAAAGGTAAACTCATTTGAAAACTGAACTTCTTGTTAGTAGCTACTACAATTAAGTTTTATTACACAGACTATGACTATGCGGTTGGATTTAATGGGATGTGATGGGTTGGGACACTAAAACTTGAAAAATCCTACAAATTTTGAATGCAACTTTATGCTACTTATAAGTAGACAAGTAATAAAGACTAAATATATGATCAGAGCTACCTTTGTTACAATTTTCAAGTTGATTTTAAATTATTACTAATCATTTGTGATTTTTCAATACAAATACCCAGTAATAAATGAAGATCAGCGTGTGAAATAGGCAAAAACGTTACCATTTTAAAAATGCGAAAATTACTTGTCTCTAATTCTGCCTACTAATCAGTAGTATAAAATAATATTTAAAATTGATTGTGGCATTCCGATATTTCTAAACTTCTACTTCATACATGTCGCCAATTTATAAGTTATCACCGATGATATTGGATGAACGTCTTGATATAACATAAATTGATGGATGTTGGAAATTGTACCACTGATTTCCAGTTGACTCAGTGTTGTTGATGTTTAAGTCTACTTCGTGGAACTTGAAGACGCTGAGTTGTACTACCTAGTGGAAAAGAGAATGAGCACTGTTGAGGAGTGCTATACTAGGAAGAAGGAGCTTTCTAGTAATCCTCGGATTTTAGTGGTGCCAAACCAATATCAATATGAAGATGATAAAAAATAACAACTTACTTTTGGATACCTTTAACCCAGACGAACTTGAGCGATTCTTAAAATGTCAGCTGAAGATAATTATTTTAGGTAATTCGTATAGATTTCGAAAATCTGAGTTTACAAATGAGTCAGTCAAACTTATAAATGAATAACCATTCTTGTCTCTACGGAAGACAATATTTGGACATGAAGACTAATCCAGAAGAAAGAAGATAATGTTATTGATATTTTTTGGATCTCCATAATTAATAAAATCAATTTGATGTTTGCTCTTGTATGCATTGCTGTATCAAACTAGTAATCAAAGCCTGATATATAAATGATTTACGTTACAGGTTATTTTAATGTAACAATATGAATTGTTCAATTCAAACTTATTAGCTTCATGGTTGAACACTAGTGATGAGATCTAACGATAGTTGTCTCGACGTCCATTACAAATATGCATGCGTACTCTTGAAAAATAACTCTCCAGTGCTTACTAGTTTCCTAATTTGAAATTGGATAAAGATGTTTCATAATGTAACACTACTTAGTCAAACTAGTCTTTATGAGGCAACTAACCAGATTTGTTACTTGCTTTCTGTTCACAGTGGTAAAAATGACGATGTATTTATATATTTCACTGATCATGGAGCTCCTGGTATACTTGCGTTCCCTGATGACGATGTAAGTGTCAGTTTTTCTACAAGACAGTTGTACTTCGGGTTGAAAAATTGATCATGTCATTTATTCATTTGCCGAATCCTTCTTATTTACATATTTATCAGCAGTGATATATTCACAGATGTCACTGGTTTCACTTTGTGTGAAGTTTCTTAAACATGTATTATAAATTGGTATCTGATGTAATACACAGTCGACTAGCTCTTATATACATCACTGAGAAAGAATAGATAAACAGTCAGTTGATAGACGAAATGGAATAAAAACCGGCAATACCATTTTCCAATCATCATATTCCAGGTATACCGAAAACGAACAAGGACAGTGGTAACCGTTAGGGGGAGTATGACATTTGAGTATGAGCAGAACTGGATAGATGCGAAACTTTAGAACTTTAATTAATTTGCAATTTGTATTTGTAACAGATTGATGTTGGTTAGGTACCACTGAAAACCAGAGAATACTGAACAACTACTTCGTCCTAGTATTTCTTTTCTCAGTGGGTGATGAAGACATTTTAAATGCTAACCACTGCAAAAACAACCTTGAATCAACTATACAGTCACCACACTAGTGACTAATTTCAGAATGTTCCGGAAATTCTAATGAGAAGTCATGAATAGCAGCGTTCAGACTTATCAGGAGTGTAACAATTATCAAGGATGACAACAGACGAGCATCACACTATATCATAAATTGATGGAAGTGAGAATTCTACCATTTTATGCCGAGCTGCTCAGTAATGGTCAGAGTTATGCATTTGCCAACCTGGAGGCCTTACAATCGAATTCCCTAGTAAAATCGTGAATATGAAATGTAGAAGAGTCTCTGACAAGGACGAATCAACTGGTTTTTAATGACACACTACTGATATTAACCAGTGACAATCCTAATCAACTAAAGTCATTATTGTAATTCGGGAATGTTGAGCTATTGAAAGAAGTTATCACGAAACAATTCATAACATAAGTTTCACTTCAGTCGTTATTTATCAAAATGCGGCATCTGAAATCTAGTGAAAACTGACGCTATTTAATAGATTCAAACTCTGATCATACAGCTTCAGAGAGTAGGATGTCACGAATGAGCTATTAAAGCTGCAACTAACTTCAGGTACCACTGAGATATACACTTTGATTCATTCTTAAGTACTGATCGATGTCATACCTATTACATCCGTAGTGCTGATCGAATGTCACTGATCAATTCAGCAATTTTAATGAAAATTTCATTCACTTCATTGTTACTCGTTTATTCTTTCTATGTTTTCTTTTAAAGTTACATGCCAAACCATTTATAAACACTCTTAAATATCTACGACAACATCGACGTTATTCGAAATTAGTCATCTACGTTGAAGCATGTGAATCAGGTTCAATGTTTGCAGGACTACTACCAACTGACATCAATAGTAAGTACAGTTGCAAATAACTTTGGTCAAAAAAATTTTAATTTGACTGACATTCACAATATATAATCTTGTCTAAATATGATCTATGCATATTGAAGCACCTTCTAAAACGATACGCAATATCAATACTATTCGCATTTCACTGGTCGCTGTTTACACTGGGCGATTCATTGTCCATTATTCGCTTCAGATTTCCTTCATCACTCATTACGGTATGGACAAGTTACTACAGTAATCATAAAACAGAGTGGTTACTAGTCTATGTGACTTGATGTTACATGTACTAAGTTGTTGATGCCAGCTTATTGAGAGTACTTCAGAAATATCATTCTTAGTATTTGTGATAGTTATTGCTTATCAGTACGACATACTTACAGCCTATAGAGAGATGATACCCATTGACCGAATTTTTACTTGAATTACTCTGTTACGAAGACTAAGAAAATACCGCTCAGTATCTAGCCTACTCTAGTCGAAGAATATTGCCACTGAGCTATTCAGTTAACTGATAGTCTCCTATAACACAAGATTACTTGCATCAATTGATCATCACTTAACAAAATGGTAGAAAAGTAAACGTTTAGATTTATTTTCTAGTTTACTTATTGAAATAGTTAGTCATTCATTTCAATTAGTTGATTATTTACAATACATTCAAGTTTCTACTTTTATTTAAAAATATGCATTTTACAGTTTATGCAACTACTGCAGCAAGACCAGATGAATCTAGTTATGCAACATTTTGTGATGATCCACGAATAAGTAGTTGTCTCGCTGATTTATACTCGTATGATTGGATTGTTGATTCTGAAAAAGTAAGTACTGTGTCTATTCACATTACATAATAGTTGGTGTCAATATTTACTGTGAACTAATATTGTTTAGGATAATTTTTAGAAAACTTTGCTAGTTCACGTTTTGGTACTACTTGGTAGTCATTAGTAAAATACATCTATGGTTTGAGGAGAATAGGTTTTAAAGTAACCTTAATGAGTTTCATAGTCTACGAAAGTTATTATTATATCATTTGAGGCATAAATAACCTCAAATAGAGGTAAGATGCATACATTGATTGATCATTGAATAATGACGTATTTCATGTCTATCATTTCTATATGGTGATAATCATATTATGTCTGTCAACTTGTAACTTAAGAGATACTATTCTATCGGCATTAAACAGGAACAAACAAGCATTGAATCAGTCACTCCTCCATGATTAATCATTGTCGTTCAGACGTCAGTCATCCTGCATAGTTCTATTTTATATGAATTAAGTAAAAGCATATTTTTATATTTCCACAAACATCTACTGCCCTATTTCCGCGCCATATTATTAGCAGTAGAAAACTTCACTTAACTAGAATTTCTTGATCATACAGATTTATCTTTATAATATAAGTGTAAACACGGGATAATGCAGTCTGTTCATCTTGTCAGAATCGCATTTATTGGGATTTTAGGAAAATTGTTTGCAAACGTCTTAGATGAAGGAGAAACTGTTGAAACCTACTCTATTCAGTCAGAATTCATTAAAAACGTGTGGCAAACTGATGTATCAATGGCTGATTGAATAATTCTTAGCTTTTTGATTTGGTAAATCCCCAATGAATAATTTTCGTGTAATTAAATTGTACATATCGACTTCTTTCCGTTCACATCTACTGCTTATTATCATTTGTTCGATGATTGATGTAGAAGCATTTTGAGTTAGTACTAACCACTTTAATGACTACCTGCACGAACTAATTATCAGTGGTCACTAAACACCTTGTCGATAGAGTTTAGTCATAACGAAAAACTTTGTATTACTAACTAGTGTAATATTCCATAGCTTGATGTGAAATAGCTTTAGTAAACTGATATACTTTGTAAGTTATAAGAGATAAAATGAGGTAGAAATTATCTTTGTCTTACTCTATTCAGGGCAGCAAAGCAGTAGTATAGATAAACAAAATATCCATGCTTGCATTTGATAATGAGAACCAAATCAATTCGTTATTTATGTGAGGTTCAGAATGATGCAAGTCACAACTTTACCAACATTTGTGTTTTATAACCTACTTGTAGGGCTGTACTACACTGTTTACGTCAATAAACATGCAGCTACTGATAATTTTAGACGCTTGAAATGAAATTCATAGCCGTGATCAAGCTTTTGTGTGCAGTACATACCCATTAAATGAATGGGTAAATAGTCAAAAGTGTAGTATACAATACGCTTGGTGAATATTGATAATCTTGAGAATAACCGCCTACTGCGATTCAGTAGTCATTCTTCGTTGAATTGTTACACTTTGTATAGACATCACTAGTATTACTGTTTAATATCTCTATGAATTTTCAATGATGTATTCTAAGAAATCATATGTATAGTTACGATATACCGTGATTTTCATTGTATATTACAATAAGTTAATGAATGTTAGTTATAACACAGTAGTACTCGTCAGGATAGTCTTAACTCTTGTGGAAGTAAATAAATTTCTGCTTTATGTGATTTCTATAAGATCGCTTTTAATCGCCAATATTCTTCGACAATTGAAACTGCGTTCTGACCCACGAACCAACAGACGATAGTCAAGGAGTCATGTCATGTAGATACATTTTCGTTGGCTCACTTATGTTCAATGCAATTTGACCCTCATCAACAAGATATACTTGTAATCTTCCTTGAGATAATGTTTTCTGACAGATTCGGACCTAGATCGGCTAATTCCATATCAAGACATATTACTACTAAGGTTTTTGGGCGATCATTTACCTCTTGTAAAACAGTGATGTATACAATGATTGGTTATTGAGAAGTGACCAATGTGATGTATGTTTAGCTTTTATTGAAGATCAAATTACTCACTACTCAGCAACCAGTCAATGTTATTTCATCCTCAGATCACATTTTATTTCAGTCATTTACGCAATAGATACTAAATTATTACAAATTTGTTTCTACATTTTTAAGCATCAATTAACACAACGAACACTTGATCAACAGTATAAAGAGGTGAAATTCGAAACAAATCTCAGTCATGTTCAAAGATATGGTGATAAGGTAAACATTTCAATGATAATCTCTTATATAACTATATATTAATATGCAAATTATAACAAAAATCACACTCTCAGCTAAGCAGTCTTCAGATATGACAAATTAAGTGGTTTTGTGGGGACTGATTTTAGTTTGTTAGCTGTTTTCATCATTGACTCATGTTGGTTGGTTACTATATTGGATTAAGGAGCACTGGATAGCTGTTACATCCTTGTATGAGACATCAGTTCAGTAGAGATGATAGTTAGGTGTTCATTGTGAGAACTGAAGGTCATATGTTTAATATATAATAGAGATGTGTGTGCACACTTCTGAGGAGTTCTGCTCTATCATGAAACATCTACCTAGTGCTTCTTGCTTTGCATGAGTATCTCTGTAAAGCACAACTGCAGCGAATACAGATGACGTATACATAACGATTTGAAAATAAAATCTCCGTTAAGGAGTCTCTCCACTAGAAAGTAATTTGTTTTTCATAAGTAATTTTTCGTTTATTGGATATCAATGTCATTATGAACGTTGACTTACTGTTTGGTTTCCCTGGTTGAAGTAGACAGTGTATGTAGTTTGACTACTTTTCGGAACTGACTCAAAGTAAACTCAGCACAGTGACAATCCCATCCCACGTTCTATCAGTGATGACATTTGTCTCGTGCTTGACATGAATAAACTTTATTAACCAATAATTCTTACTACAACTATTGCTCAAATTTATTCGATAGTGAGCATAATATAATTTGTTAGTGTAGGAGGTTTGTGAAGATTGATGAATTTTGCAGTTTTATTGCCTTATTGTTGTTTACAAACAATTACTAGCATTTGATCAGAGGTGTCTTCAAAGAACTGATTGTGCTTTCTGAGACCACTGAGTAATCATCCCGTGAGTTAGGAATAGGGTACTAGATAAACGTGGTACATTTACTGATGAAGTAGTGAATCGTCATCAGCCGAGGTGGTTAAGACAAGTGTTATGTATTCTCAACCAACGCCGATTTCGACGAGCAATGCTGTTTGTTGTAGAAGTCGAGTGGAAAAACGCTAAGGGTGGCCAAATCAAACATGACATCAGTTCATGAGGTTATTGACAATTGGTTTGAGCCATGTTAATAGGTGTAGATTATCTGGTTGCAGGTTCGTACGATGATCGTAATCAGCGGTTAGTGTTTTTGAGTGACATGACTCAAGATCGTTTTCAACGGTGTATGTACATCCATTGTTTGTCCTCCCTAAATTTTATGTTTCTCTATTCATTATGGCATTCTACCACTGATGTATATATTCTTGAATCTTATCTTCGAATTCTTATTCTTTTCATTTCTATGAGTACTGTAATTACTTACACTACTCTGAAATTTGATCCGACAATTTCATCTCTCTGCGCTAGTTTGGACATAACAACTTGAAATAATGTACATCTGTACCAAGTTCTATGCTATCACTGACTGACTTACTGACTGCTAGAACACTGATGAAATATTTCACATCTCATTAACCATCCATACTAGTATTCATCTAGTAACGATAAACAGTAACCTACATGTTACAAAGATACAGAGTATTGCTGAAATTACCACAAGCATATTAAACAGCATACAATAAAGAAGGGTATTCAGTCTTAATCATACTTCTTGTATTCTATCACATCATTTGATCAGTGTATTATGTTAATACTTATGAATAGATAATAACAATCAATTATTGTTTTTAAAAGAACAACTTTTATTTATTCAATTATTCAATAGAAAATGGGTAAATTATACTTAAGTGAGTTTCAAGGAAGTCGAAAGAAAGCATCGACTGAACATGATGAACCTCCAATGAAGGTTAGTGTTGTTTTCTTTCAATGAACAGATTTTATTAGACTTTAACTTTGTACTATTTAGCAAAGTAATCATAAATATGTGTAGCGTTAACGTATGTTTATCAGTTGAACTCTACAAATATTCCTTAACTATTAAGTTAATGACATTGATGATTTATTCAACAAAGATCATCAAAGTATGCAACGTCTAATAGTGTATTGTATACATCATTTCAATGTAGAGAATAAGTAATGTAATGGATTGATTTAGTAAGATAACTGAAATAGATTTACATGAGTAACACATAACTCAATGCACACCTCTTTGAGAATCACAATAATCATAGATTCAGTTAATGTAGATCCATTCAGTGAGTATTGTTTTCTTTCTAATTACTATATGTATGGCATACTGATGAGTAGTAACCAGCACAAATACTAAGTTAAGAATAGTATTCAGGGATTACATTTATTAAGTGCATACTGTATCAAATCATGCCAACTAGAAACCACATTGTAATTTGAGCGACATATGTCGATTTACACAAAGGATTAAATAAACATGAAATCAGTCACTATTCCGTGATCAATCGATAAAGTAGAATCTATTTATGTTCTGATCAGTACACTGATTATCGGATTTATTGTCACCCTAATTAGACAAAACGGTTGAAATTTTCGTCACATTAGAATAACTTTTCTCTGAATTTATGTTATGTTGAAGTTCTATCATCTTCATGAATATCTACTAACTAATGAATTCTGGTTCATTTTAATAGTTAAATTATCTTATCCATACCACAATGACTGATGAAGAAAATCCGAAGCGAATAGTGGACAATGAATCGTCTAGAGTGAACAGTGACCAGTGAAATGCAAATAGTACTGATATTACGTATCGTTTTAGAAGATGCTTCAATATACATAGATCATATTTAGACTAGATTATACACCGTAAATGTCAATCAAATAAACCGATGAATCAGATTCAACCATGAATAGTTACTGAGCGAAACAACTTTTTAGTACTTCGTGTTTTGTTGTAGTTAAATAATCATGATCTGCTATAACGCGACAAAGAATCTGAATGTATTTGATTCTTTTCCTTGATTAGTTATGGATTGAAACTTGTCAGTCTTTGATGCCAAATGTTCGTCCTAAACAAATTGCTTCGATATATCGTTACTACACAAGTATTATTTGAAATTGATTGTGGATTCGCAGGCAGAATCCAGTACGTGCGTCTCGTTCCATTTGAGACTCGTCGCCTGGATATACTTGCATCCGGATGTTGTTGTTCACAATGGGATTCAAACTCAGTTTGTTTCGTGTCAAAGGATAGCAAATTCCATTCAACATGTTATCGAAACTGTTGTTGCTAAATTGCAGTTGTTGATCACTTGTTAACTATATTTACGTTGATTAAGTTGTAGAGTTTTCATAGACTCATTATTGATTGTCAAATCTGTTTTTCTTCCCGAGTTATTGAAATTTTACAATGAACGTGTTATCCCGTTTACTGCACGAAACTCAGTTCAGTCTTTCACGCGTTTAGTATTCTTCATTGCTCGTTAGTCCAGAATGTTTCATATAAAAGCCACTGTTCATACTGAATAAACGACCTAGTACCGTCTCTCATTTGCTGATGTTTCGTTGCCACACACTCTACCTGTGGGCAAGCTTAGTCATATCGCTTTCGATCCGACCAATCAGCATCTACTTAGTGAGATAGTATGAACTCTAGAAGCATATCTTATTGGTTTGTTCTAATGCCAGGTCAGAGTTATACTTATCTCGGCTGTCTCATATCTTGCAACCACACCAGTAATCTTCAAGCTCGTTTCAAGATCGATGTGTAATGCATGAAAACTCCATTATCATATGTTTTACTGAGTATCGTTAATGCTGAAAGATAACACCTAATCAAAGACTGAGAAGCATTATTGTTATCAAATCAGATACAATCATTCACCTACAAATTAAACCAATCTAAAGTCAAATTGTCTAATGTTGTTTGACTCAGTTACATCGTAAACTATCCAATAGGATTATTCAGATCACACCGTTGTAGGAAATACGCTGGTATGATTAACTGATGAATAAATCTTAAAATATTAACTTTCTAATTTATAATTTAAAGACAATAAAACAACCAAAGAATTTCTACATTTTTTATGTAGCCAAAAGATTCAATTCCTTCAAGAGACATTCCATTACACACGTTACATCGTCGAATAATGATGGCTAACAATATGAATGATAAAACTTTACTCATGAAAATACTTGGTTTGAAACTTAAAGTGAGTTGGTTTGTTGTGAGTTGATTCTTTACTAATCTATTCACTTGTTTTGATCCTGTTGTTATGTCATCTGCAACGATCATTTTTCATGCGTCTACTGTCATAGATATTTTAACTTCAACTTAGTTAACATAACTATTTCGTTTTCATTGATCACTTTGACATTGATATAAACCTTTCCCCAGTACTAATAATTAAGACAATTATAAACAAGCGCTAGTTGATAGTGATAGAACCAACTTAGTGAAGTAATAGTTATAAATCTTTGGACATCACATCAGTAGCCTAATAGTTGGGCGCTCTTCTGAATTCAATCCCTGATGATGTCAACGATGAATACAGCTACGTTTTCCTATTTTATAACAAATCAGCGGACCAATTTTTACTGTTTTTGAGTGGTTTCCAAAACCCTTCCCGAAAAGGAACTGAACTTGCTTGATTTTGATAAGTTCTTCTCATATTAAGAGAAAACCATAACTTGATTAGTCTTCACAATGACCATATTTACGTAGATAAGAGCCTTGACAGAACTACGAGACAATTAGTTAGTTGACACAGTTATGGACTAACTGTAGCCTCTTAGTGTATCATTTGTCATTTATGAACTACGGTCAATTGATTGAGTATACGTTGCTCTAGGTCATATTACTGATACTCCTATTTTGTATTAACCTTAATTTTTTAATTAGTTGACTATGTGGTCAGGTTTTGTGCGTATATAAAGGAATGCCTGAAATACGATATGATCCTGTCTGGTTGATTTATCGGTTTTGTGTTCTTCTTAGTTTTGGCTTGGGACTAAGTAGGAATTGAGTAGGGACTAGCTAGGCAATCATTGATGTTGTCATTGTGACCACGTACGCACAAGTTCGTATCCATTAATTGGTCTCATACATCAACCATAACAGTTTCGTTTATGCTATAACAATATAACCGCCGATAAACCTATGTAGATATTCATTTTCAATACATATTTTTCTTGTAATGTTTACCTCTTCATCTACGATGTTGAAACGGAAAGTTCCCCTAATTCATATGAAGAGTGATGTAATTAAATTTCTCTTCCTATTTATAAGTACTCAACTATAGACACTTGATAAATGATCTATCCAAAATGGTTTACTGTAAATGGGTTCTTTTAAGGTTACATGAGTTATACTATTTTTTATATTCAATTCATGTATCTTAAAGAAGTATATCTACATATTTCTAAACAATACTTCAATATAAATTTCTTTTTATCAGAGAAGGGATCTCATTAAAGATACAATGGAATTAATAGAACAATTTATGTTTAATGTAAATCAGCCTAATTCCAATGCAACTATTGATGAAACTATGGATTGCATTGAAGTGGTCTATAAAGAATTCCAAAGTAAATGCTTCAAAATTCAACAGGTGAGCATTTTTGTTCTATTGAATTGAATAGTGACATTTATTGAAAGCATTAAATGCTATTTATGTAACGCTACCTACTTCTTTAATGTGCCATTAAAATGTAAACAATGAGATGGTAGAGAAGGTTTATACGTTAGAAGTTAAAATGGCTTGTTTCCACAGCTACTGATACAATTTTACCTCAATGTAACACAATAATGAGTAAGTCACTTTTATATTAGAGTATTAGCTGCAATTTATGTATCATTAATAGGATGGTTTTTTATGTTTAAATGGCATCTGAAGAAGACGATGAAATTGACTTAGTTAGGAAGGTGAGGTATAACAAGTACAATTAGAACAGAACTCTTTTTAAAATTGTTGTGACGCGTGGTTTCGATTCTTTTATCGACCACGAAATCTCTGTCGTCAGTTATTATCTCGTCTAGGTTGACTGCTTGATTCAGCTCCAAAGCTTTGATATAACCCCCAACGCTTTAACTACTTTTCAACGTAAACACGTGAGAGAAGACAAGCAGTACGGCAAAATAACACTTTACTGTAAGATTCAATTAGGTACAGAAAACTAGGGTATTTATAGTATCATAAATGTCTTCTGGGTATCTACAGATTTCTGTATCCTACTAAACACAGTAGTAGTAAGATAACTGTCCAATCAGAGACATATCACGTGACCTCCCATTGCCTAGACGTTTCTGACAGAAACTATCCGCGTGCTGATTGGACACAACGCTGATTTCTACGCCTTTTCAAACTTGTTTCAAAGAGTTTTCTGGTTTTACCAAACACAAACGAATACCATGTGTTAACCATGAGGTCAATTTTAATTTCCTGGGAGTAGTAAGAGACACTAGTCAATAGTTAGTAAGTTCCAATAGCTTCGTTTTAAATAATGAATCGTTCTATGTATTCCAGAATAAAAAATAGCATAATAATGATGAATACGAAGAATAAAGGATAATAGAAATGGATGTTTAGTTTGATGAAAGAAGCAATAACAAAGTTAATACATTCAACTCAGAAAACAATTTTTTTTGACACCATGATCAAAGCATGTAGGTGATATGGTTAGGTTGATAAAGGCTAGTGACATACTTAGGAGTATCGGCAATTCAGTGACATTCGAGTGCTGTCTATACATCTGAATACCTATCGTTAACGATAAAGACAGGAATGATTAGGGCTTTACAGTTTCTTAACAAAAGTAAATGGACAAATTTACTACTTTTGCCATCGGCATATTCCAATGTAGTAGCGATGCAGCATACAAAAACAGTGATTAGTGGTTTGCGTCATGAGGCGGTTAGTTTCTTTTTGTTTTTGACACAATTCATAAATAACTTGAGGTGATTTTGTAGAAGATGGTTTCGAATGTTTACTATTGTAAACGAGATTGCACAAAACATCCGTTCTGTTCTAGTATTATACTTCGTAGCAATATGCACCAAAAACTAGATAAATTGGTTGACGCTAACTCACTGTTAGTGATGGTTACGAGTCCAACACAAGGAATGAAGGTCCTGCTTTCAATTCTTAATAAAGTAGTAAGCACACATTACTATGCATTACTATATCAGAATGAAATAACTCTCCAGTTGTTTTCACTGGTGCCTAAAGGAAATTAATTTTCGACACATACAAATAACAAACTACAACCAATCTCGACAAACCTACTTTATTTCTATTGTTTTTCCTTTCAACTGTACTGAAAATACACTTGTATGTTAATAAATAAAATGACTCTCCATTTGCAAGAAAGAAAACGACCTAAAAGAACTTATACTATGACTATGACCCAATAGACTTGAAGACGATGATTGGTTGACACGATGCTCCATTGACCAAATTCTTCTTATGAAGTATGAATAGAAAGAAAAGAATGTCAGCAGATATAACTTGAGTGAAACCAATTGCTTTTATATATGACATACTGGACCAATTAGTATTAAGAAACACAAAATACAATGAAGGATGCATTAAGCGAGTTGTTTACAGGGTACAGAATAACAGAATTATAATAAGGTTATAATAAATCGAGAAAGAAAATGCATATGATGATTGTTAATGAGTGTGTGGAAAGCTTACAAACTAGACAATAGCAACTTCACAGTTACTGAATGGTTAACCAGATGTAGCTTAGTTGTAAGGATCCCAGTAGCATGAGGAACAGATTCAATCGATTGTGATTTGGGATCCTTTGCCTCGATGTAAGGAAAACTTGCTTATGTAAGACAACCAATTAAAACCAAGAAACACTTGACAGCTGTCTTGACTTATTATCTGACTCAGTAGTGTACATTTTCGATTTCACCAGACAAAGATCTAAGTTTTTATATCTAATACTTGATCAATAGACTACTTAGTTGGTATACAACGGATGTAGCTTCACTGTGAGAATCTTAATAGCACAGAGAATAGATTCAATAGATTGTAATTTGTGATTCTTTACTCCAAATATAACAATACAATTTAAGTGAATGATTTTTTTTCCTTCTTTTAACTTTACATCAATTTTAGGCACCAGAAATTACAGGTTACTTATCAACACTTTACAATTATTGTCAAAAAGGTTATTCAGCTGAAAATATCAATGAAGTTATCAGGAAAGTTTGCGGTTAAGTTAAAATAATTCTCTGAAGAAAATAAGATAACTTTTTTATTTATTGAGGAATTATGTTTAGAAGAAATAAATGTTCTTCTTGTTATATTTTTAATTGTTTAAAAACTCCCATGTTTATCAAAAGCAAAGATGTTTGAACGAAGAATAGTCTTCTTTTCGATAATGCTCATCAGGTTCTACATTTATTAGTTCAAAATTATTAGTAACAAGAATAGCCAGTTCTGAGGCAACACACAACATTATTTAGATATCAATGATAATTGAAAGTTTTTCTCATCGAGTTACTTACATAATACGAATGTTGATGATGACATCATCATCATCATCATCATCATCATCATCATCATCATCATCATCATCATCATCATCATCATCATCATCATCATCATCATCATCATCATCATCATCATCATCATCATCATCATCATCATCATCATCATCATCATCATCATCATCATCATCATCATCATCATCATCATCATCATCATCATCATCATCATCATCATCATCATCATCATCATCATCATCATCATCATCATCATCATCATCATCATCATCATCATCATCATCATCATCATCATCATCATCATCATCATCAGCATCATCATCATCATCATCATCATCATCATCATCATCATCATCATCATCATCATCATCATCATCATCATCATCATCATCATCATCATCATCATCATCATCATCATCATCATCATCATCATCATCATCATCATCATCATCATCATCATCATCATCATCATCATCATCATCATCATCATCATCATCATCATCATCATCATCATCATCATCATCATCATCATCATCATCATCATCATCATCATCATCATCATCATCATCATCATCATCATCATCATCATCATCATCATCATCATCATCATCATCATCATCATCATCATCATCATCATCATCATCATCATCATCATCATCATCATCATCATCATCATCGTTAACTTATGAAAGGTAAACAACAATTAAGATAAACAAGATTACTCTTAATCAATTATGTGTATATAGGTATCTGTGTATATGGATGACATAAGAGATGGGGGTGGTAGTACACTGCGATTGGATCAAGTGTTTGTAGACAAAGGTCGAATCCTACTTAAAATGAAACCCAATGGGTAAGAGTTTGTAAAATGAAGTGAACGATAATCAAAATTCGTCACATAGTAACAAATAACAAAAATAGACATAATTATGATCAGCTCATTTGTTTGATCTTAAAATGTTACCAAGACAATCAAATTATGAGAGAAGATTGAGTGATATTCAAATTCATTCTGTGTACCTTAATTAATTAATTAATTAATATGGAAATGTACATTCAGAGGGAGAATGCATATGCGTTAATAAAATTAAATTGTCGTATGATTAAGGTGGAGATTGGTTTAGTGGATCTTATGTCGGCCATGGCAGGAGAAGGGGTTGAACGTACCGCCTCTGTATGCACAGGTCTGGCTTCTTGACCCATGTAGATATCGCCTCTGCCGTTTTAAGGACTTTGAATCTAACCGATCTTGACAGATAACTGTTTACACAGAATATTACTGTGAATGACTGATTTATGCTAGCCACATGACCTGTTTGAATTAGGTGAGCTACTATGGAACTGTTGATACTTCTGACAACTCCTTTGGTTAACCACACGGAAGATGCTCCGGAGCACGGAGGAGTATATTAATTGAGCATCTGCCAAAGTAACTTGCTCTACAGGAGCGGAAGAACTGATTGATACAAAATGATGTGACAAGCTTAGGTGATTTATCCTTTATTCACCGTATCACCATGCGGTGGGTAGAAAACACCAGTTGTAGTTCTCCAGAGTTAAAAGTTCTACGAATGGAGCTGCGTAACCTCAACGTTAGCATGTCGCAGGGCGCGTCCCCTTTGAATGCTAGTCTCAGAATAAACGGCTTTCTTTCTACGGTCTGAAACCCCTTTCTATTCGCTTTCGAGATAGCATGTTTATTTATAAACTTTATGGGGTAGCCATTCTCCTTGAGGGTTTTATGCAATGCTTCCGTTTCTTCGTCAACCGCATCAGGAAAGCATATCGTTATTATTCTATAATGCAAGGTTTTCAATAGATTCCTTTTATGTTGTTTAGGTACAAAGCCAAGGAAGTTTGTATATTGTCCTATCCATGTGGTTTTCTTGTGCGAATTTCTTCCTAATGAGTCATCTGTTACTTTAATGAGCAGAACATCTGGAAATGCTATTTTACCACCACTTTCTTCTTCGCATGTGAACTTAATAGCCGGATGAACCTCGTTAAATTGCCTGAGAATATGAGACCGACTAATATCCTGTTTGCAAAGGACGAATGTGTCATCCATGTATCGGCAGTAGAATGGCAATTTACCAATGAGTTGTGCGAGTGGACCGTTTTCTAGTTTTACCAGGAAAATATCGAATAACATGGGACCCAGTGGAGAGCCCATTGCTACTCCATCCACTTGTCTAAATATGTCATTATTAAACATGAAATGTACATTCATTGTACACTTCAGTAATAATTCTTTAAGCGTGTCTATTAGGACGATGATATCTATTCCGGTTTCTATGACTTGGTCGCATATATAGTTAACTATCTTAATTAGTGAAACATTCGTGAATAAGGATGTGACACTTGTATATATGTAGATTTTGAACTTTTTACATATGAAGATGACTGTTTATGCATTTTTTGAGATTTATCGTCTATCTGGAACATATAATGAAGGTACTGTTGTGATTTGTTATCTCTGTTGCCCCGTTAATGTATGCATGTATGTATTAATCACACTTAGTTTTCCACAGTTCGACAAAGACAGTGACTTGATCCCAAATCAGAACAAGAGTAGAGCAGGTAACAAGATGTAGTGAGAAAATAACAACAGAAGGCAAAGCAAAGCAAATAATTACACTAGAGTTTATATAAACATCGGTATAGAGCATTCCAGAAAATCCCCGATTGTTCACTGCCTCTGATTGGCTAAAAATGGACCAATCACAACACAGCTTCGTGAACATGTTTGAACATGCCTTAATCAAGCTCATTTCTTGCTTACGGTACTGATAAGATTTAGTCATTTAGAGTTTAAAAGAATTCAACAATAAGAAATGTAAAATATGAACATAATTGATAGAATTATCACTTTCTAAATTTACAGTTCGATAGAGATGTTCAGTATGAAGAACTTTCATGTGGTGTTTACTCAAATGGATCGAACCCAGGACCCTCTGGCTCCGCGAGGAGCGCTTTACCATTGGACCGCTGAGCCGGCTCCTAATGGTTGATATTTCTAATTCAGTCAATTCGTGTTACGTTTGCGCGACCTCATCCATTGTCATCCGTGAGTTACTGTCTCACACCCGACACGATTGAACTCCACCGGTCACGTCCTCACACTAGAACTCCAGGAATTACCTCAAGGAGCTAGTCACTAGTGAGCTGATAATTAGTTACATTTAAGGGGTTGTTGTGGAGATAGTTAATTTATTAATTTATTATCTGAATTTGTTGATTGGCTATAGGCATATCAATTTAGCAACTCATATGATGAAAGCTACATAGAATGTACCACTAGTGAATAAATGAACATTTCCTAGCATGATTTAATTAAGGTGAATACATTGTTTGGTTTCATTACGCTAAAAACGTAGTTGTTATATGGTAGAAAACACTAAGTCATTCGTATCAATACACCATCTACAATCACAGTTTTCTAACGGGTTCCGAATTCATTCACTACACAACAAGAGCGATATGGATATAAGACAACAAATTTAGTCTAGATGTTCAGAAGGGATTTGTAACAACCAAGTCCGTTCTTCGATTGCACAAGTCTTTATAAATGATTTCATTAATCTTGCACAGCCTATGTTTTGTGTCTGACTTTTCATTCACTCTTTTCATATCGCTTCGCTATCTATATCCTAAATCCATGTATTCACACATACGTTATTTCTAATACATAATTCATCATTATAAGTGAAACGTGCAAGATGATAGTACAAGGACAGGTGTACTAGTAATAATAAGGATTACGAAATCAACATAAATAAGTATTTCAACACAAATTAGGTCAGAGCATGTAAGTATCAAGTTATTTAAACAAAGAAAGTTGAGTTGAGGTGATAGCAACTGATACTTAATTTATGTTGTTTGCATTCGTCACAGATCGTTCTTGATTGGGTACAGCTGAAAGCCGATAAACACTAGACAGCAATTTGTCCCTAGTACGAGATGCCTTAGCAGCGAGCAGTTTGGATTCAGCCTGGGGATGAAACCTAAAGTGTTCAGTTCATGCAGTGAATACTTAATCATCATTACCACCAATCCAGCGTCCAATGGTAAGATTCTCATCTTAATCTTAATTAACTGATTGTCGCATTATATCACAGGTTTGGCGGTTTGATTCATTGATGGAATCTACGGTGCCCTGCTGCTGTTGAGTCCCGTACTAGGGAGAAACAACTATCCTGTCTGTCACAGTTTCGACTGATAACCAACTGAGATCAGTCTGTGGCAAACAATCAAATTAAGTGCTAATCCCCACGAAACCACCTCAACTTAACGATTATTATCTACATGACATTATTTGACTTAATTCATTTGCTTTCATGCTGTTTTCATAATTCTTGTCATTACTAGTACACCTATCTTTATACTATCAGTTTGCACTTTTTGCTCATATAAGATTAATTGCGTAACCCATCATTTCACAGATATCACTGACTAACAAATTGCTCGATTGATTTATCGTATTTTATATCTGTATGTGAATATTACTGTCTATTAGAATAAAAGAGGAACAGGCAAAGTTAATGATGATTGGCGACACGAAGTTTCAAAGTGTGGGTAATAGAACTTATTTGAAACTGATTAGATTTGAAGGACATATTGTTTGCATATTTACTGTAGATAACCTAACGTTGTAGCTGATTGCAGTGCTTCACATTTATTAATAAGTCAGAGTTTCATTAATACGTCAAGTTTATTGTTGAATGATCTGTACGTGGATCATGTGAAAACTTTGATCTGTATTTTATCAACGAACTCAATGTTTCTATAAAAAAATTTATAGAAGTAACTTGTGTTACAAGCCGTATTACTACACGATGGTATGGTGATCCAGGTATGACTAGAATTAGACAGATAAGCAATATAGGTTAATACATCTTAAGCTATATAATGTTGCTTCGATCTTAGATTCATGACTAAGGTCAAAGTAACCAATACGTTAGCAAATAACTGTCACTAATGACACCGAACATATACAACAAACATTAAATTACAATTAATGTGATGTGATTTTATAAATAGTAAACGAAGAACCTTGCATATATGTGTATCTGTCCAAATAGCCCATATCTCCTTCCCCCTTTATGATTGCAAGACAAATGCTGCATATGTAATATTAGGAATAACACCAGATAATCTGCAATAATAAAAACAAACGATCATTTTTTCGCCCTTTCGCTTCCATCCATCCTACATTTATATCAATCATCATTGCACTTAGAGGCAAGTGGAGGTCAAGCATACAAAATACATGCAACAAACTTAACCGGTGAAAAATTTGCAACCACATAATGTGATGAGTCATCATTCCGTAGTACTTTGAGTCTAGCTTCAAAGTGCTAGCTCGATGATTCCAACAATCAACGTGTGAACTGCTCCGAAAAGTTCTATGATCAAATCCTAGTAACCTAGAAATATCATCTGCTCTAGGAGACCACGTAAAACAAAACAAACTGTCGCTCCTTTTTCGATTAGTAGACTGATATATCATCTACGCCACAAAGTCTACAAGTTAGACATAGTCAAACTAGCTTCTAAATCTGCAACGTGAATTTGTCATACATCAGTCAACGTAAGCTAGTGAAACTTTAGAGGAATGTGGAACAGTCAAGGTACTCTGCTACTCCACTTTCTATGGTCAATATAGGTGGTAATAAAGACCAGTTGTAGAATAAAATATTTCATTCAGAGAAAGGGAAATGTATCCCAAAGATGCATATAAGGGTATCCAATAAGACCAAAGGAAAATGCATAATGTCAGTGTCTTCACTGAAAATCAATGATGTGGTAACCAATAAGTGAATGGATAGAAATTCATTAGTTCATTAATAATTTACGAGAACAATATTTTATAACCAATCGCGTTTGAATGAATTTTCGAGCCTACCTGTTTTGTGTTGACTATTTTGTAAAAAGGAAAAACTCAGATTTGCTGGCAGGTTATTCTGTCTTCTAATATTCATTCATTTGGGAATGTTTGCAATAATCAGTTCAATATATCAGTCAGTATTATTCATACAGTCCCTTCCCTCAGTCATAACAATGACCATCTTGATACTTTAAGTCGATGAGTGGGATTCTTGTAGAAGATTAGTTCATAAAAATTTAGGTGAAAAATGAACTTTTCTATTGATGATTGTGAAATGAAGTAAAAGCAAGGCTAGTGGACATCCTTGATGGACACCATTTGAGGTTGAAAAATGTGATGATAGTTCCCCGTGAGTCCTGACATAACTAATTGTGTTCAGGTTTGGAGTCTTCAAAAGTTTTATTCACTTTGGTAGGCGTTTGAATCATAAACCCTGTCATAGAACCTATTGGTCTACGAACTCGAATGTTGTATTCATTGCCTGACAGATGAGGTATGAGTATTTTGGTGCACATTTGGCAGTCATTTTTATTATACATTTGTTTTCAATTTTATGTCTGACTATAGAAGAAGGTTAATCCACGTAGATAGTTTGCAATTTTAATTAGTTCAAAAATACTTTATACCACAATCTGATATTCACTAAAGAATTAATGATGAGTAGATAGGGCTGGATAGTTGCGTCATCTTGATTTAGAACTCCTAAACAGAACACATCTGCTACCAATATTCCTTATGTTCCACATGCTAATAAGATTTAGGATGATGACAATGAATCAATCAAACCAACTAATGCATGTTACATCACATGGAGCATAAGCCACCGATTAGCATCCTCTGACCAACTCTGTCCTGAGCTTTCACGTTTAGTTTTTCCCAAGTGTTATGCATACTTTTCATGTTTGCCTTCGATTCTCGGAGCAATGTGTTGTTTGATCTTCTCCTTTTCCTTTGGCCTTGAGGATTCCAAGTTAGTACTTGTCTTGTGATGCAGTTTAGTGATTTCCTCAACTGGTGAAGGTCGAGTTGCAATGACAGACCATTTATTAATTTATTCGAAATATCCTTCTGCCTAACTTTACAACACTACAGAGCTACCAGGTTGATTACTCGTTCTATTAAGATACTTGGATTCTAGGCACATTGACTATGAGACAGTAACTGATACATCTTGTAGTTAAATACTAAGAAACTCATCGTTACCTAATCTCCAGAACTTATTTACTCATAAAACTCGGATAAAAGTTTAGAGGAGGTATTATTTTGAAGAGCACTCTATGCATAAAACATAAGAATACATATATGATTATTTAAGCCTTCAAGACTTTGGGAGCTTCTGGGAAGAAAAAAGTTAGTAAAAGATCCAGTAAATATTCAACGAAAATAATGAAAGCATAATTTATAGTTTTCTGAAATTCAATTTAGTGTTTCGAAAAGACAGAGTTAACGACGTATTTACAGCATGTCTCCTGGTTTCAGAAAACTTAATCGATAGATTATTAAACAACTAGTACAAATAATAATTGACAACATTTGATAATAACACTGCCAAAAATGCTAATTGACTTTAAAACCTGACAGACTCCAATTCGATTCTAAATAAAAATGAGGTTTATAAACAAAGTAAGTAATAAGTTTTCAAATGTCAGTACACACCCAGCAGTATCTTTAACTTGTGAAAATGAACATGACGATAAATTACATTTACTAGATATCTTGTTAAAGAGACGAGTTAGTAGGTAAGTGCATAGAAAATATCTCTTATGAGCAACGATGCATATTTCTTTAACTTCGTACTCATAAATTACACGAGAAGCGCAGTTACATGTCATGCAACTACATCAATAAAGACATAATCCGAAAACTTCATTGACAGTGAACTGCACACTATATGTAGAATGTGGATGGAACTAGGATATCTAAATACAATTCAAATGGAATGTGCCCAGAGTACGTGGGAAGTTTGAAACATGAAGTGTCAGGAAATAATCCCACTTAAATTATAATTCAACTGGGATGTAGCTAGTGATGTACAATATGATATAGTAGCTGGGAATCTTAATAAGAATATTCCATGCAGCGAATATCTGCTTGTTATTCTCTAGCTGATCAACAGTAGTCACTCAAGGATAAGGCACTTGGTTCCGCAACAGCTATGTAAATCTATGAATCTAGCTGCCCCTGTGGAGAAAACGATGTTGAGAATACTACCGACTCAATGATCACATACCACCTTGATTTGGAAATAAATTTGATCAAATTTATGCATAGTTATACATTTTCATACTTAGTGGATAAAAGGCATGTGATACACAAAATTAACGCATTCAGAGTGGCATACCATATACCATCAAGCTTCTAAATGGAGTTCGATTTCCTACATATGGCGGAAGCTATAGAAGTTAAAGTAAATGATCCTAGTCTTTCAAAAGAAATGCCCAACACCCAATCCATTTGATAATCAAATACGATCTGTTCTTCACAATATTTGTTGTTTATTGTTACTTCAGTTCTTTGCATATCTCTTTTCTTTAATCACAAGCTTAAAATTATTCCACACCTTTCCAAAAACTAATTCTTTCGCTATGTATCACATTCTACATCTCCATACTCTTCTTACTACCACTGACGTAACTCCAACTAGTTTAGTGTTCACAACTGATATGTTAATAAGGAGTACACACATATATACTAGGTTGCACATGACCGACTTTACTCCTTATATATATGAAGTGATTATTTACAAACTACTTAATTCCAACGATTATTATCTTGACGAAATTTATTTTGACCTACTTCATGTGTTCAATTGTTTATCGAAATATTCATTCTGTTATTAATCTTCTTATAACTTCCACTAGTACACCAGTCCACTTACTGTTAATTTGTACTTTATTTTATCTCATGATTATGATAAATTATGTAATCTGTGTATTTCATTATTAGCACTGACTCATAAATTGGCCTATTTAATTGAACTTTTTTTATATTTGCCTGATGAGGATGTAGTTGGAAACAGTATTGCTCGCTTACAGGCGCTGTTCTAATTCATATAATCGAAACTGCAATACTTTAAAAATCAACTTTAGTTATATTGTAACTTATTGGTTAAAATGTGAACATCTCAGTTACTGAGTCACTGCTACATAATACAATGATACAACGAAGGGTTGTAAAAAGTATGTCTACGGACTAAACAATCAACAGTCGATAAAAGCAACTTGAAACAAATTACTTCATAAATCTGTTGTTAGAAAAATACAACACGCTCCGCCATACCACTACTTCCACCATAAAATATTATATTCAATCTGTTCTACAGTAATGTTCTTAATAGTTTCTTGCACATACTCTGGAGGTACAAATTCATATATACGGGATCAGTAGGTATATAATGCGAGGAAGTTAGTAAAACTACTATGCAATAGTTTCAATCGATGTAGATTGAGGACTTGAGGCTTATACCTAGTGGCTGGAAGTTGAACGCAACTAAAAAATAGTTCAAGTACTTCATATTGAATATATTAACACATATTCAAATCTTTTTCAAAAGTAAGATGTTAACCTGTCGGATTTCAACGTTTACTTTCTGCAGAAGAGTTTACACTTTCTACTCACATGCTACAAAAATTCCCACATGACAAGAGTTGGGAACAAATATAACAAATATGAAAATAATAAAATTAAATCATCTTTAAAACAATATTTTAAATTAAAAAAAATAAGAAAGATGAGAGTAGCTGAAAAATGTAGTTTTCAAGTCAAGCTTCTTTTTATAAAGAAACAGGCATCAAGAATTAACTGGATGATCGCGAAAATTGGCAGTTCCATAATGGATCTAATTTATTCAACGGATCGTTAGAATCTAATTCTGACCGATAAGAAGGATGTAGTTGAGTAGTTATTGTAGAGGTGGATATATCCTCAAAATCTTGACGAGTAAAACGTTTGTTTTGTGTAGAATTTTTAGTTAAATTATTCAAATTTACTAAGTGGTCGGGAAGTTGAGATTCGAGAGTTTGTTCATCACGAATCAGTGATTGTGATAATGTATTACAGTGATTGTCAGATGGTGATGATGATGATACGGTAGTTGAGGGATGACTTACATACGATTCATTTATAATTAGCTGCTTTCCAACATCATTGTCATTATCAAGAACTGGATACTAATTAGAGAAAATCACACAATAAAATCAATGTGAGGTAGACGAAATAATTATGATTTCAGAATCAAACAACAAGAAGAAATGAAATCATACACTTACAGTGAGTGATAATCGAAGCAAAACCTGTAATAGTAGTGCATTAGTTCAAGATCCTGCATCACAATAGCATGACGAAATTGAATTAAGACGATGAAAACTAGGATATAGTTTAACGAGGAGAAATTAAACAAAGTACTTATGAAATAATGGTGGGACTGAAAATCTAGAGGGAGGTAAAAAGTGAATGCAACTAGGCAACCGAAATATTTTTCAATCAACCCAATCAATCAACAATAACAATTTCATCCAATGATTCTTAATATTTCCCCAGTACTCTCTGATGTCCAATGACTTGCAGTCTACGTATGTCTCATGTTTTTATAACCCATGTTATACACTTAAAGTTAATACGAATTGAAATTCTTGCTCATTATCATTCCTTATAGATTGACAAACTGATATATTGCCTACGCCACAAGTAATACAAGTTGGTAGAAGCCAAACGAGCTTCTGAATCAGTAACGATGAATATTTAGACACCAATCCATCAGGGCTTATAAGAAACACTTTCAGGATAAATAAAGTGGTCGACGCATTAGACTACTCTACTTCCTATGATCAATCAAGGAACTAATACAAGCCAGTCAAGAAGTAACATTTTGCATTTAGAGAGAAGTGCATTCCAGATATGTATGCATTGTTACTCAGTGTTCATATATATATATATATATATATATATATATATATATATATATATATATATATATATCGAAGCTGTAGAAATAATCGTAGCAGAAATGATAAAAAGGATTACATAATAAGAAAACTGGATCGAAGGGTATATATGAAGGAAAGCTAGCACTAACGATCTAGAAGAAGATAACACGTAGACGAATTTGTACCACTGTGATCTATGCTGAGCCTTGATACCTAGGCACAAGTTACAATTATTGCGTAGACCAAAACCAACATGACTCATGCCAACAGTACTGACCTACATTGTGACCATTTGGATTGACGCAAAACTTACACTAAAATCTTTCGAAACAGACAGACAGACAGATACAACGCAGAACTTCGTACGTACGTACATCAGTTCAGGTCGCCATACCACATCAGCACAGAGACGCAACTGTCAGTTCAAATCCAAGAGTGATAACGATAATAGAAGTATTAGCAGTAATGCAGAAAATTAGGGAGCGAAGATATGATTCGAAAAGTATAATTCAGTGAGATAAATTTGAAAGGAGAAAGATAGAGAATTCGGAAGGTTAGATTTTGAGAGAACACAAAGAGTGGATGCACCTGCGCCATTGCAAACGATTCTGAGCCATGTCGTTCAAGGTCTCTAACCATTGGTGACTTTCGTCTCGCGGACCCCAACCACGCAGCCTACATCTACCAACATGACTTAGTCCACTTGTCAGTGACTTCATCGATTTCTGCCATGTTTTGGTTTGGCCGCCCCTAGCTTTCTTCCAACCTATTCCTACACCGCTAAACATAGCACGTCGAGGCAGTCGGTAGTTAGACATGCGTAACACATGTCCCAACCACCTCAACTGATGGAGTTTCAATACCTCATCTATTGATTTGCCCTCCTTTCCTAGAACCCGTTTCCTAACGACAGCATTGCTCACTCGGTTGTCCCACGATACACGAGCAATGCTTCGGAGACACCTATGATCGAAGACCAGTAACCTACGAATGTCCTCTACTCTTAACGGCCATGTTTCGCTCCCGTATAGTAGGACAGAGCGAACTGCTGCACGGTACACTCGTCCTTTGGTTAGCAAGCGGATATCTCGCCTGCGCCATAAGTGACGCAACTTGGCAAAAGCCAATCGAGCTTTCTGTATCCGTGCTGAGATTTCGTCAGTCACCAGGCCATCAGCACTGATGAGACTCCCCAGATACGTGAAGCGGTCTACACGCTCGACTACTTCACTCCCTATCACTAGTTCAGGTGCCGATGCAACCCAATCCTGGAGCAACATTTTGCATTTCGAGGGGGGAAACCGCATCCCGAACATGCTTGCATTGTTGCTCAGGGTAGTCAGAAGACTCTGCATTTTGTCAGCGTCTTCACCAAATAGGACTATGTCATCAGCATACTCTAAGTCAGTAAGCGAGGCTCCTGGTAGTAAGTCAACTCCTGAAAAGTCAGACGAAGACATGGTTATATCTAGGAGCATGTCTATGACAAAATTAAACAAGAATGGGGAAAGTGGACATCCTTGACGGACACCACTTGAAGTGAGGAATTTCGATGACAGTTCGCCATAAGCTCTCACTCGACCTGTAGTTTTAGAGTAGAGAGCTTGTATAAGGTTAATGTACTTCTTTGGTACACCTTTCAATGACAGACACTGCCACAGAACCTCACGATCAACAGAGTCGAATGCCGCCTTTAGGTCCAGGAAGACAACTATTGTAGGACGCCTAAATGTGTGTCTGTGTTCCAGGACCTGTCGCAGTGTGAAGATGTGGTCTATACAGCCACGTCCAGGTCTGAATCCAGCCTGGTTTTCTCTAGTCTGCTCTTCACGAGCTCTAGTTGGGCGTCTAAGTATAATCGAGGCTAATAATTTAGAAACTATATTAGTCAGACTGATTCCCCTGTGATTGTCACAAGAAGACTTTTGCCCTTTCTTATAAATTGGGACAATCAGGGATTCAGACCAGTCAGATGGTATTACGCCCAGTTCCCAGATTCTACCTAAGATTTCAGTCAATCTAGCTGCTAAAACTGGACCACCATCCTTAAAAATTTCAGGGGTAAGCCTATCAGGACCTGCTGCTCTACCTCGCTTCAGATTTCCTATAGCCTTCTCAATTTCATAAAGACTAGGAGGAGTTAAGTCGATTTGCCATTCAGGATGACTGGGGATCGTGGGCAACCGAAGTGTGGCTGAAGGCCAGTTAAACTGATCCCTAAAATGTTCCGCCCACTGATCAATAAACTGACAATAAATTTATTTCCCTTCCCTCCCCACCACCTCTTCATGCAATTTAACTTACAGGGCTCTATAGTGTCGTTAATTATAACAACCTAGCAGCCCAAGACCAATACATATCACGGCGAAGATTAAACCACTATAATCCTGGTGCCAGAGATTAATTAACTCATACTTTCACTACTTTGTGATAGGTATTATTTTTGACTACACAAATCCCTAGAACGTTAAAATCAGAATATATACATATACATGAGTGTAAATGGGATGCTATGGAAGATTTGAGAGCAACTATTACTTCCGGACTGTTCACATAGTAAAAGAGCTCTACATTTTAAAATAAGAAACAGTCTTGAAAACAAGGTTGTCACTGTAATGTTTACGAGACAAACGCTTGAAGCCGGTCAGACAAGACCATTATGTGAGTGGTTTCCGAGGTGTTATCTTCGTACGTAACATCGGGGACGGAAATTCGTGAAGTAAAGTGAGATGTGGACTCTTAGAACCAACCCTTGATAACCCCACCCTTCTTTTGTGGGAAGATAGCATCTCTGTCATGATGTTTGTCCGAAGGTAACACCTTACTGCCGTCACATCCCCGTATAGTCGGTAGTACAACTTCGTCTGCTAACCTTAGATTTGCTGCTTATAGTCTCACCGCGATCCAACAGATCCGCTTGGCATGGTAGGACCTACAGGAGCACTTGTTTTAGGCAGTATAACCTGAATAGATAACCACAATAGGCAAGCTCAAATTATGTAATCATGAAAACATATTTACGAAAATACGCTTAGAACCACTCACCTTTAGTGCAGATTGATCTGTTAACTTGTCTTCAGTTTCTATGCTTGAACTCCTCGACTCTGATTTATTATTATTATTATTGTCAGGAATCGACCACTTGTCAACGACAGATATTAAATCATCTAAGCGTAAAGATTGTTTTGAGAAAATATTATCTAACGGACTACTAGTCATGTTCAATCGTGTTGAATTAGGTAGTGCATTCACATTTGAACCATTCACTCCTATTGTTGTTGCAGGAGCCGTTGCTGATGACGATGGGCGATGCCTTGGGCCAATAACAACATCTTTTTTAGCTGCTGTCTCTATGGCTGAATAACCAATTAACCGAGCAGCAGCATATAATTGACATGAATTATTCAATACGCCACGACGTTGTTGGCATAGATATCCAGCGATAGTGAATACATCACTCATTCTACCTAACGTCTCAGCATGTAATATACCAACTGAAGCAGTGACAAATATTCCACTTAGTTCAGCACCATACTCACAAACAACTGCTATTGGTCGAATTAAATTGCGTTGTTTTTTATAATAATTATGAACATGATTAATAAATGCAACTAATTGGACGATATTTTGATCATTAAATGGGGTGTTGTTGTCACTATTATCTGATGAAGGAATATTTAATGGGAACTGACGATGGTAAGTCAAATGGACTAGACTACGTGTTACTTTAGTGCTTAAATCCTGTACAGTAATAATTCGTTCAGTCCATGAATGTTGTGCTGAAGAACTGGATTTACGACTCGAATCATTCGCATCGACAATAACATCATCACTATTCTGTGGTATTGGATTACCTTCCATATAAGAATCTTTGATTGCTTGTAGTCGGATTTCTAAATTACTTCCAGGAAGCGAAAGTTTAGCACCAGTTTTATTCATTGGTAAATGTGCTGGAACACGTAAAGGATCTTCTTCATCACTGAAAGTACCTTCACAAGATGAGATAGAGGCAGAAAACGAACTAATACCGGTTCGACTAACACGAGGTGACACTAACATGACAACAACTTCACAACCTTGTTCCAAGATCATCGTCCAAAAGTCAATCACTGTTTTAATCATTGGTGCTTGAGTAATAATATACCTTGGACACCACTCACCTAAATTATTTTGAAAATCAATATGACTAGCATTGATGTAATCATTTCTCAGTGATGTAATCACTACACGATTATTATCATATGGAACAAAATTTTGATTACGATTTTTTGTTGGACAACATAAGGCAGCTGCTTGTGTCGGCCGTTTACCATTGAAATAGACAGAAGTTGTAAAAGCATTAGCAATTGTTTGTACATTTTGCCAGGCCTTATTTAATCGGCTGATAGAATTCGTTGGTGATGCAATTGGGAAATCATTGTCTTCTGAAGTAGAAATTAATTCATTAGGATTTTTAAGCCAAGTTAAAAGTAGTTCAGCAGATGCAATAAATCGATTCAGTACAAGTGGGTCAGATAACAGTTCAGGGGGTTGAAATTTCAATTGAGCAACTGGTTGACGGTCATTGACAAACTTGGTTGTCACACTTGAAGATTTAGGTAATTCGCACTGAAGCGATGAATCAGATTCAGCTGAATTTAAAGAGGGATAATTGCTTTTACTAGAAATTGTAGAACTAGTATGTTTAGATGATGACAATTCAGCAGAATCCGATGTAGAGATTGATGCTAACTGCTGTGAAGTTTGATTCGCTGAATAGGCTTCACGTAAACGTTCTTCTCTACGTTTAGCATCTAAATCAGCCTTCCAAAAAAGAAATAACCGATAAACACGAAACGATTAGCTTCACTTCCTGAATTTAATATTTATACGACTACTACTAGTAAAACTTCAGAGTCCAAATAATCAGACAGCAACAGACTAATTTTTTGTATTAGAGTGTACCGTTTCTATTTGATGAAATACTCCATTAAAGAATTAGAATAAGCTGTGATTGGAATGTACAAGATTATGACTAGATAAGGGAAAGAAAGAAGAGTAACTAGTGTAAAAATTAGAATTCTTCGTCAGAACTGAACTTTAATCACGGGATGATTCCACCATATGTGAAGAATCTTTCGAAGATACTTAGGACCAACCACTACTAATATTGTTTATTAGAGAAACAACTTAAAAAATAAAGCAGTCGACTTTTAACTACGAAGTCACGAGTTCCGACCCATTGAGCCTATTACGGTTTTGGAAACTATGTAGTAACGATAGATCCTAAATAAAACGTAGCAAAAGGCAAAGTACATGAATCTTCGAAGGCCAAGGTTAGTAGTAGATCACTGGTACTTGGTCACAGAATTCCTTAAGGTGTTGCTCATGTATGAAGACACAGTAGGATATTTTTGTGGTTAAACGTGTAAGTGCTGACTAGACAATGACAAGAGTGGAGAGGACGACAAGTAAATAGTGATCAAACTAAGACATGACACTAACTACTCAAGTTTTAAATTGATCCGTGTCAGATGGGAAAGTAAACACGATATGATTGAGATCCGTATATAATCATGAACAGAGTGCTTGTTGAACTTAGTAGCTAGTATGATGTACTCTACATCTATACTACAACTTTATACCATTTCCTCACTTATTGAAAAATGAGAAAAAAGGATTGTATTTACTTGTTAGATATAAACAACATAGGACCTGGTATGGTTGTGAACCATCTAAATCGATCAGAAGACTGATATATAGTCTATGTTAGAAATAATGCAGATTGGCAAGAGCTAAACGGGCATCTAAATTTCTAAGATTTTGTCAGACTTCGATCTACCAGGTAAAACTTTCAAAACAGATGAAGACAGTGTAATTTCCAGGAAATCAATGGCGAAATTAAATAAAAGAGGGAAGGGATGCTACCTTGATGAGCATTACTTGAAATCGGAATATTTGATGGCAGTTGGCCACAAGTTTAGTATAAACTAGTAGGGTTCAAGTAAAAAGACCTCACACGGTGAATATACATTTGAGATATGCCTTATGGTGTCAAATATATCCACATAACATCTCCGTCAATAAAGTCAAAGAATACCACAGCTATTGAACGTTGGTAAGTATACCTATATTACAGCTCTGCGACCAGTTTAGTTTTCAGGGTGTTATTCCCTAGCTATAGTTAAGGATCGAATGATTATAAAAGCTAGTATTTCAGACACTGTGTTAATCAAACTGATGGCCATCACAAGAAATTTTTTGTCCTTTCTCATGAACTGGGGTGATCACCGATCGTACAGTTAGACAGACTTACATCTAGCCCTTAGACTCAACTTACTGATATATTTTTATATATTGTTCAATCATATAATAAACAAATATGAAAAACAAAATACTTACTTTCGTTAAAACTTGTGGCTCAATCGGAGATATTGGTTCTAAGTTAGATGATGACGACGATAAATAAGTATATTCGCCAGTATTAAGAACCGTTTGTTCGACTAAATTATTATTATTATTATTATTATTATTATTATTATTATTATTATTATTGGTACCAGGATGTTGTGGAGTATAATAAGACTGAGGTACAGGCGTCGGTGTGATAGACGGAGTTGTTATTATATACGTGGTAGGATTTGAAACAGAATGTATGTAGTGATTCTGATTAGGAAGAGTCGTACAAGGTTGTGATGGAAATGAGATTGATCCAGAATATACAGGATAACTGTTCGCATAAGATATTGGCTGTTGATATGATAATATATTTGTAATAGGTGGATTCAATGGACGGTGTTGAATATCTGCACTGAGATTTTGTGTTGGCACTGTCATGGAGTAGTCTTGACGAGGATTGTGACAGATCATACGATTATTATTCATTGGTTGATTGGGCCATATGGATTGAGGAGGAAATTGATTAGGATTCAATGACGAATAATTTGATGGAATTGAAGGTTTAGTTGGATGAATAGGTGCTTGAATAAAATTGTTAGGTTGTGAAGATTGATTGTTAACAGGCATAGAAAATTGCGGCAGTGATGTTATAGACGGAAGAACATTAGGAGTATGAAAATTATTCGGAATAAATACTGATTCAAATATATTAGATGAATTATTTGGCTGTGAGAAAGATTGTGGAAAAGAAGCATTAGGTTTTTGATACGGAGGTATAAGGGGATCGGCCGTCTGGGATTGGCCGTAATAAGTTACTGTAGGTGATGGACGAACAGCCAGTTGTATCGGAGGGGATGTCTAAAAATAATATGTCAGATAAAAATATTGTGTAAAACAAACTTACCGAAAATCCTGGAGCATAAGATGAAGCAGGCACTGAAACAGAAGTTGATTGAATGTTAACACCAGTTGGAAACTGCTGGGCATTGTACACTGGAATACTTGTCATTAAACCTCTAAAAGGCGGCTAAAACGAAAAATCACAAGGCAATCAAACTATAGTGTGTTACGACATAATTTGTTCTTCCATACAAAAAACGTAGCTTATCTGTCAAGCATGTGATGATATGTATATTCGGCTGAAAGTCATATATTACTTGCATGTAGGCTAGAAATGGTGAACTGTTAGAAACACTGAGCTGATCTACGTACTAAGATTTATTACTTCCACTATATTTTGATAATCCCTTTGAAGCATATATTCACATGAACTTCTAATTTTAACAACACACAAAATATATGAGATGTATAGCTGATTTCGCTAGGTGTTTTGATTAGTCGAGTAAAAACGGGGTAACAAAAATACAGGCAGTTACCTGAGTAGGTGGATAGGGAAATGGTTGATTGGTATGTGTTGGCTTATAATACGCATTAGGTGACGGAGATGAAATACGTGAGCTAACAGGTTGATTCAATGGAAAGGAAGTTGGAGTAAGTGATGACACAGTGACGGGATTTGCTGGTAAGTTTAACTGTGGATATGATTGATTTGAAGTATGAACTGGCCATCGTATTGGTCCCATATACATATTAGGTTGATTAGGAATTATAGGTGAACGTGTTGCCTGCATGTAATCACCAAGAGTCGGAAATAACGGCTTTGAAACAGCTGGTAACGGCGGCGTTGTTCCAATCGTTTGATCTTTAACTAAAAGGCAAGAAAAATACAATGGATAAAAGAATGAAATCTAACGCTTATTTGATTGACGATACAAATCAGTGTTTAACTTACATTTAAAAAAGAATCTACGGATAGAGAAAAAATAAAAGCATTCGGGCCAATGAGATCGATATAGTGAAACGGAACATTAGTTATGAGTATCACAAGAACCTCAAACAGGTTCTTCAGCTATATATTAGACCCATCGTCATCGAACAGTAACCTAGTGGTTTGGTATCCAGTCACGAACAGCGTTGAACTTGGCATGTATGTACATAGGTTCAAGTTCACATACCACATTAGCATGAAGAAAGTAAATTTACAAGAACAACACCACAAAGAATACAAAAAGAAAGGATAATGCAAAGGTGTCCATGAAGGAATAATAGAACTTAAGATTAAGAAGAAGATAGAAAGTGAATACATTTGCGCCACTATGACCGATTTTGAGCTATGTCACTCAATATTTTCAATTACTCATTGTGATGATCAAGTGGACCTCAACTAGATAGTGTGCATATACCAATATGGTTTAGACCGACAGCCAAAGACTGATCTCATGTTTCGGTTTGACCAACTAAGGCACTTTTCCATCTTACTTTCATGCCAGTCAATATTGTGCGAGGAGGCAGAAGGTGGTCGGGCATAGGCAACACATGTCCCAATCATCTTAGTCAATGAATGTTCGGCATTTGTAATACATGTCGTAAACCACCTAAGTCAGTAAACATTCAAAACCTCACTAACTTTATTTACCATCTTTCACTAGTACCCTGCACCTAACCTCATCATTGCTCACTCAGTGATCACAATATACACAAGTGATGCTTCACACAAACATGATAAAATAGTAACCTATTAATGTCTTTTACATCCAACAGACATAAAGTAAAAGACAGAGAACTGCCGATCAAACTAATATCTTCCGAAATGCCACGAATAACATAAGTTGGAAATATCCACGGTTCGAATTTACAGCACAATGGTTGAAAATAGGAATACCTTAAACCCCCTGTTTAACAGCCGCATATACTGCAAATGTAGTATCAACTAAGATGATGACCACGGACATTCACAATCGAATACAAATAAAATGAATACATTAGCCATGTTTGTAACGAAAACTATGAAAGGTTACTTAGAGCGAAAAACCTATGATAATTAAATACTCAACTCAGTCATATCAAGCAGATGGCAAGAGACATGGAAGAGGTCTTACACACTGGAAGGTCAATTAATATCAAAACATAATCATTCAGTTCAGAATGACGTGGAATTGTAATAATTAAAAGAAAATTAACACGAATCTTACTAGGTAAAGACTTTGAAAATTCATCCATTGATGAACGTAATTGTTTATTCAGATCCTCGACAAGTTGATCAACTTCTTTATCAATGTCTTTTAACTGATCGATCAATGCATGATAAAAGTCAACACCTTGTTTTGATTTCGATAAAATACCATCGAAAGATTCACCAGCTACTAGAATATTATTTATTTGCTCAGAACGTCTAAAAACAACAAGAGAATTAAGACGAATCTGTCTTATGAAAGTTTACTTTAGCCAATAGTTGAAGGGGAATAAATACATGAAGACTAAGGGATTTTAAGCAGATAGCCTTACATTGCACCACGATAACGAGACTAGATTGGAAACGATATAAGCTTGTTTAGGAGGTGTTTCGAAAACACTAAATCCTAAATGTAACTTCATAATCTGTCTGCATTATTGCCTAAGTTTGTTAAAAGAGGTGACGTAGCTCAGTGCATCCACCACGTATAATTAACGTGAAATTCTAAGCAGTGGCGATTAATTGGTGTCGCACTAAACATCACGGATTCAGAAGATCGTTTAACTTTGCTAACTTGCATCACTTGTAGTGTCTGCCAATCGGAAGAGGAGTATACTGAGGAGCAATTCACTTTGTAATAACCCACAGTAGTGAAACACAGGCTGTAAAAATGTAAGACACATGTAAGCTGGAGATATTATATAATTGGTCGAAGCATTGTTACGGAACGATTAAGTCAGTCAGCCACAACATAGTATGTATATAGATCAGTCCAAGGTGTAATGCCACAGTTAGTATAGAGAGGGGAAATAGAATACCAAAGTAGTAGAGGTAGTGACAATACGCGTAGTAATGAAAAGAACTATGAGTCGAATATAAGACTCAAAAAAATATAATTTGGCGGAAAAAAATTATATAATGAATTCAGAAATCCAGGATTTAGAGGAGGACAAAGAATGAATGCATCAGCACCATTGGGAACGATTTTGAGCCATATCACAGTCTCTAATCACTAGTTACAATCACTACACAGGCCACAATCAGGTAGTTTGCATATATCAACATGGCTCAGTATAATTGTCAGTGACTTCATAGACTGATGTCATGTTTTAGTTTGACCACACCTAGCTTTTTTTCCACTCTACTCATCCACTAGACAGCACTGCTCATCGAAGTAGGCGGTGATTGGGTATGCATAACACATATCCTAACCACATCGGTTGATAAAGATTCACTACTTTATCAATTGATTCACCATACTTACCTAGTACCCTATTCCTAATCCACAGGTTGTTTACTCGGTGGTCCTAGAAAGCATGAACAATACTTCGAAGATACCTATGATAGAATACTAGTAACTTATGGATATCCACTATTCCTTAATGGTAGTGTTTAACACATATAAAGTAGAACGGATCAAACTGCTAAGCACTATACATGTTCTTTAGTCGGAAGACGAATATCTCGCCTACACCAAAAGTAACGACTGGGTGATCAGTGTTGCGGTTAGGTACAGAGTAATACACAAACATAGTAGATCATTTCTTGTGGTTATGATTGACATATTTAGATTGTCTAACATTTTTTCTCGAGTACACATCAGAATGAATTTCTACTTTAAAGAACAACAACCTTATATGTTTTCTATCAAAGAGATAACAAAGATGTTTTTCGTGGAAATGTTTCTTGTTACATAAAACAGACAAAGAAATTTACGGGATTGTATGATACTTCAGTGGAAACAGAGAAGCATACAAATTATATGAATCTGTTTCGACTGGTGGTTTTATAAATTGATCTGTAAGGGTATATTAATCAATAACTTATCCTTAAACACATCTACGAAATGTAAACAAAGTTATAAAATAGCGTACTAACACATGCATTAATCGAGTAAGTGTCTTAAGAAGCAAGAAACGCTAAAACAAACACAATGAGCATCTTTGGCACGGAAAGCGATAAATTCAAAATCTTCCTAATTAGAATTACAAAAATAATTTATTTTAACCCTTATTTTAGAGGATTTGGTATTTTCAATAGGCGTTCGCTGGTGGATCGTTAGACGTTATCAATGAGCTATTAGGGCACCGATAGACATGTAAGATTAAGACTAATAAGTAGTAAGCAATGTTACCTTAGTCTTGTCTTGCTGATCAGATCTTACAGATGAAATTCATTTGTCGATACCCAGGTATTACCCTATGATTCAGAAATATAGCACAAAGTAAAGAAGTCGAGACGAAAGATTTTTACAAACTACAGATATTTACAGTGAAAATTATGTGAGTCATACTTACTTTGTTCGGGCCTCGGATAATTTTTCCCATGTTGGTGCGAATTCAGCATTTAAATCAATTAAAGCTGATTGAATATTCTCTTGAGCTGATAAATTCTGTTTAATAATATTGACAAGATTATCATGTTTTGTTTTTAAACGATTTTCAAACCAATCATTTAAATCTTCTTTATTTTGATTAGAAATAATCAGTAGATCACTGTCCACATCATCTATATGTAAAGCAGTTCTTAGTTGACTAATTAATTCATGGCGTTGTTGGCGCATTTCACTGACTTTACCAAATAATCGCTGAGATTCTTTTGAGATATTAGTAATTGTTGAATCTTTCAAGGCAAATATTGTTCAATTTTAAATATACAAGTATGATTAATCCAGTTTGTAAATAATGAAAACTAAGGAGAAATGAACAGCTGTCTCATCCTAAATTGAACCCCTCAGAGGTTCGCAGCATCTAAAATGCCATTAAGTACCGTCGCTAACTAATTTAAATTGATATAGGTGAATAAACTTACCATGACAACAAATTCTATGTATGCTAAGGAAACGAACTGCTAAGAGGTTTTACACACGGAAAAAAGTCTGTCCAATGTGCCACCTACCCTGTAGCAACTCTCTCAACGTAAAGATCTAATGGCAAATATATTTGAATTGATAAGCCAAATGTTTACGCTAAATTTACTATACAGAAGGGAATTCTGTGAATTAATTCACTTTAAGATTTATGATAATAGAATGTTGTTTCGTAATAAATTCGAGGACTGCGTTTCAAGTGAAAGAAAAATTGATCTCTTTGAGGATTGTGACGATTTCCCGTGGCGAAATGTAAAGAATATTCTGACAGAATTATTTTCTAAGACACTACAATGATAAAAGAATAGCCTTTGAGTAGAACTTGAGAGTTCAAATGTCATTGCGGAGGATATAATAATATATGTACCCGGACTGTAGCTGATATATTTATACAGAGGTTAGTTTTTAACTACCGTGAATAACCAATAGAGCAATAAAAGTTGGAATACACTTTTCGTTAGCTCCTAATAGGTCACATATGTTATTGGAGAACTAGGAAAACTGAAAATAGTAAATACGAGGTCCAAAGATGAAGTCGTACAACAGTACAGGAATATGATGCTAATAAGATAGTTTCCTCAGACAACCACCATCTACAGTCATGCCGTCACTTTGTAATGGAACGACGAGGACCGAAAAGTTCGGTTCTAAAAATGGTGCATTGCACCTTTTGTCTCCGGTAACAAAGTCTCAACATTATGAAGCTAACACATGTAAAGTTAGTCACGAAAAGGCCATATGTAACTGAAAGTGACAACAGCTTACTCGCTTTTAACAGGATTAAGGAAAATCAAAAAAGAAAAAAGTATGAAAAAAAAACGGTAAATATTACCCAGTCAACTGTTATTGCTACTTACCAGTAAGTAAACCATTCACTGACGGTAGCTTCGACACAAATTCTTCCAATGATAATTTTAGTATATCAAAGGACTGTAATTGGTTTGTAATTGAATCTCTTAGTTGGCCGTTAGATTGTTTCGCCTGCTGGTTAGCATCTGAGAGATTTTTAAAACGCTCCTTCAAATTATTCATAATTATACTGAGATTTCTTGTTCTTTCATTGCCTTTAGTAGTCTGAAGAAATTAATAATAATAATAATAATAATAATAATAATAATAATAATAATAATAATAATAATAATAATAATAATAATAATAATAGACCGAAAATAAGTGCAATAAAAATTCTTAAAATCAAATAGATTGATATCCCTTAGTCTCGGTGAAATGAACGTAGAGTATGATACAGTTGTAGATTAGATCCATTCAACATTTGCACGACGAAATTGAATTAACAAGATTAATACAAGAGAATATTTCTACAATAGGAAATGGAAAGGTATGTATGAAAGAATACCTGACTGCACATAATGGATTTGCCACCCTAACTGATTCACAACTATGTCACTAACTGATGTCTATAGGTATTGATCACGCGACCCAGATCGACAGTCAACAACTTCATGGATTCATGTCATGTATTGGCTTGAGCGCGGTCACTGTTCTACTCTGTACAACTCATAAAATAGTAAACATCGTATGCTGAAATGAACAGGCGGTGATTGGGTGTAGACATTACATATCTTGATCACCTGTATCAATGCACATCAACAATCTCCTCAATCGACTTACTGTTTCCCTAGTACTCCTGTGAATAAAGAATAGCAGGCTTACACAACGTTAGTAGCATATAGACTGGACTAAAGCATGTTCTGTGCATGATTGTGATGGCACACGCTGATTGGCTATCTCCAAACCAATCAGCTTTTTATGTAAATACTATAAATATATTAACGTTTCTCTATTTGTGAATTCCTACTTATATCTGTCCTTGTTATTCTGGAATACAATTCGTTCCTGTTCAAACGTGTTCTGATTTGAGGTCTTGTCGAGCGTCCAGTTGACATATCTGGAAGAAGATACGTGATTGGTTAGTATAGTGTAACAGACATGAGTCAATGGCTAGACCTTATATATATATATATATATATATATATATATATATATATATATATCTTGTATATTATTGGTTGTTGTTGCAATACATGCGTGTGAGTGACTAGTTGGCTTCTTGATAAATCAGTCGGATTATTGTGCCTGAGCAATAGATTAAGGCAAGGCTGGGTGCTAGCTGTAGGACATAGCGCTGCAGATAACAGAATCGATAATATCGGCCATCCCTGCTCAGATACAACACCAGTGTCTAAGAATACTATGCAATAGGAGAAGCTGGGTTGTTATTTGCAAGTAACGCAACACATATGAATTAAATTTTTAGTCATAGGTTCGTACAAAGTTAAGTTCTGCTTAGCATACTCCTTTTCCGATTACCAGACTGATATATCGTTTACATCACAAGTAATATAAGCTGGTAAAAGCCAAACGATCTTATGAATTTGCGTTGAGGTATAGTCATACGATAATCCATCAACACTGATGATAATCCCGAGATAATTGAAGTGGCCGACAAACACAACTAATTCACTAGCTGTAAACTTAAGATAAAACGTTATGAAGTGAGTTCGAATGTATGTGCAGAGAAAAAACTGGACTCAAGATCTATGGGAAGGTAGAGAGCGAATGCGACTGTGACAACTCACTAAGTATCTAGGGGTACTTGCAGCAATTATTCGCGCGAATTTTCGCTAATAAGCCTATGATTAATGGCATAACTTAGAGCTGCGATTAATAATCCCATGTATTGATATCATATTTTAGTTTAGCTATCCCTAGCTTTCTTCTTACTTACACTCTAGACGATACTGCAAGTTGAAAAATGTAGTAGATGAGTATACGAAACACATGGATTAGCCTTCCCCCCCCCCCCATAAAAACCATACCATGATTCCACATTACACATTAAATCTATTATGAAATTAACCTACGAATTAATGTCCAATCTAATGACGAATACGCAGTCAAGTTTCAGCTTTAATTCTATTGACCTTAGAGAGAGTAAGATAAGTTGATGCCTCAGTTACTTCTATGGTGAAAGACTATGCTTGAGATGTTCCCAAATCCTATGTATTTTACAAATTGAGGTAAATAATTAATTATGAACAAACAAACATAGTTTGTTTGGTGACTCATTTCTAATTGTTACTAATGTAGTAATGCGACTTCTAAAATGCTGCACAGGTGATTAGTGATCTAGGAAGACTGAAAGCAGCAAATACAAGATTCGAAGGTGAATTCGCACTGTAGAGTAATGTGACGATGGTACGGTAGTCTCATCAGACAACCGCCATCCACAGAAAAGCTGCCATTTCGCAGAGGGATGAGGAGATCAGGCACGTTCGGTTCTAAAATTGGTACATCTAACATTCTGTCTTTGGCAATAAGGCCTTAAAAATATGGAGCTAGCACATCTCAAACTACTCACAGAAATAGCATGTGTAACCAACTCCAAGGAATTGTCTTTGAGGCTCGGGATTCATTCTGATGTATCTAAGACCATCCTCTAACCGTTTCCAGGTAAGTCATGAAGGACTCTCCCATTATGTGGGAAATCGAAAAGAGATAACTGTTCCTTTTCTTTTAGCACAACTCGAGATCACTCTGTTCATGATAAAATCCCTAATATGTCAGCTTATACATTGAGATACTGTCTAATTCGAAATCTACTTCGAAGAATAAATTATAAGTGTATAAATTATATCTGTATGATAAGAACAAAAGAACTTACAACTAGTAAAGTGAAACACTCTTCGACATCTTTTATTTTGATAGATAAACTTTCAATTTCACTGTCAACATCAACACTAAGATTTACGAGACCTATACGAAAAAAAAATGGAACATAAATTAGATGATAACAGCAGCAAACGTGGATACATATATTGTTAAATATATTTGGTAGCGTCAAGGTCATTTAAAAATCACCCACCGAGTAAAACCCACAGGAAACAAATCAATGTTTATTCAAATAAATCCAGGAGTAAATATTTAGTGCCTTCTATTACGGACCGTTAGTCAGTCATGTACAGTGTAGAATGTAGCACACATGTATAAAGGTCCAAGTTGCCATATTACATTAACACAACGGGATCGAATTAACAAAATTAATATCACAACATAGTGCAACAGGAAAGAGGGAAATAAAGATATGAATGAAAAAATAATGAAATTTAAGATCAAGAAAATAACGAATGAATATACCTGCGCCACTATGATCAGTTTCTAGCCATGTCACTATCTTCACCCATTCATCATCATCGACAACAACAATAACAACGTAGAAGTGTGCAAACCCCCCCCCCTATAGGTTCAAGTGGCCATACCACATTAACACTACGAGATTACAGAGGTAACATAATAACAGAATACAAAGGGGGAGAGTGAAGTAAAGTTGTGCAGAAACTAATAATCGGACTCAAAATTTAGATGAAGTTAAAGAATGAATACACTTGCGCCACTGTGATCGATTGCGAGCCATATCTCCAAGTGTCTCCAGTCATTCATTGCGACTATCACGCAGACCCCAACCAGGTAATCTGCATCCACCAACATGGCTTAGACCAGCAGTCAAAGACTTCATGGACTGATGTCATGTTTTGGTTTGGCCGCTCCTACTCTCGTTCCACCCTACTTCAACCCAATCCAACATCGCTCGACGAGGCAGGCGGTAGTCTGGCATGCACACAACATGTCTCAGATATCTCAGTCGACGAAGGTTAATGACCTCTTTCACTAATTTACCATATTTTCTAAGAACCTTTTGTCTAACATCAATATTACTTATTCGACTGTTCCATGATATACTAGAGATGCTACGAAGATTTTTATGGTCAAACACCTTAAATCGACCCATATCTTGTGTTTTCATGGCCCACGTTTCGTAGCACGACCGTAGCTGCTACCTTGACGTGGTGGTCGGGCTTGCCTGTCGTAATAACCCAACTGAGCTATATTGGCTGAAACGCATGCTCCTCAAGGTCCTACCATGCCAAGCAGGTCTGTTGGAGAGCGATAAGACTAAAGGCAGCAACCTAAGATCTGAGGGCGAAGTCGTACTGCTGACTGCAGCGAGGTGTGACAGCAGTAAGGTGTTTCCCTCGGGTAACCAGCATCTGCAGCGATGCTGCCTTCTTGACAGAAGAAAGGGGTTAGAAAAGGTCAACCCTAAAAATGTCACACCTCACCTTACTCCACGGATTTCCGTCTCCGGCAGTAAGGCCTTCTAAAGAACGGAGCTAACACTTCAAAAACTCCCCATAATAAGGCCAGTACGTGATCGGACCTTAAGCAGTTGCCCCTTGGACACTGTGATCGCGCTCCCGGGTCACTATGACCAATACTAACCCAGTTCCTTTAACAGGTACTTCAAGAAGCAATATCCTTCCATGGTGTGAGCGACCAGGAAGTGAAAATTGCCCTCATACCTCTAACAGCACACTGGGTCATCTTGTTAGAGATCAAATCCCACCATCAACTCTTAATAACTCTCTTATCACCATGCTTAATCGTTCTAACATAATTTTATCACCTCGCATCTCTAATGCTAATGATTTGAGTTCACGAAACGTTATTCCTGGTCTCCTAAAACCGCGCACTAAGTCATATATTGGAGCTTTCAAAGTTCGAACGTTATGTCAAACAGAATGACAGGCTTCCTTAGCTATGACTCTAGAAGCAAGCTCCATCGATGTCTGCTGCATCTCTAAAACGCGCATACAGGATCCAAGCACAGTCATTCGCTTGACCTCACCTTGTGAAAATAAGGAACCGGCTCAGTTCAATTTTTGTATTTTCGGGGACTCCACCGCTACCACTCGAGGCCTTGCTGGCGTAGGTATAGCACTAAGTTCAAAAGCTGAACAGGCTCAACTCGAATGAATTCCAATAGACAGTCGCTTGTGAGCTGTCTGTCTAAATGGGACGGTAAGGACTCGTAAAGATACGGACACACGCCGTTGTCTCTTTGTTGTCTCTGCCTATGCTCCCACTGACTGCAGCTCAGAGGAAGTGAAAGATGAATTTTACAGAAAGCTTTCTGATCTTCTATGTAAAGCTAAGCGGACTGATGTTGTAATGGTGGCTGGTAATTTTAATGCCCAACTAGGTAAACTAGATGAAACCGAAAGGCATCTAGGTGGATCATAAAGTGTTGAGGCTCAACGAACAGACAATGGCGACCGTTTACTACAACTACGTTCAGATAATCGTTTATTTCTCGCAAACACCAACTTTAAGCATAAGGAAACACATCGGTTGACATGGCGGCCTCCGAAATAAACTCAATGCTGGACTCAAATAGACCAGATTGCTATCAGCCATCGTTGGAGAGGCTCGATAGAAGACTGCCGCTCGACTTGGAGCACATGTTTAGACTCAGATCATGCCTTAGTGCGAGCGCGTATTAGTCTGCGTCTCACTGGACGTAAAAGATCCACGACAAGGATCCCCCTCAGAGTTCAACTTAATGATGAAAAAGTCAAGAATGCATTTCAGGAACAACTGAAAATCCTATTGTCACCCATTAGGGGTGATAAGACTTCCGTAATAAGTGAAGTGACCAACACATTCAATTACTTCACTCCGTATCATTAATCTAGGTGAAGGAGCAGGCCAGTTCTGGAGTAACATTTTGCATTTAGAAGGGGAGAAGTGCATCCTGAATATGCTTGCATTGTTTCTCAAGGTGCTCAGGAGACTGCATATTATCAACGTCTTCACCAAATAGGACTATATTGTCTGCGTATTCTAAGTCGGTAAGAGGACCTCCTGGAAGGAGATTAATTCCTGAAGAGTAAAAAGAAGTGAGTAAGACTTCCAAGAGTACATCTATGACTAAATTAAATGAAAAGGAGATAAAGGGCAACCCTGACAAACCCAACTGGAAGATGAAATTTCTCGTGACAATTCGCCATAGGCTCTGACTTGACCGCTGATGACCGAGTAAAGAGCTATTATACAGTCTATGTACTTCTGAGGTACGTCTTTTAATGAAAAACATCGCCACAAGACTTTACGATCTAACGAGTCGAAAGCTACTTTCAAGTTAAGAAATACAACTATAGTCGGACTTTGGTACATATGTCTTTGTTCGAGCATCTGGTGCAGGGTGAATATTTGATCAATGCAACCACATCCAGGTCAGAAACCAGCCTGGTTTTCCCGAGTTTGCTGTTCTCTAGTGTTGGATAAACGCTGAATGATTACAGAGGATAATATTTTAAATACTATATTAGTTAAACTGATTCCTCTGTGGTTATCATAAGAGGATTTCTGTCCCTATTTGAAAATTGGAACGATCAGTGAGTGAGACCAGTCAGACGGGATAATGTTCGAGTTAAAATTTCGTCATACACCGACACACCGGAGCTTATCAAACTTCCAAGATAAGTAAAGTGGTCAGCGCACGCAACAACACTCCCTATGACCAGTCTAGGAGATAATGTAAACTAATCTTGAAGTGATATTTTGCACTTAAAACAAGAGAAACACATCCCTAAACATGGTTGGAGTGTTACTCGAGGTGTTTAGGAGACTTTATACATCCTAAGCGTCTGGTTATTCAAAGTCGATTAGTGAACCCCTTCATAGGAGGTCGACTCATGAAAAGTTAGATGAATGTATAACTTCTAGGAACACTGTTAGGATGGCTACCAGAAACCTTGACGAAGCCATCAGAAACCCTGGAGGTGCCAAAGATATTCCGTATGGAAAATGAATTATTTACAGTACAATCGTATCATCTTCATGACTTTTTGATAATGTAACGATCTAAGTCATGTTCGTAATAGCAAGCAACATAGCTTGCGCGATGATTCTAATCGGTGGTCGAAGGTATATGGTGGTATGGGTAAAAATCGTCCAGAGTGGCCAAGGTGAATCTACCATTTGTTTCTAGATCTTCAATTATGTTATTTCATTACATATACCTTTTCACTACCTATTGTAAAACCATTCTCTGGTGTTAATCTTGTTAATTTGATCTAGTCGTGCTAATATGGTATGGTAACTTAAGCGAAGCTTTACGTTGTTTATAACTGACCGAAGTCGTTAAGTTTTGAGAATACAAACTAACTTTTTAGTTGCTTTGACAATTCCCCATCAGGATCTCTTTCTACAGCGTCCATACGAGCGAATAGATTGTAAATTGTTTGAGGTAATGGTGGGTCGACTTCAAGCATTGTTGTCGGATCCAAATATAATGTGGATAAAAATTTACTAAGAAACGGAATAAGAGAAAAAATGACAATTAGTTACAAAATGCAGTCAACTGCGCTTACAAAATGGAGTAACACACTCTAAGTGAGAGTGACCAGTAATACAACAGAGTTATCTGAGACTAAATAGATTGAGAGGATTGTAAACACTATGTATTGCAATTCAGAGCCATCTTATTTACATTTTCAAACAATGGTTACGAAAAAAACACACATCAACCACGTACCCCACATCTACCAACACAACTCAGATCAGCTGTCAGTGGGTTGATGAACCAATCCAATGTTTCAGTTTGACAGCACCCTTTACTTCAGTCAGTCAAAGTTATCAGTACGACTAACTGATTTGTTATTCTTCTTCAGTACACTGTGCCTAATTTCACTACAGCCTACTAAATGGCGCCAATAACTAACATGAACAGTGTTTAGAAGATACCTATGACCACACACTAGTAATTTACAAATGTCATCTACTCTATAGGACCACATTTCACACATATTCAGTCAGTCAGTTACAACGTAGAACTTGGTACATGCGTACACCAGTTCAAGTTGCCATGCCTCAATTAGCAGATAAAGATTAAATTGTCAGACCAAATCCCAGAATAGGGCAGGTAGTAACAGTGCAAGTACTAATGGAAAGGCATAACGATCAGAGATGAAAGTTGAGATAAAAGTGATTCAGTAAAGAGAAAATTATGATTAGCTCAAAAACTAGAATTTGAAGGATAACAAGGAGGGGATGCACCTGCGCCATTGCGAACGATTTCGAGCAATATCACCTAAAGTCTCTAACCATTTGTTACGATCATCGCGTGGGCCCCAACCAAGTAGTCTGCATCCATTAACGTGGCTCAGCCGAATTAAAATGACTTGATGGATTGGTGCCATGTTTTTGTTTGGCCACACCTAGCTTTTTTCCAGCCTACTCCCACAACAGACAATATTTTACACATATTAACTAAAACAAATCGGACTGCTGTGCAACATACTCGCCCTTTGATTAGAAGACCGTCACCTCGCCTACGCCATAGGTGATGTTAGCTGACAGAAGCTTAAATCCCTATTGAGATTACCCCTGACAACAATTCATACGGGCCGATTATACCTACAAGACAGATGCCCTGGTTAACTAAACTTACTGCCAATCTTTAGCCCAGATATTAACAAAAATTAGTCCTGAATAAACAATAAACTACTTCACTCCATATTATTCATTCAAACGGTAATAAAGAGCAGCAGAAAAACACTCCGAACATGCCTGGATTATTGCCCAATGTGCTCGCCATCAACATTGGGAGTCAGTAAGCCAAATACGACGTAGAACTTAGCACGTGCGTATATTAGTTTAAGTTGTCATGCCCCAATTAGCAGATAGAGATAAAATTATCGGATCGAATCCCAGAGTAGTGGCGATAGTAATAGCGTTAGTATTAACGGAGAAGATTAGAGATCAAGAATAAGATTCAAGTAAATATAATTTGGCGGAAAAAAATTATATAATGAATTCAGAAATCCAGGATTTAGAGGAGGACAAAGAATGAATGCATCAGCACCATTGGGAACGATTTTGAGCCATATCACAGTCTCTAATCACTAGTTACAATCACTACACAGGCCACAATCAGGTAGTTTGCATATATCAACATGGCTCAGTATAATTGTCAGTGACTTCATAGACTGATGTCATGTTTTAGTTTGACCACACCTAGCTTTTCTCCACTCTACTCATCCACTAGACAGCACCGCTTATCGAAGTAGGCGGTGATTGGGCATGCATAACACATATCCTAACCCTCTCGGTTGATAAAAATTCACTAGTTTATCAATTGATTCACCATACTTACCTAGTACCCTATTCCTAACCCACGGGTTGTTTACTCGGTGGTCCTAGAAAGCATGAACAATACTTCGAAGATACCTATGATAGAATACTAGTAACTTATGGATATCCACTATTCTTAATGGTAGTGTTTAACACATATAAAGTGGGATGGATCGAACTGCTAAGCACTATACATGCTCTTTAGTCGGAAGACGAATATCTCACCTACGCCACAAGTGATGCAAATAGGTAAATGCCAATCGAGCTTCTGTATACGAGCCGAGATTTCATCAGACACCAGACTATTAGGACTAGTGAAGCTTCCAAGATAAGTAAGGCAGTCAACATACTCAACTTCGCTCCTTATTACTAATTTTGGCGACAACGCCAGCCAGTCCTGAAGTAACATTTTGCATTCGGATGAAGAAAATTGCATCCCAAAACAGGTACACATTAATGCTTAAGGTGGTCCAAGGAGTGCATTTTGTCAGCATCTTCATCCAATAGAACTCTATATCATGTGTTAAGGTTTCGCGAATTAAGAAGACACCTCGATACCCGTTAGTGAACGAATGACCAGCGACACAACAACAGGTGGGCTAAGCTATTTCACAGCGCCCTTGCCCCGATAACTAGAGGAAGAAGCGTTAATTTTACAGCCAGCCTGGTAGACGGACTACAAACATTAAACTCATGCGTATATATACAAAATATTCATATACTCATAGTGATTATTCATCAGATTGAAATTATCAACACCTTAATAATGCACTTAAATGTTATTATATGTGATCGGGAGTATAATTCACATTAACTCACATCAAGGTGATGACAGTTTATAATCAAGGTTACAAAAAATCAATACAACTTGATTACATGAACAATTGCATTTTTAGGGATTTTGAATCCCTAACAATCTGCATATTTTAAATCAACAAGTGTATCCCAGAAGGTCGACCTCTGAGAAGTCAGATGAAAAAATAATATTAACTCTAGAAGCATGTCGATAATAAAACAAATAAAAATGCGGAAAGCAAGCAGCCTCAGCGATTACCACCTGAAGTAGTCAATTCTGACAACAGTTCGGCATCAGCATTCATTCAACCAGTAGTGTTCGAGTAGAAGGCCTGTTTAGAGTTAATGTACTTCGTTGGCATGCCTTTCGATGACAGATATTGTCACACAGCCTCGTGATCAATAGAGACAAACCCCATCTTAAGGTCAAGGAATACAGCTATTGTTGGGCGTCTAAAAGTGTGCCTATGTTCCAGAACCTGCTAAAGTGCAAATATTTGGTCTATGTAACCACGTCCAGGTCTAAAGACATCTTGGTTTTTTCGAGGTTGCTCTTAATGAGCTTTAGTTAAGCGTTGAAGTATTACTAAAGACAATATTTTAGATATTACATTCGTCAAAATGATTCCTTGATAATTGTCACAAGAGGACTTCTATCCTTTCTTATCAACTGAGACAATTAGTGTTCGAGACCAGTCAGATGGGTTTATGTCCATTTCCCAGATTCTAGTCAAGATCTCAGTTAATCTCGCTGTTAAAACTGGACCACCATCCTTAAATATCTTAGAGATTAATCTCTCAGATCCTGCTGCTCTCCCTTGGTTTGGATCCCTTAAAGCCTTCTCAACCTCACAAAGACTAAGGGGGCTGATATCAATTTGCCTAGGAATGGTGAGTAACTGAGGTGAGACTAAAGGCCAGTTGAACTTGTCCCTAAATTGTTCTGCCCATTTGTCTAATCTACTAGATTGACAGTGAATAACAGTCCCTCCTTTTTCCGAGATAGTTTTACTTACAAACGGATTTCTGACACCTGTTTCTTTGATAAGTCTCAATAATTGCTTACTGTTGTCTACTGCCACTGCATTTTCTATCTCATTAGCTTTCGCTATCCGCCACTGCTCATGATCATCGCGAAGGCTTTTAAGCAGATTATGTTTAAGTTGCTTAACATATTTGGGTATTAAAATTGCCAGCCACCATTAATACATCAGTGTGCTTAGTTTTCCGAAGGTCGGTTAGAGTAGTTCAGGTGCATTCATTTTTATATTTTCCAGATTTTAGGTTTATTTATCCCATAATGCATATCTCAATTTCATTCGCTCTTGTTGATACTATACTTGTTAACTTGATAATAAAATGGTAACATAAGCTAACGAACATATGCACTAGGCTCTGTGTTGTTTATGGTCGAGTGTCTTTTATCATGTTATTATCTCTAATTTCAATCTACTATAGTAATAATAGTACAAATATGGGATACTTAAACAGAAAACATAACGCTTACTCTAATTCTTCCTCTTTTAAGTCAACTTCACCAGTTAAATTCCGCAAAAGTGATGCCTTCATTTCACTAAGAAAAAGAAAAATAATGATTAATAAAATAAGTGAACCTTAGTGGAATGATACACAGAATAGCATTATGTATATTGATAAAACCAAAAATAAGTTTGAAATTAACGAACTAACAAAATACTTGGTCAAAACTGATAGGTTAAAAACAACATCAACGGTAGTTTTTTTAAATGTTATTTATTCATAAACAAAATAGTGAGCTACGTACACATGTATGTATGCTTAGAGCCATAGGGATGTAAATGGTGACATATATATATAACCATTTAGTTCCGATTTCCTAGTAAGATGGTGGCTTACAGGTTATGGACTCATTATTTGTAACCCTGTTGAATCTATTTCGGTTTGGACAGCCAGGTAGTATAACTAGCCTATTACATCCTTATGGCTCTAAGCTATATATAAGCCATATATATACATATATATAATACACTTGCCTGTATATGGAAGCTGATTCTAACACATTCATTGGTATAAGCCGATGGAAAATATCTAGACCTCTGACTTCTGGATCATTATGATCGAATGGGACACCTTTAACAATACAAACTCCTGAAACCGTTTAGTAAAATAAAAAGAAATATATAATGATAGTGCATTACAAAACTCTAAGCCAATTACATGTTTTACTCAAAAAACAGAAAAGTTCCTAATATCTTACCTTATATAAGATGACACTACACAGAAAAAATTAAATAAACTTTAAGATTAAATTAAGATGAAATCTGACATCATTTTCTGACGATTGTTTAACCAAACACTAAAATTCTACAGCCAGATACGTTTACGCGCTTTTTACATTCAAACTAGTGCACTACATAATCAACGTTTGATAGGGTCTAGTCTAGTTAGATCAATCACTTGGTGCCATCAATGTAAACACATTCTGAAGCAATAGGTTACATACTAAGGGCTTTGTTACAATTTACTTTGAAAAGACTAACAAAGAAATTCAAATTATCACATTTACACTAATTACACCCTATATGACTATTCTGATGTGGTGAAATTCTAAGGATAGGTATGTATGTAACCTGACGTACACTGATAAGAATTGGATTTTGCAAGTTTGAATGCTAAATAAAAGTTAGTAAATCTCGTGCTAAATATTGTCAAAGTACTTCTTAGATCATTTATTACTTAACCAATATTCGAAATTATAGAAAAGAATGTAGTACTAAAAGTATGATATAATCAAATATACAACTTTAAAAGTAAATCATTATGTTGGTGGATTACCACTTTACACAACCTTCTTAAAAAAGTGTAGTTAATGTTTTATAAAATAATCTGGCTAAAGCTCAGGTAAGCTGTATCACACTTACTACGCAAGTGTAGCAGCGACTAGTTTTCTGCTTCAATCACTTTACTCCTAATCAATGAATTGCATAATCTGAAGCCACCTCGCTACCTCAACTTCTTTAATTAGAATCTATTTAGCTCATTCGCAGGCACATAATCTGATATTTGGCCTCTACCTACGTCCTAAGTGATGGGCTAAAGATCCTGTATAATTGCCCAAACTAAAGTAGAAAAAGTGTGTTCCCAACTTGTACCTTAATTAAATATAATGCCTAAGTAATATCGCTATACATTAAACAAATTGTAAATCAAAGACAATAGACAATTATTTGTTTACCGACGTACACTGAATTAGGGATTAAAGTTTAACATACTGTCAACCTCAATCATCAATCAATGTCTGTTACCCCATGTGGAGCATAAGCCGCCGACTAGCCTTCTTTAACTGACTCAGTCCTGAGCTTTCCTTTCCAGCTCTTCTCAAGTGTGATTCATTCCCTTCATGTCTGTCTGCAATTCCCAACGCAGTGTATTCTTTGGTCTCCCTCTTTTCCATTAACCTTCAGGGTTCAATGTTAATGCTTGTCTTATGACACAATTTGGTGGTTTTCCCAGTGTGTGTCCTATCCACCACCAGCGTCTTTTTCTAATTTCTTCCTCGGATGGAAGTTGATTTGTTCTATGCCATAAAAGTTTGTTGTTGGTGGTATCCGACCAAAGGATCCGAAGTACCTTATGTAAACAGTTGTTTATAAATACTTGTATCTTTTGAATGATGCTTTTCGTAGTTCTCCGTGCAAGTTTCAGCTCCACACAACAGGACTGTTTTCACATTTGTATTGAAAATTCTAACTTTAATGTTAACTGACAGTTGGTTTGAGTTCCACATGTCCTTCAGTTGTAGAAATGCTGCTCTTGCCTTTCCGATCCGCGCCTTCACATTTACATCAGACCCTACTCGTTTATCGATGATGCTGCCCAAGTATGTAAAGGATTCTACATCTTCAAGAATTTCTCTGTCAAGTGAAACTGGGTTAGTGGTTGTTGTTTGTATCGAAGGATCTTGCTTTTTCCTTTGTGTAAGTTGAAGCCTACTACTATCTGTAGAGGCTGCTGCTACCTTGTACGTCTCCATCTGCATTTGTTGCTGTGTGGGATAGAAAAGCTAAATCATCTGCAAAGTCATCTAGTTGCATCCATGTTGTCCGCTGTATTCCGAGATTGCCTTGAGATGTTGCAGTCTTCATGATCTAGTCAACTACCAGCAGAAAGAGGGAGGGCGAGAGTAAGCAGCCTTGTCTAACACCAGTTTTCACTTAAAATGAATATGTGAGCTGACCTCGATGCATGATTTTACAATGTAGTCCGTCGTAAGAATCCCGTATGATGTTGACTATCTTTTCAGATACGCTATAATGTCGTAGAAGGCTCCATAATATTCTCCTATCCACGCTGACCAAATGCCTTTTCGTAGTCGAGGAAGTTGATGTAAAGTGGATACTGTCAAGCTGCTTAATACTAAAGTAGTTTGAGATCAATAAAACGTCATAAAATGGATTGATATCACAAACTTACAAACTTACTAAAACACGCATACTATACAACTAAAACGTGATCTTCATAACGACAAATCATTTAATGAATAAAACATTGAACACAAGGAAATAATAATAAATAACAATTAGATCATCTCAAAGCACTAACATAAATAAACGTATACCTTTAATCTGTTCAAGCATCTCAACTTTTGGGACTAACTCGTGGTATATAAAATCATTGTCTTTTGTAGAACTCGTTAATCTAAAACCGATATAAAAATAAGACTAAAAAATAAATGAATTACTGTTGAAGAACTGTATATAGGATGAAAAATTAAAGCAGTCATTTTTGGTCGTCTGTGTTTCTCCACCAACCATTAGCTAGCGATGAAAATTACCAATGGAGTGAATGCCACTCAGTAACCGAGTATAAGAAAACATGCTGCTTCGGACAAATCTTGATCATAGTTGCTAACTTGACATGAAAGTCGAGCTTGTCTATCGTGATGTCTCCTTAGCAATATTAGCTGAGACACGCGTTCCTTTAAACCCTATCAAGAATAAACAGCTTGGTCAGAGAGCTAAGACAAAAACCAACAAGTACAAGGTCAGGTGGCTAACAGTATATGGATGTGACAGTAGTGATCAGTCCGAACTGAGGTAGACCTCTTAACAAAAGAAGGGTTTTAGAAAAGACTGATGTTAGGAACATTCCCCTCATCTAATAAGCTTTAGTTGACAGCGGCACGGACTTAACAAGTATACAGCTAACTACTGTTAAGACAATCACGCTTCTAAGTTTGATAGACCACTAAAATCCAACTTATTTTACAGTTATCTCGCGAAAAGCCCCATAGCGTATAGAAAAAGTGATAACTATCTTTCATACATCTGCCAGTACTCTAGATCATTCTTCTTAAGATAAAGCGTGTGAAAATTAGTAAAATATCACAGTTTTCAGCATTTTCAACTACATACTGTAATTAGTTGAATGGACTCAATTTACCTCAGTTTACCTATATATCTAGATAGTAGTCAACAGTAAATGAACTAGTGCTATATCTTGGTTTGGTTGCCATTTAGCTGTATTTCTACATAATGTTACGCTATCACTATCAGATGACATGCCAAGAGAAGAAACTTCCTCTTAAGGTACTTGAAAATAATAATGTTAGGGACAATCTTCGTGGCTTAGGACTATGGCAGCAGATCTCAAGGTACAATAGCTTGAGGTTCATCAAGAATAGCCTTTTGTGAATAGTATTTAGTGTGCTATCTCCAAACTTTTACAGCTACATCTGAAGAAACAGAAACCTATAGAATAAGGCGAGATGTGGCATTTTTAAGATTAACCTTTCCTAATTCCCTTATGTTGTGGGAAGATAGTATATATACACAGTGCTCACATGATTAATGTAACAACTGTAGGGGGATAAGTCTACGCTCGACTGATTCCATGTTTCTGGCTTCCGTCATAATATGCAGATTGGAAAAAACGCGTGGAACACTGAGTCGAGAGTAAAGACTCTTTTCAATAAGGTCATGGACGTATTGAACAAAATTTACTCTGCCCGACTTAGTTATCATGATAGGCAAAGCTTTCATCATTATTCTAGACAACATCAATGCTTAACAAACATTTTATTATTCACAATATCATTCATTCCTTATTGTTACCCAATTACTTGGTCTACTATAGATTTGGTTGAGGATGGGTATTATCATAAATGCATGAAATCTAATACTTACTTATTAAGGATAACTTCTCCAGCGAAGTTAGCACTGGCGCGAAATGTGCCACTTGAAGCTATCATCATAGATGAATTATCAGAGTCTTTGAAACTTTTTGCTGTAGTTTTACAATCTTCTATATGATTGTTAGCAAGTTGAAACCATGCTATGGCTTTGCCATACGCTTTGTTTTCTTCTTCATTTATGCCAGCATAATAGGCCGCTAATGCTGAATAAAAACTAGTTTTTATTTGACATCGACGATACCAATCCTATAAAACATTGAAATAAATCTGGACGTACAGAAGACTAACAAACAAATTTTAAGCGTGATGCCAACTATCCATTAATTAACTTATAAACAACACTATGTTATGTGGTCCATATTTTATTCATTCATCATGCTGGATGTGAATCCACATCACCAAGTATCACAATCACAAACGTCAACACTGAGCTAGTTGCATCCCGGCTGACATCATGTAAGACGAGATATTTACAGTCTTTGACTACTGAATAGTAACTATTTCATCTGTTTTGTTTTTTAGTGTCGATCGAATGTCGTTGTGGAGTGTTCAAAGAAAGTTATATCGGATAGCGAATTTGACAAGTGACTTGATGTGTTAGATTATGTTGCTGCACTATTAAGTATCACTATTAAAATGTATCTATTCAATAAAAAAAGTTAAGTAGAGTAAAATCAGCTGATCTAAACGAAATAAAATCAACTATATAGGATATATGTGGAAATTCTTACTTACAGATATATTTCAAAACATAGAAGACATGATAATAGATCAGAAAGAATAACATACTTTGCAAAATTTCGGAAGTATTATTTTACTATTAGATTCAGATGCTAATAGCTGAGCACTAACATCCTCATAAACATCCACAATATATTGAGTTAATTTAGCAGTCACATTAGCCGGTCTGTTATCCAGTATAGACTTTTCTACAACACACTCTTGTGCTTGTACCTGAGAATATGAAAAATGAACAATGAAATTTTTACCTTTCATTTAAAACAAATAATTGGAATAATAAATTCATATATCTAAGCGTTTCTTAATATTTACTAATATTAAGCACGTGTGGTAATCATTAAAATCAACGTTTTAATTTGTTTAATTCGGATAAACATTTTGTTATTCCGAGTTTAAATTACGATTTCACGAAAACAAGTTTCAGAAGGAAAACATTACAATGGTAAATAATGTGACATAATAACCGTACACAAGTATAGTTACTATATTACGCAAAATACCTAATTTAGGAGCCCTACTAATTATACATTGCAATATAAACATCGAAAAGTAGAGACGCTTTTATCTTTTTCTTAGTACTTGAAAAGTGAATATTTAAACAAATCAACTCTTTACTTGCCACAGAGAAAAAGTTTAGAGGTAGGCGGAGTATCCTCTGTGTTTACTAAACAACGAATGACATAAATAATAAACGACTAGTGGATCAAAAATATTTTTTCTTAATCGTCATCAAATGTCTTTGAATATCTATTCACATTACGTTCATACATAAACTAATAAATGATATCATTTAAATTGATATCATAGTAACAGATGAAATTCTTAGTCAGTGCAACAGAGTAGTTTTTAATTAATGTTATTTAGTAAGCTTAAATGAAATAAATGATGTTTAAAATGCAGATGAAGAATCACTATTAAAATTCCCAGTAAACACGTTTATTTAAATTTAGAAATCTCATAGGTGATCCCATAATGCATTTGAGTAATATTCCCATGTTACCCATACATGTGATGATTTCATACAAGTTATCGATTTTTCCATCTACAAAAATATGGAGAATGGGTATTTGTCTTATCTATGATAAATCCACTTTGATAATCATTGTGCCATAGCAGTGATGGCTTCATGGTTACAGTGTTTGACTTAACCACTAGGTTAAGACTCTTACTCCAGCTACTTAGATTTGAGTAGTCAGAAGGTAACACTTTTCCACACGCATAAAATTCTCATCAAAACAAATTTGTACTTCGTAAATCAACGTCACTACTGAATTTATTTGGTAACTGAAGAAAGAGGTACAAAGTCATTATACTTGCACACCTGAAATTCCGGCTGAATTCAACTTTACTCGAAATAACTTTGAAAGTACAATTTAAAATATATATACAAGATTGCTGACCATAACGAAGTAACCATATTGAAAAGAATTTCCAGTCTCTACTATTAGTAACGTTATTCAAAAAAAAAAAGTAATATGTTCGGTTACTTTATAACGGTTTGTTGGAAATAATTTATCTGAATGCACAATCTTACATTTCCGGTGTTGGAAATGCGATTCTGTCGGTGACTTGATATGAAACCAACATTACTTATTACACTATGTGATAGGTTGATAACAAGTCACATCAGTTTTTCACTGATTAATTGTGAACATACTTATTGGCGAAGTGAGCCTAGGATTTCGAAAACGCATTCACCTCCAGGGATTTTAAATCAGATATTTAGGTACTTTAAGTAGTAATATTATCGCTCGACTGCCTAGGGTAGCACTAGCACAATAAATTAAATCTTATTTTATTATTATTGAGGTTTAATGAGATTAAAACAATATAACTTACAAGCATAATAGACCCGAAGAGTAACATAAGATCGTTGTTTAAATCAGGTACACCTGATAAAGGTAGATGGCGCTCAGCTAGTGTATTTAGAGCCCAAGCAGAGCATTGAAAATGAGTACAAGCAATTTTCATACTCTATAACACAAAGACGAACGTAACATAAAAAGCAATTCAAAAGCATGACTTTCAATCACCAGAAAATAGCTTCTATAGCTTAATAATCTGCAGGAACCAGTCTCGAATATATTGACATACTTGATGTGCATCTTATTAGTTGTAACCTAACCTATGGGTCTGATACAAGAGGCATGATTATGACCTTTAATATCTGAAATTTCTAACTGAATGTTATTGAGATAAAGAATTCTGTGCTGTAAATTAAGAATCCAATAATCCAACTAAAATACACGAGTCATCATTGAAACCACTAGTTAGTTTGCACTATTAAGTGACTAACGGGGATCTAAAGAAATTTTGTGAAGAATAATTAAGAGTTATACAGAAATCTAACAGTGTAGAGAGATATGAATCTATTTCAGATTTATACCACGGACAGTAAAAAAGTAGTATTTAACTCCAAGAACTGCTAGACTATTCATCGATATGGTGCTGATTATGGTCAGAAAGTCTGTTATCGTAAAAAAAATTCGATGAGACAGAATTTAAATTCACTTGTCCACACAATCTCAGCAATGACAGAAATACGTTTAAAGAGGATGATGAGCCTGTGATGATAGTGTCCGGGTGAATTAAAAAGTTCCCTATCTAGAGGCTCAAAAAAAGACTATGGCTCGTTATGTAGTATATGTTGAGACCCTATTCATGCTCTAATGAGAACACCCAGTTCCATGTCTTACTGAAAGACCCATTGGATGCCAGTATGAGGATGAAAAAGTCAAAAATGCATTCAGAAGGATTAGCTAGGCACTCTGTCAATCATGGAAAGGATGTTCACCTCGAAAAAGCTTAGGATCTTAATCAGACAGCAATGAATGTAGTATTGATAGGTTTTTTAAAAATTAGGAAAGATCGATGGATTTTGGAAACTGCTAAACTGATAGCTGCTCGAGAATTCATCCAGACAGGCTCGAAGAATGGCGACAAGTGACGACAAATCAACCGTAGGCAAACAAAAATCTATGCAATGGCTGTCAGTAATGGAAGATTACAAAAGATAACATGGCAAAAATGGATAACTGTCACACTGGTCAAGTAAACCGCTATTAAAAAGTGGTTGCGAGACTGTTTAGGACAAAGACAGATCGATAATCCACCCCTAGTCCGGAAAAGTAAATGGTTGGGCAGGACACTTTCATGAAACGTCCAAATGACACTCTTCAGTTACCAGTTACTTCAAGACAGCCTGGGTGAGAAGTTGATTCAGATCCTTCAGATATTAGTGAGGTTAAAAAGGCTGCAACTAACTTGAAGGGGAAGAAGTTAGGTCTGAAATCTTGATACTGGTAGAGATGTTTATCTATCACCGTCATCATCTGTCTCCGATTCGGTCACACGTTTTAATGAAGACCTGACTGGTCCCAGTCGCTGACCGTTTGTTTATGAAGGAGAAAATGACAAACTGGTTGGTAAGGTCGTGAACCTTCTTTGACTTTAAACGTTAGGGAAACAAATTATGTATGCTCAGCCACCGCCTGCCTATTGTGATGCACGATGTTGTCTGTTGTAGACGTACGATTCAAAAGGATAGTTAAGATAAGCCATCAGTCGATAATTAACTGTTAGTATGAGCAGTATTAAAAGGTACAGAGGTTCGCACAATAGTGGTGGAACTATTACGTAGTGAAACGACTGAGAATCGGTGAGTAACACAAGTGAACTCGCCCTTTTGTACTAGCCATGTTAATTCGGTACTGACGTGCTAATGTGACATGATCAATTGAGAAGCCGGGTTCTACGTTATGATTGACCGAGAGCGATGAACTGTCAAACTACAGGACCACCAAATAAATCCGGCAATCTAATTTCATACTTTCAAGTTTAGACTCACCGGGAAATAAAGCTGAAATGTCACGAAGCTGTGATCAGAACATAACCCTAAGCAAAACTCCATTTAGGAGGGGAAAAACACTTAAAATTTGCTTTCCGTCGACAAAAGATAACTGTGTATCGAAGAGCAAGGCAAGAATTCTTAATGGTAACTTTTCTAGTTTCATGTTTAGTTAAGATACAAAATTGATTGGTGACTGCATAAGCAGAAGCCTTTGTTTTGTCTATAAGTACCATAAAGAATGAATATCAATACAAAAAATCATACAGATAATTCAGAAAACATAAAGCCCATAAAGTAACTTTAAGTAGACTCTAGTCATTGAACTACATAAGCCTGGCACAGTTTAATATAGAACAAAGCAGCTTACGTCTGCGACCCCTCGTTTCTCTTTGACACCCAAAATAGAATGAAGGGCTGCAACATTGTACAGTACAGATGCTTCCTCAAACCGAATATCAGAAGACTCTGAGTACGAACTAGAAAGAATATCTTGCCTATACAAAATAAGCAGAATTTAGCAAATAGTTACCACTTCCACGTTACATCAGTACACGTTGTTGGAGAAAAATGAAATCTGCCTTTAAGCAGCTGAAGTTGAGCATAATAACGCTTCAGTCCGGAAAGTCCAGTGTAATCAATAGAGGGTTCACAAGCATCCTAGTACAAAACAGTATGTTGAAATTCTATAGTACTTTACGCAAGCTAAGAAAATCATTGAATTCCTTATTAAAAAGACTGGAAGACTGCTGATATTGCACTTCTATATACTGAAAATCAGTGCATTAAAATAATCTTGAGGTACTCTTTTCAACGGTTGTAGTTCAGGCACGAAATCAGATTTCTTCATGCACAAACTAACAGCAGGAAGCCTAGGAAGCCCATCCATTATTGACCCTAAGTAATAACGAATTAGCCTCCAAAACAGCGAGTGCGATCAAGCTTCAAACTTTCTACTTCAACCTCAACTTCTAGACAAATAGCTAGGAGTTTGTTTCTTGATATCTGCTTCTAAGTGGCAGAGAAGCTTTATTTCTTATAAAGAATTTGCTCTGTTTATCTTGAACAAATATATATTCCCTAATCTGAGGGATAGTATCAAATATTTAATATCTAACATCTGTGGCGAGCTGTTGTAAACCAACTGGTTTCTGTATACCCGAATCTTGAGTGTTGCGGTTTCGGTTTATTCCGATAGTCAGCTGGCTACTTGGCAACTTTAGACCTGGCTATTTCGGCTGGTTACTTTTTATTCATGTTTACTTTATTTTCTTTCGTATATTTCCTATTTTATCTCTCTTATTTAAACTTTCTTACTTTTTCTTTTATTTAATTCTTGTCGTCCTATGCACTAGTATCCAAACCTTCATTCTGTCCTATATAGTCTGGCTCGTGAGTGAGGCTTGTAACAGTAAATCCCCTGAATAGATAGGTGCATGGGCTATCGTTATTTATGTTGACTATATTTGTTTTAGCGGGCGTGATTATTTGAAGGCGCTCGGTCAAGCATCACCACCATATCACAATACGGCACAATATGGGAGTGCAGTAGTACACCACGCGACATTGCTGTATGTTGAAGGTCATGTCGTTGTTACCTGTCCATTTATCAATCCCAACCAGGTCTTATTACTGCAGTTTCGTGTTCACGTCGTCTCTCATAGATTTCCAGAGCCTTACGCCGTCCATATGCATAATGGTGGATGAGCGAATATTTAGTAGGAGGCCATTAATAAAAATTAGGAAGGGCAATGGTCCGAGGATCGAGTTCTGTGATACTTCAGACATGACCAACCTCTAGTCTAAGTACACTGTTCACCGTAGTTCAGAATTTCTTTCTCCTGACCAGATAGTTCTGTAACAAGGAAATTAACGTTTCTGTGAAGCCTTTGGCAATGCCTAATGTAGTAGGATGCTATGCAGCAGTGTTGAACGCTTTGCGAAATCCAGAAATACTGTATGAACCTGAGTGCTAGTGTCCAAAAAAGTCACCCTGTTATCTCAGGCCAGAAGTATGTTCGTGTTACAGGACCTGTTTCGTTGGAAGCCGTGTGCTTCGCGTAGCAGGTCGCGATTGTCAACGAACTCCCGCAATTGGGCATCCACAATACTTTCTGAAACCTTTGATAGTGTTAGGAGCACTACCACCGACCCATAACAAGCAGGGTACATTTCGCCCTCACTTTATGTATTTGTGACATAATTGCTGCTTTTATTACTCAGGCAACTTTCAATTGTAACTTGTTAGCTTAGTGATTCGGTATAATACTAACGGCCTCATGTTGTCGCAGCCCGGCTATTCGTTGGGCTTTGACTCTCTTGATTTTATCAAGATTAACCTAAGTGCAATCTCAATACACTGTATCCCTGATTTGTAGATGTGGTCGTTGGGTTAATGGTCACTGCGGAATGACAGTTACCTGTCAAAATGGATGTTGAAAACTTTGTTTGCCTCGTAACGGACGAGGAGCAGTCTCCTGAAAGCCTGTGATAGTTCAGATGTTTGGGCTGGTCGTCAAACTCCGGGCCATAAATCTGTACAGTTACTCTGGATTTGCCTTAAACTTCCAAGCCAGATCGGCTCACGGCTCTCCTTTGTCGTATATGACTAGCGTATTGCACCTATTCGCTAGATATACGTACTAATCATAGTCGGATGCCCTTAATATGGTCTTCCACCTATGCCAAGCTTTTCTTTTTAGGAGCCTACAGTCTCTCACCTCAACCGTGAGTCCGTTTTAGCTGGTTCGCTATTCGTGATAGTGGCCTATCTACAGGCATGTTTGATGGTTGGATTTTCCAAACAATTCTCAGTAGTTTCATTCATTATTATTTAGTGTATGGAAACATAGCGCTTCCTTTCTTACTCCCGAAAACCAAGAGTACTCTTGTAGCGGTAAATAAATAGTTGCATAGGCTTTTGACATTGATGCTGACCATGTTTGTTTTAGCGGACACAACTAGTTGAAGGCGCGCGGTCACGCATCACCACCAGATCAGGACTCAAACCACCGTGCGAAGCATCTCTCTAGTTTGCCAGCCTAGACGTCGCTATCCCATTGAATCTCTGTTTACGATCAAATATAATTTCTCTTCCATCCTTCAGTGCCTTCTGATTCCATCTCATTCGTAAGAGTGGGTTCAATTGATGGAAGTGGCTCTGATTGTACGACAAGCGTAACTTGGTCATATACCCGGGTACATTTCACTTTAAAACGAATTCAATAAAGAACCAAGAAGTCCGTTCGTTGATTCATATTCGAATTATGTGAGGAACATCTAACAACTTTTTAAATAACGATTTGAAAATAATAAGCAAGTTGTTCCTCACCTCGTCCACAGCAGTGTGGCACATAGCAGTCCCCAACCCACTTCTGAATTATTTGATAACGAATTCTCTTCTATCTTATGTATAATTAGAAAAGTGACTGTTACTCAACCTAATAATAGTCAATAGCCTTTTAACTTATTGTTAAGTCTCGTACTTGATATTTGACTAGCCACGGATTACCTTAGCACTCGAACGTTAAAATCCTCCTGGTTGCAAATCAGAAGACAGAAGACGGGTAGACAGGAACTTTATCCCAGTAAGATGGAGAGTAATTTATACACAAAATATTCGTGTATTTATAGTTTTGTGAACAACAAAAATCAGTATTATAATCCATCCGATCCGGATTAAGAAGTCTCAACTGTTACCGAATCAGAACGTGCCACGTCAAGATTCTGAAAGGTTCTATCGATCAGTGATTGGATGGGATGTCTTCGGCTCCTTCAAGGGATCTAGAAGCTTTATTGAGTTTTCTGGGAGCCATCCCAGCACTTATCTATATGTATCACTAGCATTGTTGAATTTAATTCCATGAACATTAGCATAGCTATTGTTGAACTGAAGTACTCCCAAAGTCCTAGTACAAACGATATAAACGTTTACATACTGAAACATGGTGGCATGATACTTTTACCATTTTACTTTAAATTAATAATTATTTATTTCTTGATATTGCGAGCAAGCCTTTTCCACTGGCAAGATCAACATAAGCATATCAGACCATAACGAAGTTGAATTATTGCACAAACTAATTATACTATTATAAAAAAATGTTTGGGTTCATAGTGTACAATAATGCAATGAGACATCCGAGTGTGTGGATTGCCAAAACTGAAGATGTTTACATACATTTGTATATAGTATTGGAACATAATAGAATGTAAAGTTCCAAACTGTTAGGAGCCATAAAGATTGAATACACGGAGTTAGGTATTTCTGAAAAGAGGTGTAACGGTTGATAAAGTTAGGTTGCCTAAAAGAAGGTGAACATTAGTTGATAGACTCAGCTTTCATAAAATCGACCTTGTCTAGAGGTTTAGGAAATATTTTTGGGAGAATGATGTCATTTTTTTGTACGTCTCCTTATGAATTGTGGATTACTACTCAGTCTACTTGCCAGTTATGTATCTAAGAATAACGGAATAATTAAAGTTGCTTTAAATTAGTATATATGTAGCTTCTACCACAAACATGACTCTGGGATGACCTTGCGGTACAGAAGAATGACAGAATGGATTTATGCCACCGTTTCGGGGGGTTACATTATAACGGAAAATGTAGATGTTCAACGTTTTGCGTAGTATAAGGCAATCTTGAGGTAATGAAAAGAAAGAAGGAAAACAAACAGAAAAACGAAGGGACAGTATTATGACAGCTCTATATAACTGTGTGTGACGATTGCACGACTTCGATGAAGTATATTCTCGTATATATTTTGCAACCAGAACTTGCAGTTAAATTACCCTCACTTGGCGCTGCACATGAAAGATCTATTTTGAGTTTTAAGTTTTATAGATCTATCAAAAGTAAGACAACTTTAATAGAGTTCTAAATTACATCAAAGTTTTTGTCGTCAACTATGACTGAAAAGAGTCTAATCAAGATTTAAGATACGGCAACACAGGGTTTCTTTCATGACATAATTGACAAACTCAACAAACTGTATATCCGTAACATGCAATCAGTAAGTTTCTATTTAGACTCTGTAAGAATTTACGGTATTTCGTAAAAGGACAAATTAAACTCAGGATTATCTTTCGTATGTTTAACGTTTGCAAGGTTCATTTATGTACTTAAAAACCATATCATGTATGTTCTTAATAAAAATCAAACAAATTCCTTGCTATAATGCATTTTATTTTCATGCATCTACAGTTACTAAAAAGAATGACGGTAACCATTCATTGGATCTGCTCTAATCTCTTATTGTAAACAATTTCTTTAATAAATGCTTTCCATTTAGCGATTATCTTTGTACCTAAGTGTTTTTATTGAGGAATTACGTATGTGTGAAGTAGCATGCACTTGGAATGGCTCTTCGCAATTAACACTTTCATGATTACATTCATCATATTTATTTTCCTTACAGGATGTCATAGAGAGGGGAACAATTATGAATATGGTTACGAATACGAAAGTTGACAGTATACAGCTGTTTATTTGTACCATGTGCATTGCAATTTAACTGTTTGCCAATATATATTATACAGATAAACTTGTGCATTTTTATTTACATTGAGTGACATGTAAACGAACTTTCTTAAAGAAAGCGTTTATAGTGGTTGACCAAAACGAGATATTTGTGCACAGGTATAAGGATAGTCCAAAGTATGATCCAACTGATTATAAGTCGTTTTGTTTCTGGTAGCTGAATTGTTGATGAAAGTTCAATGGTCAATTGATATTTTTTACTCAGACAAATCGTCGTGTTGTGTGTCTTCGATGTCCAATCTATTTCAGATATTTTGGGGAATCTATTATTTCTAGTGTGTCTGAATAAGCGGCTTCTCAGCTAGGATGCCAATATCTTTGAGAGCTATATTAAGTAGCTTGCAAAATACTGGGAGATTGTCTGTTATTGGTACTTTCACTGGTAGTTTGTTCCATATTCGACCATACTTAATCGAATAAAAGTTTGCGCGAGCTTTTGTTTTGTATTTTTCAATTTCAACTTGAAAGAGTTTGTTTCTCAGATAATAGCCTCGAGTGTAATTACGGTATGCAATATTAGTTGAGGTGCGGGTCATATTACGCAACAGTTTATAAGAGAGGATTGTTTGTTCTTAGTCTTCTTTTCCATAGAGGTTCGAGTTTGGGCATGTGACATCCAGTTTTGGTTGGAAATATTTGAGAATAAAGTGAATAAAACTCACTTATTAAACTTTAAATGACCTAAGAAAACACAAAAGTTGAACTTAACTATCTTAAAAACGACGATGTAACCAAAAAAAGAATTGTTAAATCTGATCAAAAGAGAAAACGTAATAAAAGAAACTTGGCGAGCGAAAAATAACGATGAAAATAATAACGCAAAGGTTAAGTCACCAGAGTAAAAAAGGCTTATAACAGTTTCTTTTCGAATACATAAGTCTGGTTTCAATCGTTTAATGGCAATCGCTTCGGCATATTTTAGATTTGAAGTTTTTTATCCATTAAACACTTTCAATGATTCATTAATATCAATCTGGTGTCCTGTGTCAATCAGATGCTTAGCGATTGCGCTGTTAAATGTCTTTGTTCCTGTGAGTTGTAGATTTCTTGGGACATGTTCATTAAATCGTAGGTAGGCCCTTCTTTCTGTTCGACCAATGTAACTGCTACTGCAGGTACACGTAAATTTGTACAGAGAGTTGGCGGTAACATGAGAAGGATACCTGTCGATTTTTGATTGTTTCAGTAAACATGTTGTTACGTATGATATAAACAGTTTTGCAGCATAATAAGTTCTATTTAAAGCTGAGCTGAGTCTTCTTCCGATTGTTTCAGCAATATCATCACGTTTAAAATGGAGCTGAATGAAAATAAACTTCTTGTGGAATTTGGTTACCTTTGGTTTATCAGGCTTTTGTTCACTGCATTTGTCAATGAATTTTTCAGGATAGCCATTCATTTTTAGATACTGTTTAATATTAGTGAGTTCTGAATCTATCATATCTGAAGTACAAATCTTTTCGGCTCTGAGAAACAATGTTTTCACTAATACTATTTTGTGATGGATTGAACAGAAGCTTTTAAAATTCAAGAACAATCCATCCCGTCGTTTTTCTGTAGATCGACCGTTGTACTGAACCATCTCCTCGACGTTGCATGGCAATATTCAGGAAATGAAATTCATTGTTTCTTTCTGACTACATAGCGAATTGAATATCGTTATGTTCTCGATTGGAAATTTTCAATAAGTAGTAAGTATGTTGTTCCTTAATGCATACGATGAAGGTATCATCCACGTACCATGGATAATGCGTCATTTCCTCAATCAGTAAAATGTAATAATAGTAATAGTAGTTTATTCTCAGGTAGCATTTTGTACATGAGAGCATACCAGTTTACAGGCACGATCAGAATGATATAGATTGTTTTTAACAGGGAATATATAGAGAGTCATTTTTTATGAAACTCATGCTATATGAAGACATTAATTAATATTTATAAAGTCAACTATAACAAGGTCCAGAGTTTACAGTGCTAAGGAATTAGAGATGTGTTATGTACTGTAGAGCACTTCCAGCATGTGTTCGCGCGTTTTTCGACTGTGATGCTGTAATCGCAGAAAATGGCTGTGGGTAAGCAGAATGGATCATAGAGACTATCCAGAAACGGGAAAAGACTGTGTATTTGATATTAGGTTAGAAGATCCAATTTATGTGGGTTGGTCCAGAACGGTGAGTTATTGATGCGTTAATTTCGTTCTTAACCATCGTTTGGAGTAAGTTGCATAAGGAAGACCAATTCCATGGGAGAGCAAATCGCAAACTCGGGTCGACATTGATATAGAGGAATATATGAAAAATAAAGAATATAAACGAATTTTTAATTAGTGAAAGCAAAATAATCAGTATTAAACCAGATTTTTTTTTCCATCGCTGTTTTTTTTTTTTTTTTTTAGTCACTATGTAGTGCTTGTAGTTTTAGAGCCTTAATAAGCCATTGCTGGTTGAATCAACGTTAAGTGGTAAGTCGTCAACGAATTTGTATAAGTCTATAGATTCTAGGTATGTGGTGATCAGTCGTTTGAACCTTAGGATAGAGTCAGTAGTGCGAATATTTTGTGGTAGCTTATTCCAGAGTTTGCTGTAGAGTACGATAAAGAACTTATAACGTTGTTGTACTTGGTATTTATTGATATGTAGTGTTGCCTCGTAGTTTCGAAGATCGTATCTAGGCGTTTGGTTCCATTGGGGAGAGAAGGCTGAGAATGATATTCCGGTGATAATTTTATAGAAAAATATTAAGTTATGTCGTAGTCGGCGATGACTCAAGGGTTCTAAGGAGAGTGTTTTACATCTAGCCGTGTAGTTCATGTTGCTGTTAAATCCTAGAATTCGACGTGTAAAACTTCTTTGTACGCTTTCTATACGTGTTCTGTCTATGCTATTCATGCTCGAAAAGATAAATGAGCAGTACTCGAGTGTAGGTCTTACACATATCTTAAACAAAGTAAGTTTAGCCTCTCTTGTGAAGAAGTTTTTTAGAAGGAAGCCTGTTAATTTTCTAGTTTTCGAGACTATAGAGGAGGCGTGCTCTGTGAACTTCAAGTTACCTGAGTATTTGATGCCCAAGTCGCTTGTTGATTGGAGTATTTGGACTGTAGACCCATTTAGATAAAACGTGAACTGGGGGTTATGGTTGCCTATGTGCATAATTCCACATTTACTATGGTTAAGTGGTAGTTGCCATTTTTGGCTCCAGGCAGTTAGTCTATCAAGGTCCTTTTGAATTAGAGTCATGTCTTCTAAAACATCCGGTGTATAGCTATATACTATCTTGAGATCATCCGCATATAAATACGGTCGACCATGTTTTATAACGTTAATTATGTCATTTATGTAAATGATGAACAATAAGGGACCCAGTACACTTCCTTGTATTACGCCGCTAGTAATTGGTTTAGGTAATGAGAGGCTATTATTATACTTTACTGTTTGCTGTCTTCCTTCTAGGAAAGATGCAAACCATGAATGAAGTGGGTCTTTGACCCCGTATGACTTAAGCTTAATGAGTAGTCGTTTGTGCGGGACTTTGTCAAAAGCTTTACTAAAGTCGAGAAATAGAGCGGATACTAGGAGTTTCTTGTCTCGATGCGCAGTTATGTCATCTAGATAGTCTAGCATGCATGTGTCACAAGACCTAGATTTTAAGAATCCATGTTGGGAGGGGGAGAGCAGTTCGTTCTTAAGTAGGTAACGGAGTAATTCCACCTTGATTATTTTTTCCATTACTCTTGATACAACAGAGGTTAGGTTAATAGGTCGGTAGTTCTCTATATTTCCTACAGGTCCGGATTTAAACTTGGGAATGACACATGTAGTTTTCCATAAGGTAGGGTAGCATGCAGTGGAGAGTGATATTGTAAATAGTTTAAGAAGTGCCAGGTGGAAGTCAGCACCACCATATTTGAGTACATTGGCTGGTATACCATCAGGGCCCAAGGCGTTTGAGTGCTTTAGCGTGGTGATGGCCTTCGTAATATTTTCTATAGTGAAAGTTATCTCCCTTATTTCGCATGGTAGTGGCGTAATAGGTTCGTTCCCATCTATGTGGTTTTCAACGGTATGTGTAGTGGTAAAGTGCTCATTGAATAAATCAGCTATATGGCAAGGGTCATCATATATTTTATTGCCACAGATAAAGAGGTTTCCACCCTTTATCTTAGTGCTACTGATTTTGTTCCGGAGGGTCTTGAGAAGTCTTGTAGGATTATTTTGTATGGTGGCCTGTTTTTCTAGTGCGATTTCTATCTGTATACGATCCGCCTCAGCCTTAATATATATTTCTTTCATAGTTATAAGAGAGGAAAAATCTTTAAACTTGTGGAATTTAGATGCATGTCTACGTAGGCTTCTTCGTGCAGTAGTGGTGATAAGCATGCATTTTGGAATTTTGGGTTTAGTATATCTTATAGGTGCAACTATGTCAAGCGTATTGTAAGTGTTGTAGTAGAGTATATCAGTTAGCTTATCAGCATCATTTTCCATGAAATAGTTGTTCCAGTCAAGGCGTCTGAAGTAAGCCATGAAGCTCGTCCAGTTAGTCTTGTGGAGGGGTCTGCTGGGTATTGTAACCGGATATTTATACATTGTAGTTCCTAAGTTGAAGTTGCACATGACGATATTGTGGTCACTACCTGGGAATTGTTTCCCTGTATGGACGGTACATGGGGTGAGTTCATGTGTAAAAACTAAATCCAAAGTGTTTTTGTATCTGGTAGGGCTACGAACATACTGTGACCAGCCACCTAGCTCTAGACTTTCCATAAGTAAGTCATAGCGCTTCGGTGCCTTGGCGGGAAACCATGAGATATCAGGCATATTAAAGTCTCCACAAATAACCTTACCTGTAAAGGGCAGGGCAGAGGCCAGTGTAAAAATGTCTGACAGTAAGGTGATATCCCCTGTTGATGGGTTAGGGTGGTGGTATACACAGCCGAATAAGTAAGAATCTGAGACAGTAGGTCTTAAAACAATCCACACTGAGTCTTGTAATTTATTTAGGCCTGCTGTATCAAACAGAAGTGAGTTTAATTTCGAGTTAACATATATGAGACAACCTCCTCCACGTCCATGCAGCCTGTCACTACGATACAGTTTATAATTATCTAGAGATATACTTAGATCAGAGACATAAGGGGTAGTCCATGCCTCAGTTACCATAATAATTGAGGGTTGGCAGATTGATGCAAGCAGTGCTAGGTCGATCATTTTGTTGCATACTGATCGTGCGTTTAATAGGCAAAGATTGAGCGAGTGGCCAGTAAGGTTGAAGTAGTTTAAAGCATCAAGGATGAAGAGGTCAGACTTAGAATTTAGGATGAGATTTTGATTTGAGATTAATTGTCGAGCTTCACATTGTTCAGATACTAAAGGGTAGATATTGGGTGACTGCTTTATAAGATTAGTGTTTCGGTCGTCACTGCGATCGTTGTTCTTCAGGCACAAAGTGCTTGAGGTAAGAAAAGACAGGTTGCTATTAGACTGTTTACTTAGTAGTGGCAGAACTGGAGATTGGGGGTGTTTGGTCTCGTAACTAGTTGTTGACTTAGTAACGGCTGTAGGGGCAATGAGTATAGATGGGAAGGGTTGTGAATTGTCGTGTGAGGATACTCTAAAAAAGGGTTCGGGTGTGCATACGAGACACAGGGATCATAGTAGTTTGGTAATGAGCTATGGGGTGCAGCCAAGTAGTTGTAGTTAAAGCCATTCATTATAGGAAAGTATTTAGATCGTAAGTTATCATGTCTGAGAGAGCTATTATACTGATGAAGCGGGTAATTTCCTAAGTTAAAATTATTCTTCCCAGTATCTGTTTGGGATGGTAATGGTACGGGGAGAGGAAGAAGGCTTTTCCGCCCTGAGTCATTCTTCTGGATCATTGGCACATGATGCCATGGTGCATTTGCATGTGTCATCCTACTGTTGTTGAAGTATTCTCGAGGGGGAACAAACTTAGGGTGGGAGGAGAAAAATCGCTTGTTTCTGTTCAAAGCATTGACCCTCAAATCTAGTGGTACGGGTGTATCGTGCCTAATGGTTTGGCGTTTGTGATTAACTTTATTTCTATAAACGTCAGAGGTAAGGCTATGCTGGGCCTTATTGATAGGGAGGACATTACGTGTGTTGTAATGATAGGGCATGAATTTTGTTCTCAGTTTAACGGCAGGGTGGTGGGTTAAATCGTGTGATGGTAGTTTGTTCATCTCTTTATTTTGAGAGGTAAATATACCCCCCTTGGGAGTGATGTCTAAATCTACTAGATGGTTGCTACTTTCTTTGGCTGTGAGAGATATTGTTGTATGTGTGTCTATACCAGGAGGGGTTGTGGGTGTGGATGGGCTGAATGGCTCCTCAGTTTCTAGGTTGGTAGGTAGAGCAGGTAGTCTTGGTGGTGTTATACTACTACTATGGTGCGTTGTTGGGTATGTTTTGGGTAAGTCGTTAAGAGTGGTTTCTTCTAGCTTAGGATCTTTCATGTTGGGTGCAGCGTTACCGTAATGGTTGAGGGATCTACGTTGCAGAGGCGTTTTATCAGCAACTATTAGTATGTTTTTGAAGTTGCTACCAGATCTAATATAGTTAACAGATTTTATAAATCGCTTGCAATCTAAAGTGGATGCGAAATGGAATAGAATTGGGCAGCTAGTCTGCCAGTCTTTTTTACGTAGTCTAGTACATTCGCATGGAATCTGTGTCAAGCCGCTAGTTTTTAATAGGATTGCTTTAACTTTTTTAAGTGGAGAATTCTCTGGAACATTGTAGACTATGGCTTTGTGAAGCGAGGTGAGTCGCTTTACAACTTCTGCTGCAACGAAATCAAGTTATTCTGCACAAATATTTATTCTTGCTCTCATGATAATGGTACTAACGTTTCCTTCTAGTAGTGGTGATGGATGAGATGCAGCACTACTCATGAGCATTAGTTTAGTTAGGGCTGAGAAACAGTAAAGGAATTGAGATCATAATTATGAATATAACTTGAACTAGACGTTAGAGGACTCTGGGGTTTACTGAGTCGAGATGTTATGGAGGATATACTTAGTGGTTGTTCTATTAAGTCCGTGTTCTGGATGTCACTTTCATCTCTGTGATATTTAATTAAGACGCTTTTGCTAACCCGATATGTATGGCCCATTCCAGAAAAAAATCACGCCGTACTTTTGACTTTTGTGGTAACTTGCTACATGTTGTTCGAAAAAGCTAATAATTGTCCCACTTGGTCTATTTTGATTGGCGTTAATACTTTTAGCACGCATCGGTTACAGTTAATTACGTATTAGTCGTCTGTTTATACGAAGACGAGTTTGTTAGAGCCGATAATGCTCGGTTAATAACAACTCTGCTAGCGAATAAATTAATTATCAAGTAATCCTGGGTTTAATAAACCCAGTAATGCTCGATTTCACAACAGTAATCCAACTGCTAAAAATAATCGATGGAAATTACACATTCACCCACAGAACAGTAACATTGATGGGTTAAATATGAACTAAAATATCTAACCCTTCAGCTAACAGAGATGCGTTCTCATGCAAAGTCATTTTCAATTATACTATGTGATTTTAAACAAGAAATTACCACAATGTCTCCCTTTAAACTATTACTGACAAATGATGTAAAAACGTCACAAGGACTTTACTGCTATAGAAGTAACTAAGAGCATGATATCCCGCAAGCATGCCATTAACTAAAATATAGTGAATAAATTTCCATTAAGATCTGTTAGATAATTTATACTGAGAGCAGGTAGTCAACCAGAATATTCTTGTCAATGCAAAGACCAAACTACCGATAACTTTTGAAAGTTAATCTCGTTTTGTATAAGGCAGCCGGTTCTTTAGTCACGCACGAATTCGCGATAGGATATAAAAAATCACGATTTATTGGTGCAAAACGTGATACTATATTTAACAACAAACACAAATTTAGCACACAAACCTCAACAGTTCCCTTTCCCTATACAGCCAAAGGGATTCAAGCAAATTGTACATATAATCTATAATACGACAAATAGGTAGTAAATAGACAGCAAATTAGTTACTTGCCCACGGAAATGTGTTCCTAACAAATGAAGGAACTAAATCACTCAGGCAAAGAAAAGCAAACTATCAAGCCAATATGGTTTACAAGAAGACTTTGGAACCCAGTAAAACAAAGTTGAAGACTGATGGCATGTAACATATGCTAACAAAAAAAAGAGGACATGTGAAAGCCTGATTGTAAGCAAAACCAAATAATTGTTATAATTAAGGGGCAAACGGAAAGAAACAAGGTCTGTTACAGAGTCAGAGCACAACAAAGCAACAAAATACAAGTTAAGGAACTGCTCAATACAAAAACACATAGAGTGATCTTCATGCAAGCAAAAAGTTTATATTTTACAGACAATGCCTCCCCCTTAACAAGAAATATCGGAGGTACTCACGCACTATTCTCTTCTGGTATGTTTCTCAGTCGGCAGCATATCGATTAAAATGGGCCGAGCGATTATTGACTGCATCTACCAATTAAAATAATGCCAATATAGTCAGAGATAAGGCTACTACTCAAAGATGTAGGAAACTGGGAACTTTGCACTTAAGTGATGCTGAAGAAAACACTACTAATTTACAGTATTCAACTACACCAATTAGTACTATTATTATAGATTATTACTATTCTAAAATTTAGTTTGAATTTACGCCAGTTTACAGGCCTGGTCATTATAATACATGAAGGTTAACTCTTACATTATAGAACATTAAGTTTTGCAAAGATAATTGTCTGAATAACAATAACATTTACAAAACACTAGATCCTTGTGCAAGGTTATTACATGTAAGCCAGAAAACCGTCAACTACCATCTGGATGGTACTTTGTGATCCTGGATGTTCAAGAATACATGACTTCTAAATAGTCAGTTGTAGTGTCAAGTATGAGCATGAAATTGTGTGAATAGCACCTCGTAGGAGAACGGTGGAGATTAAAAGTATCACATTAAGGTATCATAAATAAACTACGAAGACTTATTTCCTTTTTCAGCCTGGATTCTGGGCAATAATTTCAGTTGGAAATTTCAGTTCGAAACTAAAAATGTAAATAAAAATAAACAAGCATCAAGGCAAGAGAACATAAATAACCAATTAAGTACATCTCTTTGCACTGGAACCTAGGGTGCATCTGTTGCATTTTGTAAAATATATTCATTATTTCCCTGTTTTTATTCTGAAAAGCATCGACTAATACTAGAGATAATTATGATAGATTTTAGATCTACTCTAAGATGAAGAGGTCAGGGAAGTGTAGTATAGGGAAATAAAAGGTATACTGCATCACTTTAAGAAATGTATAAGTATTACGAGATTCCTGAGCACTATCTGCCAGGAAAGAAAACGCTATATTGCCTGTAGGTGAATAGTCAACAAGCTCTCAAGACCTGCAGGTAATTTTTCAGAAGTATTATTTAAAAAAACAAAATGTCAGAAGGTACATTGATAAATTTACCCCATTCTACATAGGTTGTATTAAGTAAGTTTCAGATACTGGCATTGTCTAAGTAGAGGTTTATTGCAAATGTAAACTGTGACAGGGAGCTACATTGTCGTATGCTTTCCAGTAACTGGCTCCAGAGTTTGTTATAAGCCTATAAGCCCAACAGTCATTAAATAGGCACACGGTATAAAGCAGAATGTATTAACCTACATATATCAACAGATTATATTGCAACTAATAGCCTTCAAAGTTCTACCGATATAACTAAACGCAAAAATAGTGACTTCATTAGTTCAGAATGCCCTTATTCCGTAGAAACTATTTTAAACACAACAAATAACGAGTAACTAGCAAAGCTTACTCATATTAAAGTTAGTTCTTATGGAAGCATCATATAACACGACCCAGACCATATAGACATCGTAAATAGACCACAAAGACGCACTTCCCTTTTCAGCGTAGATTCTGGGTGATAATATCAGCATGACACGGGAGTTGGAAACTGAAAACAAAAGAAACAGCAGCAGGGTGATTGGACACAAATAACCAATTAAGGACATCTGTTTGCAGTGGAATCTAAGGTGCACCTGTTGCATTATATAAAGAATATTTGTTATTTCTCTTTTTTATCTGAAAAACTTCGACTAACACTAGAGATAATTATGATAGATTTTAAATCTACTGTAGAATAAAAAGCTCAGGAAGCGTAGTATAGAGAAATTAGAGGTATACTGCATCTAAGAAATGTATCGACATTGCGAGATTCCAGAGCACTATCTGACAGGAAAGAAAGTGCTATATTGCCTGTAAGTGAATAGTTAAAACGTTCTTAAGAATTGCGGGTAATATTTTCAAAAGTATTATTAAAAAAACTAAATGCCAGAAGGTACATTGATAAATTTACCCCATTCTACATAGGTTGTATTAAGTAAGTTGCAGATACTGACATTGTCTAAGGAGAGGTTAATTGCAAATCTAAACTTCGACAGGGAGCTACGTTGTCGTATGCTTTCTGGTAACCGGTTCCATAGGTTGTTATAGCGTGCGACAAAGAAGGAGGATTTTAATTTACTAGTGGCTTTCTGTATGATTATCAAAGAATTTTGGTTCCACAAGTCATACGTTTTTGAGTATATGTCAAAGTAGTACAACCTGTTACAATTTCTTCATGAAGAATTTTGTGGAGTATCGTAAGATAAGTTTAATCCTTCTGACCCATAAAGGGTCTAATTTCCAAGCAAAGCATCTATCAATATGGAGTCGGCCAAGGTTTAGTAGCCTAGTAAGATGCCGTTAAACGTCCCTTTTTTTGCCGATCTAGTGAACGTATGCAACCATACATAATTGGACAGTACTTAAGCACAGACCTAACACAGGTTTTACAAAGAATAACTTGGATTCGTTAAGATGATAGTTACGATGAATAAAATCAATTAGTCTGTGATCTTTAGGGACCAGTGATTAAGCATGGTCGGTAAAGGATAAACTTGTTGAATACCTTACTCCTAAATCACACATACTGCTTAGTTGAGAAAATTCGTGTTCATTAAAGTGTAGATTGATCTCGGGGTTAGATTCTCCAAAATATAGGTACCGTGACTTTTGTGCGTTATGTGGAAGAAGCCATTTATAAAAGTATTTGTTTAGTATATTTAGATCATTTTGTATTGTCGTTAATATTTTGACCTTCATGTAGGTAGAATGCATAGACAATTTTGAGGTCGTTTGCAAAGAAAAGGGTTTTATCCTCTGGGATACAGTGCCGTATCTCATTAGCATACATAATACATAATAAAGGTTATGTGACAGAACCCTAAGGATGTTTTGGGGACATGGCAATTTTGTTTTAGTTTCACTAGTTGAATACGATATTCCAAAAATGAAGCTATCTTGTCATGCAACATGTCTGCTATTCCAAAGGCTTTAAATTTATATAAGTGATGAATGATGCTCTTTGTGAAACGCCTTGGTGAAGTCGAAGTGTACGGTAACAACTAGTTATTCTGGAAGTTTTAGACATGAAGCTGTGCTGGGAAAATACAATTAGTTTGACCTTAACTAATTAAGTGTAGATCTCTTCTCTAATATTTTTCTCCAAGGTCCTAGATAAACCAGAAGAGTGATCACTTAGACGAAAGTTTTCAATACTAAGCCTAGGTCCTTTCTTAAAGTGAGAAGTTATGAATGTGATTTTCTACCATCTAAAAATTTCCATCTTCTAAGAAAAGATTAAATATTTTGGTGACCATCGTTGGGAAGGCTGAGAATTTTGTTGACATAACTATTTTACACTGCCCTGTTTTTGTACCGTGTAGGGACCGTCACGAGGTTAGGCTGGGGGTTTACAAGTGATGTCACTGCAAAAGAAGTTAAAGAGGATTGATTGAAACTTGTTTTAAATAATCAGTCGCAGTAGGACACGTCTTAACTATGCTGCACTCCGGAGTAGGATGCTAGCAAATTGAGTAAGGCTAAGTGTGCCATCATAAAATACTGGGTATTTGTCTTCGACACAAGATGCATGAAGAGTGTTAATTATGTTGATAATTAACCCGACCAATTACATCCATTTAAACGCCCACCACTTGGACTCAGTTTGATTGTATGGACTATTTTTGCTTAATAACAAATAACAGAACTGTGTTATTCTTACAGACGTCTATGGTAAGTTCTTCCTGTTTTGACTGTAGCCAAGCCCAGACTTCGAGTCGACAGTTTTGCGGAAATTGTTTGAAATGTTATCTGTAGGTTTAAACATGACCTATAAAGTTTCAAACAGTAATGCTCTCATCGAAAAATTAAATTTCAGGATGACGTCTAGAAAGTCTTATGGCGCCAATTAGATTCCAGTATTGTCTCTCCATGAATCAGATACTCATGGTAATAGTAACAATAATAATAATTTATTCTCAGGTAGCATTTTATACATAAGATCATACGAGTTTACAGGCATGATCAGAATAGTATGATTTGTTTTTAATAGGGATTTTATAAAGAGTTACTGTTATGTAAATCACGCCATTCAAAAATATTAATTAGTTATAAAGCTAACTGTAACAAGGTTCAGAGTTGGCAGTACTAGGATGCTAGAGATATGTTATGTATTGCAGAACACTTTCAACAAGCAACCGCGCGTTTTTTGACTGCAGCGCTGTTTTCCCAAAAAATGGCTGTGAGTAAGCAGAATGAACCATAAAGAATATCCAGAAACGGAGTAAGGCTGAGTACTTAATAAAGCCAATCTCTTTGGGTTGATCTTGAATGGTGAGTTATCGATGCAATAACTACAGTTCTAGCCAGCGTTTGGATTAAGTTACTTATAGGAGACCAATTCCATATAATAGCAGATCACGAACTCGGGGCGGCAGTAATATTAAATAATATTTGAAATACAAAGAGAAAAAACGAATTTAATTAGTGGAAACAAAATAATCAATTTTAAACCAGAAATATTTTTTTATCGCTTTTTTCCACTACAGCGTACACGCTTGTAATGTCTGTAGTTTCAGAGCCCTAATAAGCCATTGCTGGTTGATTCAACGTTAAGTGATAAATCGTCAAAGATTTTATATAAGTCCTGAGATTCTACGTATGGGGTGATCAGTCGTTTGAACCTTAGGATAGAGTTAGTAGTGAGAATATTTTGTGGTAGTTTATTCTAGAGTTTAATATAGAATACGATAAAGAACTTAGTATTTTGTTGTGTTTGGTACTTATTGATAAGTAATGTTGCCTTGTAGTTCCGAAGATCGTATCTAGGCGTTTAGTTCCATGGGGGAGAGAAGGCTGAGAATGATATTCCGTTGATAATTGTATAGAAAAATATTAAGTTATGTCGTAGTCGGTGATGTTACAGGGGTTCTATACAGAGTGTTTTACATCTAGTCGTGTAGTTCATGTTAGTGTTAGTTTCTAGAATCCGACGTGTAAAACTTCTTTGTACATTTTCTATACGTGTCCTATCTATGCTAGTCATGCCCGAGAAGATAAATGAGCGGTACTCGAGTGTAGCTCTTATACATATCTTAAACAAGTAAGTTTAGCCTCCTTTGTAAAGAAGTTTTTAAGAAGGAAGCCTGTTAATTTTCTAGTTTTTGAGCTTACAGAAGAGGCGTGCACTGTGAATTTCAAGTTAACTTAATATTTGATGATAATGATCAAGTATAAGAAAACAAGCATAAAATCAATCTTATGTTAGGGTTAAAGCTAGCCAGACTACGTGTAGCTTAGTTGGATAAGAAAATTAAATTAGAAAACTTACGCCAGAAGACAGAAGGAGGTTTCATTCAGAATGTACCTGATGATCATACAAATTATAAAACGGAGTCAACTCCATGCAAACCTGGATCCGACTTGAGTACGAACTTATCAAGGGTGATATCGAAAATTTTGGAATTGCCTAAAAGAGAGATAATAAGATTTGGCGGTAATCCTGTGCATTATTAAAGCGTTATCAGGAATTTCGAAGAATGTATTGGTGATGAAATTATTGGATATAAGGCTAAGTCTACCATACGCCATTGAACTATGTTAGAAACTGAAGCTGGTCATCATAAAGCGCTAGAGCTCCTTGAGGAAATGTTTGGACAGAAGAACATGGCAGCCTATAGGGTTCTTGGTAAGATGCTAGAATTTCCCAATATTCAAGAAAATTATTCAAAGGAATTAAGGAAGCTGTTTGCAGAGATGAAAGCTGGTGATTTGCGACTTAAGCAGATGAACTACACTTTTGATTTAAATTCGACAAGAATAATTTGGAATACAGTTCTGAAGTTACCTACTCATATACAACACAAATGGGTGAGGATTGCGTGTAAAATTATCAAATAAGGACGGGAACCCCTGTGTAGTGATTTGGCAGGCTTTGCTAAGGGACAACGGGGCAGAGCAAATACCAGATACGGGTTGTTCGTTTACGAGACTGTAGCAACTTAGGTTGACTAGTTAAGAGTTGACTTCAAAACCTAAGTATACGTTAAAAAAATAAAGCTCAAGTATTCATTTATTTCTTTATTCTTCATAGGGATTATATTTCTTATTATCTTATATTGTATGTTGAGAAGCACCGTGTGCTTAAATGACTATGATCCCACTCCATAGTCTCCTTCCCACGATAATGAAAATAAAGACGTATTCCCTAATAATTCGGTTTTTTTCTGTCAGAACGGGACGTACCAAGGCGTTAAAAGACTGTAGCAAGATGAGATTACAAATAACTCGCAAATTGCAGAACGAATGTTAACACAGACCATGGTAAGATTAAGATATCGTACGCCAATACTAGTGAGGGCGACAGTGTAGACTTGTTTGGTTAAATTAGCAGTTTACCAGAGGTCTAAAATTTCATAATGATTATGTAATGACACAGTAAATTAAATGGGGTTAAGGAGTGGTTAAGAATGATCATACAGAAGGTCGAGTTTCGTATCTTTGCACCACCAAATCTTCCACACACAAAAGAGAGATAAATTAAGGGTAGTATTCGACTGTACAGCGCAATACTCGGGGATATCTCTTAACAAAAATCTTTACTCTGTACTTGATTTAATTAACAATCTAATAGACGTTCTCACTAGATTTCGACCTATTGGTCTCACAGCGTATAGTGAAGCTTTGTTCCATCCAGCATTTATTGCGTGACGTCATCGTTATACCTTTTGTTATTTATGGTGGCCCGAAGGTAACCGATCTTGAAACGTACAGAATAAAATTGCGGCCGTTTGGAGCAACTTTGTTACCATGCTGCACCTCTTTAGCCTAGCAAGCTATTATTTCAAATAATGAGGGACATTTTCCAAAGTGTATTATAGAAACAACCAGAAAACTGTTCTACTTTGATGATTTGCTAATAAGCGTAGATAATACTGAAAAGGCCACATTTACATGTCTTCACTTAGAGATTTCAAGTCTTGGAGGATTCAATCTGCCTGGCAATCATACTGAAATATTGAAATTCATTTCAGAAAAGTACTGAGTTGAAAGAAAATTTGACATTCGTTCGTCTACCGAAGCAAACAGAAGAGCCTAGGATATAGAATGGAATGTTCAGACCAATCATCTGTAATTTAGTATACATGAGTTCGAGGCAAAGCCAGCTAGGCGAGTCATTTGTCGCAAGTGGCCCAATTTGGAAGAAAACAGTAGCACCTTTACTAACGCACTATTAGAAGAGAGTCACGAGTTCACAAACCGTGATGATTTGTTTCTAGGTCGATATACTATGTGTAAGTCATGGTCTAAAAAGACAAGAGCATTTACAGGCTGGAAATATGCCACAGGTTGGTGACCTTGCTGTTATGCAAAAATTAGTCGCTACATTTATAAATTTGTGTTTATTCGGTGGTTATGCGGAAAATTTTTAAAAATTATTTCTAGCAAAGTGCTCAACTTAATCCCTGAAGTTTATGATAATTGTGATCTTATGTTACATGCTGGCCTGTTTTACGTGACTTGTGTAGTTATGGATACTGTGGTGTTTTATACTAGTCGTTTACTATAAGGTTTGGATATGTATAGAGGGACAGTCCTTGTCTGTTAGCTGTGCTCAATATGGATCACAAGTCGTATTTACTAATTGGCAAATGCATTTTACATAGCTTTAGACGAGTACTTTATAACTTTATCATAGATCCTTGCATAATTCTGTTAAGTATTTAAACTAGCTGAAATTATTTATAAAAAAACAAAAAAAAGACGGTTTGGATGCTTAGTTTCATTACGTGTCTACTTCAGTTACTTCTACAGCATTAAAAATAACATATTTTCCAGATTCTGTGAATACAATTAATATCTCTGTTGTAAAGTGAATCCGATGCCACATTTTGAAAGTGTGATACATCTACCTTAAACCCATCATATAATTACTAAGTAAGAAATAGATTCTAAGTAGTTTATCGGTACTGGTTAACTTATGGTAGCTAAGAATATATTACAGGTCGTAATAATGCAAATACATACTCAGAGTATACTTGAAATCACTTATTAAGACAACTCTGCGCAGTTTTAGCCAAATAAACTTAAAATGAATTTACTAGTAATGATAATGCTTCTCAGCTTAAATCAACTCACACTGAAATATTAAGCAATTAATTCCTAATCTACTGGTCAAGACCTGCTAACAGAGCTAACATTTGACATACTGTGCACAAAAGTCAACATACAGTGTTTTGTACAAAGGTAAGTAAACATGTGGGCAGGTGTCATCAATAGAAACCTAGCCCTAATGCTTTATTTAGAATGAAGCATATAGATATATTTTTTTAATAATAATAGTTTTATTCCCAAGTATCATCCTGTACATGATGGCATGCCAGTTTACAGGCATGATCAGAATGGTATGGGTTTACATACATTCAAATATTATGACGAAGTTCCACTGTCAAGACATTGATAACATATAAAAATATAAATTGGAAACCAAACAAACTGCAACAGAGTTACAATTCAACAAAAACGGCTAGTAGCTCGCAGAGTGGAACATTGAGCATTTTCAGATGCAGGATAAGATCAAGAGAACTTGGGTGTAGAAGCAAAGTCAATAGTATCATGCCAGTGGGTTCCATAATTGCCTTGTAAATAATCATCTACAACTATAGGAAAGACGAAAACAGAGAAAACGCAAAACAACAGCACTTGTATCCTGAAACAATTAGGCGAAAATTGGTGTCTATGCAGGGATTAAAGGACGCAACATCGCACTTACGTTAACAAAACGAATAGGCAGAATTAATATTTACACTTCCATTAATGAGTGGATTAAAGGGGAAAAACACTAGCACATGAATATGACAGGTAACTGGTACTTACACGTTTAGAGTCCCTATTATTTCGCTAGTGGAATAAAAAAAGTTTGTGCGAACATTTTTAATGAGTGATCAAAAGAGATGAGATAACTAACTTGTCGTACAAACAAAGTGAATCTATTTATTTAATAGCTTGAGGCAAATTATTCCAGATTTTTGAGAATTTATTTATGAAAAGTTTAAATAAAGAACAGATTCAGAGTATGACATTCTTATTTTCGAGGCTGAATTGCGTAGGTTGTGGCAAGAAGGTTCCTCAAACTTAATTGTGCTAGATGATGAAAACGCTTATTTGTTCAGTATCTTATAAGAGAAGATTAGGTTTAACCTGAGTCGGTGACTCCATAAGTTATTTAGTCCTAACTTAGTGCATCTAGTTCTATTGTCCAGAGTACGATTAACCTCAAGAATACGAAGAGTAAAGCGACGTCGTACAGACTTGTCTAAGTTTATCCTTAATCGAAACATTACTGAGAATAAAAGTGCAGTATTCCAGTGAAGGTCGGACACAAACTTTATATAACAGAATACGAGAATCATCGCTATGGAAGTTACGTAGTATGCAACCCAGTAGTCGATGTGACTTAAGTGTCTGCATATTGACCTGTTCTGTAAGAGACAGATTATAAGATTATCTTGGTCCTAAGTCAACTACTGACTGGAGCCTAGACAACTTACTACCGTTTATGGAGAGATCGAAATTAAGGCGTTTGTCTCCAAAACATATCTAACCACACTTAGAATCATTAAGATCTAACTTTCTTATTGAGCACCATACTGCAACCTTATTGAGTTCAGCAGTGATGACACAGGATGTGTGTGCGAATTCGTGAGGTGAGAGTTAGTACATTATTATAAGATCATCTGTGTATAGAAAGGGTCTACCCATGTTGGAGCATTTGCATATATCATTTATGTAAGCTATACAAAGCAGTGGGGCTAAGACACTTCCTTGTGAACGCCACTTGCAACCAGTTCGGTCTTCGACTGGGTTGAGTTAATTTTGACAATTTGATGTCTATGACTAAGGGAAGAGTTCAACCATGAAAGTAATGGATTCTTAATCCCAAAAGAGGAGAGTTTGTTTATAAGAAGCCTGTGGTTAACTATGTCAAAGCTTTTGATATCTAAGTATAATACTAAAACCAAGTGTACAAGGCTTCGTTTAGTAAAGACTAAATTAAAGAATTGGAAGTAACCAGTCATACGTAACCTAGTTTTGAGAAAACGATGTTGGGAATAAGAGATAAGTTTTTCGGAGAGTAATCAGACGTTTCGTTACATACTATTTTTTACATTATCCTAGAGATGACTGGGGTGATATTTATGGGTCTGTAGTTATGCAAGTTTGTTCTGTCACCTGATTTAAATCAAGGGCAGATGTAGGGAGTTTCCCATCTACTAGGGTATCTGTCGTTAATGAAAGGTCAAACAACTCTAATAGAATTAATGGTAAATTAGGTCCACCGAGTTTGAAGTAAATGGATGCCATCCCATCTACTCCATAACTACTTGACGTCCTAAATGAGTTCATGGATTTACAAATGTCATAAGTAAAAGTAACGGATTCCACATAGTTAGTAGCTGAGTCGATCATGTCTACCTCAATATCATCCAGGGGCTTACCTCTGTTGGCAAAGAAATTGCTGAACAGGGTAACTACAATATTATGGTCGTTAATCATTAACCCGTTTCGTAAAATGCAGGGAATGCCACTATTCTGAGAAGGTTTGAGGCGTCTATTGAACAATCGTACCAAGTTTTGCATCTTAGAGCTACTGTGCTTTGATGATAACTTTTCATTAGTCGCCTTTAACCTGTGGACTTCTGTTAGTTGATAAAGATCATGTTAATCTCCACAAATGCTGAAAAGTTATTTAACTTAAAACAGTACTTCTGTAGATAGATAGATACAACGCAGAACTTCCTACGTACGTACATCAGTTCAGGTTGCCATATCACAACAGCACTAAGACGCGACTGTCAGTTCAAATCCAAGAGTGATAGTGACAGTATAAGTATTAGCAGCAATGCAGAAGATTAGGGAGCGAAGATATGATTCAAAAAGTATAATTCAGTGAGATAAATTTGAAAGGAGAAAGATAGAGAATTCAGAAGGTTAGATTTTGAGAGAACACAAAGAGTGGATGCACCTGCGCCATCGCAAACGATTCTGAGCCATGTCGTTCAAGGTCTTTAACCATTGGTGACTTACGTCTCGCGGACCCCAACCACGCAGCCTACATCTACCAACATGACTCAGTCCACTTGTCAGTGACTTCATCGATTTCTGCCATGTTTTGGTTTGGCCGCCCCTAGCTTTCTTCCAACCTATTCCTACGCCGCAAAACATAGCTCGTCGAGGCAGTCGGTAGTTAGACATGCGTAACACATGTCCCAACCACCTCAACTGATGAAGTTTCAATACTTCATCTATTGATTTGCCCTCCTTTCCAAGAACCCGTTTCCTAACGTCAGCATTGCTCACTCGGTTGTCCCACGATACTCGAGCAATGTTTCGGAGACACCTATGATCGAAGACCAGTAACCTACGAATGTCCTCTACTCTTAACGGCCATGTTTCGCTACCGTATAGTAGGACAGAGCGAACTGCTGCACGGTACACTCGTCCTTTGGTTAGCAAGCGGATATCTCGCCTGCGCCATAAGTGACGCAACTTGGCAAAAGCCAATCGAGCTTTCTGTATCCGTGCTGAGATTTCGTCCGTCACCAGGCCATCAGCACTGATGAAACTCCCCAGATACGTGAAGTGGTCTACACGCTCGACTACTTCACTCCCTATCACTAGTTCAGGTGCCGATGCAACCCAATCCTGAAACAACATTTTGCATTTCGAGGGGGAAAACCGCATCCCGAACATGCTTGCAGTGTTGCTCAGGGTAGTCAGAAGACTCTGCATTTTGTCAGCGTCTTCACCAAATAGGACTATGTCATCAGCATACTCTAAGTCAGTAAGAGAGGCTCCAGGTAGTAAGTTAATTCCTGAAAAGTCAGACGAAGACATGGTTATATCTAGGAGCATGTCTATGACAAAATTAAACAAGAATGGGGAAAGTGGACATCCCTGACGGACACCACTTGAAGTGACGAATTCCGATGACAGTTCGCCATAAGCTCTCACTCGACCTGTAGTTTTAGAGTAGAGAGCTTGTATAAGGTTAATGTACTTCTTTGGTACACCTTTCAATGACAGACACTGCCACAGAACCTCACGATCAACAGAGTCGAATGCCGCCTTTAGGTCCAGGAAGACAACTATTGTAGGACGCCTAAATGTGTGTCTGTGTTCCAGGACCTGTCGCAGTGTGAAGATGTGGTCTATACAGCCACGTCCAGGTCTGAATCCAGCCTGGTTTTCTCTAGTCTGCTCTTCACGAGCTCTAGTTAGGCGTCTAAGTATAATCGAGGCTAATAATTTAGAAACTATATTAGTCAGACTGATTCCCCTGTGATTGTCACAAGAAGACTTTTGTCCTTTCTTATAAATTGGGACAATCACGGATTGAGACCAGTCAGATGGTATTACGCCCAGTTCCCAGATTCTACCTAAGATTTCAGTCAATCTAGCTGCTAAAACTGGACCACCATCCTTAAACATTTCGGGGGTAAGCCTATCAGGACCTGCTGCTCTACCTCGCTTCAGATTTCCTATAGCCTTCTCAATTTCATAAAGACTAGGAGGAGTTAAGTCGATTTGCCATTCAGGATGACTGGGGATCGTGGGCAATCGAAGTGTGACTGAAGGCCAGTTGAACTGATCCCTAAAGTGTTCTGCCCATCGATCCAATCTCCTGGACTGAGAATGAATTATAATCCCATCCTTTTCCGAGATAGTCTCACTCACATTCGGATTCCTAATACCAGTTTCCTTGATAAGTCGAAAAAGTTGCCTACTGTTGCTTATCGCCGCTGCCTTTTCCATCGTTTTTGCTTTTGCCACCCACCACTGTTCACGGTCGTTGCGTAGGCTTTTTATCAGCCTGCGCTTAAGCTCACTTCGCTCTTCATTATGTTCAGAGCCAGGTGGGATGAGTTTACGAGCATCCATCAGTTCGGTGGATGCTACCGAAATCCACAGCTTCATTCTAGCTTTATGATTTACCTTACTAGCAGATATCATTGCATTCCACAGCCTTTTTGATATCATTCCAACCTGCTTCTGGATGGGAATCGCTTACACAGTCGCCTAACTGTTTTTCTAGTTGTTCTTGAAATATATTCTTTGCTTTATTATCATTAAGTAAAACCCTAAGAGGCTTCATTGCAATGTCTTTCCTACATCCAGTAAGCCTCAAACAAATACGCGCTCGCACTAAAGCATGATCTGAATCTGAACATGTGCCCCAGAACGAGCGACAGTCCTCTATTGAACCCCTCCATCGGTGGCTGATGGCGACGTGATCTAGTTGGGTCCAACGTTGAGACGATTTTGGAGGTCGCCAGGTCAAAAGATGTTTTTCCTTATACCTAAAGTTAGTATTCGCTAGGAACAGGCGGTTATCTGAGCATAGTTGCAACAGACGGTCGCCATTATCTGTTCTTTGAGCCGCTACACCATAACACCCACCCACTTGTCTCTTATTTTCACTTAGTCTACCTACTTGAGCATTAAGGTCACCAGCCATTATAACTATATCATAGCGCCTAGCTTTTTGAAGGAGGTCCGAAAGCTTGCTGTAAAACACATCTTTCACCTCATCTGAACTGCAGTCAGTGGGGGCATAAAGATACGACAAAGAGGCAACGACGAGTGTCCCTATCTTTGCGAGTCCTAACTGTCCCGTTCAGTCGGACAGCGCACAAGCGACTATCTACAGGGATACAGTCTACGAGAGCTATTTCTGCCCTACGACCCAATGCTATACCTACACCTGCGAGACCCCGGGAAGCAGCATCGGGGCTACCGAATACACGAAGAGTAAATTGGGCTGCTTCCTAATTTTGATACGGTGAAATCAGGTTAATGATTTTACTAGGATCCTGTATGCGCGTTTCCGAGACGCAGCATACATCGATTGAGCGAGATTCTAAAGTCCCAGCTAAGGAAGCCTGTTGCCCTATTTGACTCAATGTCCGTACATTAAAAGCTCCAACATGTAGTCTAGGATAGGGTTTCAAGAGACCAGGAATGACTTTTCGTGAGCTCTCATCGTTTGCATTAGCGATGCAGTGAGATGAAGGAATGTGAGTAGAGTTAGTTGTAGAGATACGAGAGATATTATGGGGTGTGGTAAGGATTCGATTTTGACCAATTTGGACTCTCGTGCTTTTACGGGTATGAGAGCGGTTGTCACTTCCCGGCTGCCCACACCGTGGAAGGGTGTTTTTTGAGGAACCTGAAAAAGAAGTTAAATTAGAGACCTTAGAGCGTGACCGCAGAGCCCAAGGGACAACTGCTTGAGGCCTGTCACGCACGGCCTTTTTATGAAGGGCTTTTTGAGTACTAGCTCCGCACTTAAAAGCCCTTAGTGGGTACCCTTACCGCCGAAGACGGAAATCCATGAGGTTGGGTGAGGTGTGACATTTTTAGGGCCGACCTTTTTTAACCCCTCCTTCTTTGTGAGAAGGCAGCATCGCTGCAGATGCTCGTTGTCCGAGGGAAACACCTTACTGCTGTCACACCCCTCTGCAGTCAGCAGTACGACTTCGCCCTCAGACCTTGTGTAGCTGCTTTTAGTCTCATCGTTCTCCAATCGATCTGTCTGGCATGGTAGAACCTACGGGAACATATGTTCCAGCCAATATAGCTCCGTTGGGTCATCACGATAGGCAAGCCCGACCACCATGTCAAGGTAGCAGCTACGGTCGGGCGTTTTAGCTTCTTACGGTAATGAAGTGGTATGTACAAATCATTTGACTTAATTATATTGCTTGTTTTAATAGGTGCAATCGAATCGAAATATGAGTCATTATTTTGATTGAAAATATCTAGTGCTTCCGTAAGACTATTAAATAAGAAAACATTGTCCCAGTCAGAGCAGCTTAAAAGGGTGTGCATAAAATTTCAGTCCACATTTTCATAATCTCATTATTGTCTAGTTTTTTGTAATTTACGATTATTGGAGTGATTAAAATTAAAAGGAAGAGCACATAAAATCACTTTGTGCTTACTGCTTTTGAGCTCTTTACTAACTTGAAGTGACAGATGAGTGACATCATGACAGAAAACTAGGTCCGAAATGTTATTGTCTCGTGGGACTATGTACACACTGTGTTCAACAGTGCATGTCTAATGTACTAAGAAGATCTTCATCATATGACAGTATTCTGACAACATTCCAGTCTATCTTAGAAAGATTAAATTCACCTTGGATGACTTTCGCATCATAATTTAGGGCAGAGGTATGTGCAAAAGCACTAATAATAGTGTTATTTACAGTAGCCGGTGTGTTAGGGGTTCTATATATGCAACCAAAAAGTAAACTGTGGTTTGGAGTATTAACTGAGATCCAGACCGACTCTAGTACCTTATCTAGTACTTCGTCATCGATTTTATTCGACGAAAAACAAACACGTATGTGTCCTATCCACTCTAAATGGCATTGAGTTTAAAAGGAAACCCATGCTGTATTTCGTCTTTGTGGGAATGAGAAATGCAAATAAAGTAAAAAATAAGCAAATATCATAAAACAATTATACAAAAATGTATTAATTTAATAAATTCACAAAATGGAACACTAGAACATACAGAGACGCAAACGATGCACTGTTATTGCTAGTTGTGTTTTTGTGCAACAATTTCAACTAAGAAAAGCACTATAGTGTGATGCAATAAAATAACAGGATTCGGACAGTAAGCGTTGGTATCACAGAAGACTACTAAGCACAGCAGATGATAAGTAATTACAGCGAGGTATGATAACTGGGGGGAACCAAAATATTGTGACAGAATAAGCAGTTGGTCAACCTCAATCAATAGTAACCTAGTGATAATATGTTAGGTGGGACCACAAAGAAGCGTAACAAACTTTCAGAACTGTGTTTTCGAACACTATTTCATCTATTCGAACTGTCTGTAATATAAACATTTTGTTTCTATTATTGTTACGCTCCGCTTGCCCTATCCTCCCGTTTAGCATTATTACTGTTATTATATTGTTTGTTGTTATGGACTACAGTCAATTAGTTGTGTACAAGTTGTTCCTATTCACTACCACTATTTCCCTTGTTCTGTATTCATGCTGATTTTCTAATTGGTTTGCTGTGTGGTCTGAATTTATGTATATATAAAAGAATGCTTGAAATACAATAGGATTCGATTCTGTCTGGCTGACCTATTGACTCGCATTCTTCTTATTTCGGCTTGGGACTAAGTGGGCACAGGGCAGAAGCGCAATAACCAACTAGGCACTAGCGATTGGCATTCGGCCATCCAATCACCCGATTTCTTATGACATAACACAGTGTTAAACAGTAAATTGGCTACGAATTTGTCTGAAACCCTGAAGTTGCATCTATCATAATCAGCTTGATTTATTTTAATATCCCGACCAAATAATTCATTCTTTTAGAATTTGGACGTCTGAAATCATAATTATTTGTAACGACGTATATTAAAAATATCACCTTGGTTGAACAGCTTTACTTTTCCGATTTTGTCAGCAGAATTAATTTCTACTGCTTCGAGGAATCTTTAATACGATCCTAGTTATTCGATTGGACTGAAGAATCTCAAAATGTTTAGTTTGTTTCACCATATCTTTTATAAACCTATCTAGCAGCATACAATTTTTCGAAAATTGGTCTAACGTCCTAATTTCTAACCAATATATAATACCCAAATAGCATATTACGGCCTCCCTTCGGGGATTTTGATATCCAATTATTATGGTAGTTTGCTTTTTTAACGGAAACACATTGCATAATATTAATTGGATTTGATAGTACAGTTGTTACTGACCTAGCTACTTGTAGTTCGCTTTAATTAAATTGTCAAAATCATGATTTGTGCGTAAGTTACAACGTAGAACCTTGTAAATATACTAATTAGCTCAAATTGTCATGCTCCAATTAACATAGAAATGAAATGTTCAGACCGAACCCCGAAGTAGTCGAGGTAATAACAGTGTTAGTGCTAATGGAGATGAGTAGGGATCGGACAGATTGATTTAAAAAATTACAAATCAGTAAAAAAATAAGATGATTTCAGAAACTTCGAATTCGGCGCAGAACCTACGCGACTGCGAACGGTTTTCAGTTACATCATCCAGTCTCTAACCACTGGTTGGCATTACCACAAGGACTCCAAGTAGTAAGTCTGCACCTATTAACATGGTTCAGCCCAGTTGTTGATGATTTTGTGGACTGATACAATGTTTCTAGAATATTTGTTAGTGAACGGATAACTGCACTATTATTTACGATGGATACATAAACCGATACAACAACAACAACGAAGAAAGTAGATGACAGGATGAAGAACGGCGGCAAAAATGGCTTAGACGTAAAGGAAGGGTGATGCACATCTCTCTAATGCACATGTCTCTAATTGGTTGCAAACTAATGGTGGGAACCTGTAACATATTTCCAGCTGTCTTTGCCCTATGTAAACGATTTGTTGACAGTCTGACAAACGAAAGGAACGGAAAAACACTGACCACAGTTCAAGACAATGCAGTCCCAACAGAACATAATATTATGGAAGACTCATGGCAGAGGTTCAGAGATTACAGCAGTAAGCTACATAATATATGCAACGAGGAGATTAATGAGACATGTCATGCTACTTGGTTTATTCGGGCAATGTCATTAGAGGGGGCTTTGTCCTAGCGAATGATGCCGATGCGCCAAAATGTTCGTGACCAAAAGCTATAGTCAGACAGATGAACCATAGTCCCAATGGATATGTCAGAACAGTACTTTTGGAGACGGTATATGACGAAATTACTCAAGTCATGAGGAACTTGTGCTTACTCAAAGAAGCCGATTATCTTAGGGACGAGTCAAGGAAAGTGGACGTGGTGGTCGTTTCTGGGGAAGGGAGTTCTAATTGTGTTCATAATTAACTCGACCGATGGCATCCATTTAAACGTCCACCACTTGGACTCAGTCTGACTGTATGAATTATTTTTGTTTAATAACCAATAATAGGAATGTATTACTTTTACAAACATGATTAATAATCACAATCGTTCATTTTTACGCATTTCTAATCACTGTTCCAAAGAGAAATAAGTTTATGCCAAGTTCTTCCTGTTTTGACTGTAGTCAATCCCAGACTCTGAATCGACGGTCCTGCGAAACTTGCTTGAAAGGTTATCTGTAGATTTAAACACATACTACATAGAGAAGTACAACAGGAGCGAATCTCTTTGTTTGCTAGTGTCTATCTGCTAGGTCACAGAGGAAACATTCCACCAAATTAATCGATGCTGGAAGATAAGCGTCTCTATACATGGAATAAACATCATGAAGTAATAAAATTTCACCAGAGAGAGTAGATTAAAGTTATGGCCCATAACTAGTAATATAGTGTTAGGAACTCTGTTGTCTGAGATACATCGGCCTAAGAAAACTTCGGTGACGTTTAGCTTAAATGTCGTGGACGGGATAGCCAATCAATCAACTTGTAAATTAAAAAGTTGTAGCGGAATTGTGGGTGGTGACTTGTGATCCAAGAAAGGGGCTCACATAGTCAATATGGACATATTGAAAACTATTTTTAGGTATTTAAAACCACTACGCTGGTAATGATATGTCCTTGTAATTTGTTACGCCACACTAAAAGCGGGCGCCGAAACATTTGCCAATATCAGAGTTTACATGAAGAGTGACGAATCGTTAGGAAGTACCTTTAACAGCTGCCTTGATATCAGGGTGGAATAACGGGTGAAAATGATTAGGTTTCACAACAAGCGACTGAAACAATAGGTTTGATGTTATCTCTTGATATATATGACAATATTGTACAATCATCTAAAGGTATTGGGACACCTCTAGTTTAATACTTACCAGTTGTCATTATGATGCAAAATGATTCATTACGCTCATTATAATTTGTCTTTAGGCTTCCAATGTGTTGCGAGATATTTTCAAATTGTTACTGTTGCTATAGTGACACGAAGGTCATAAAAAGCGGGTGGTTTGGCTGGTTTTTCATTCATGAATCGGTTAATGCTACTTTGTGTATTGTTGTCTACACTACAGAGAATCCACAAAGTGTAAATCATCTCGCCGTAAATTCAGGACATTTAGTTCTGTAGTTTTTTTTAATTCAGAATGGATTAACTTCGAGTCTCCAATTTCATGTAAACACAACATTTAGCATCCTTACTCCTTTCAAAATATCTTATTGAATAGAGTTTCAACAAGTCCTGTAATGGATGACTTGGGTAAAAGACCTGACTTTAAGTTGTCTGTAAGGATTTCGTTGGTGCATAATATTTTTTTAGGTTCAGGGTAGTACTTTCAGGAATTATGGTACCCCATCCAAGTACATGTCTGTTAATCGCCTTCCAAAGCACACTGACTCTCCTTCTCTTTATTACAAATCGACCACAAGTCCGGGATCTGTAAGTTTCCACTTTTAACTATTTCGTGTTTTCATAACTCGATGTGGAGTCCGAGTCATAATATAGTCCATTTTTAGGAAAATTCTAAACTTAGTTAGGTACTGTTTTGGTTGTGCTTCCAGTTTCAGTAATAATAGCACTAGATCTGATTATCTGTACTGATCCTTAAAGCACGTTTTAAATGGTGATCTAGTTTCTTGGAAATACCGTTAGTGCTGATACCGCTTATTCTGGTGGGATTTTCAATTTGTTTAATTGGTTTGCATCTAATACTTATTGTTAATAGTAGATTTTATTTACATGAACAATGCTGTAACAATCACAATGCTTATTTGCGTCTTGAAGGACGTTATTCGTTCCGCGTACTCCGTTTCAGCGGCTACTGTTGTACGGCCAATATGATCTGCGGCACTATACAGTTAAACGAAGGAAAACGTTGTGTTAGGTCTACATCGTATAATTTTCTTCATTTACTGCAATTTTTAAATCCCTACTTTCTTGCTATAGATGTAGTTTTGGCAGTTATCGAGAAGTTTATAGTTTTTACATATTCATATTGCCTTATCTTCTCAATGAGGTTTTCTGTGTTACTACTAAATCAAGTTGTCAGAATGCGCGTTGTGTATATCCGTGTGATTTACTAATTACTACAGTCTTTTTGAAAATGGCTAATTTATAGAAATGTGGTGAAGCGATGATTTAGCATAACAATTATAATCTACCATTTGAAGTCATAAAAATGTATCGTAATAGGTCATGGTTGAGTGATACTTTTATATTTTCCTTATCTCCTATCTACTCTCATTGTACGCATTTCATTCTCTAAATACACTTGTTCTTTGGAGCTGCATTCATAATATTCCGATTTCCGTCTTCATCTTATGTTGTCTCATTAATTTCTTGTTTTTGTGCTCATGCGAATGTTAACGATTTAAACCAATGCATATTTGTGCAGGATCTGCGAATGATTAGTACAATATTTACACCTACTTTTTTTAAGCTGATAGTTCTTATAAGGCCTAGTTAAATTCTTATTAGTGATTAAGTATCGTTAATTTCATAAATTCTTATTTCTGGTCTCACCTATGCATTACTCAGTTAAAGGCGAATTAAAATATTACATTATACTATCATTGTACCCAACTTTTCATTCGAAGCCTTTTCGGAGCAGATCAATATTTTTATTAGAAGTAATAAGGTTTCTGTGGCATTTGCAGCGGATACTTTTTGCCACATTTTGATAAATATTTATAACTACCTTATCATAGATGTACTTCGTTTGTTTATGAATTTTCTATAAGTTCACCTCCTTTTGTCAAACAATCCTAGCATTTTGAGTCACTTTGGGGCAAAAATAAATCCTAAGTTTTAATAACTTCATGGCATTTATATACTTTTGAGTTGCTTCTTTATTCAGATGTGCGATCCCATCTTTCTTCTTTGGTATTGTCTTACTTGTTTTCATTTAAAATAATTTTGTTTGTCAATTCTTACAGTCAACGTCTGTGACTGCAACGTTTTGTAAATGTATGCATTACAAAATTCTCGAATGCACGGTTGTTTTATTTACACGAAGGCTTTTGTTATGTTCGATTATTTGCTTTCGTCTTTTTCTTAAGCTAATAGTTATCCTAAACGCATTTACTAATTCTGTTTCAGAAATCAAGCTCCTCATTATGGAACAGCAGCACATCAAGCCTTACTGGTAATGTTAGCGACAGATTGAACAACGTCAGTACTCGTTTTTCAAAACTCGAGCTTAATGAAAATCCTGAGCCAAATAAAAAGTTATGTAATGGTTACTACACGGATTACTGCTCTATTGAAAATATACAATCTGAAGTTCAACGAGAATCTTCAGAAATTGGCAAAAGTATCAACAGCAGGATTTATACGCGTTGGTCAAACTCTAGCCCTATTCATACAACAGCTAGTTCTCTGGTGGGCTCCCATCTTTCATATCATAGAGGTGGGCTTGTAGGCCTTAACAACTTGGGAAACACTGTAAGTCAGATATCATCTTACTTTTAGTATGTTATGACCTGAAATCTTTTTAAGTTTTGAGAATCATGCCCTATAGATGTTTCTTCAGGGTAAAATTTCTCTGTACATACATTTGTATGTTCCATATAAAACTCCTGTAGTGTAAAACGTAAGGTATTTTAATTCATGAAATGATTTTTAAAATTCGTATTGAACTGACTTTAAAACTTGCCATTAGTTTATTTAGCAGGCAAATATTCGTATACCTGACTTTTAGCTACACTCTGTGATTGGCTAGTGGTACTACTTAATTGTCCAGACCGAAGGTTGTTTAGTGCGCAGCTTTTCGACGTTGTGTTTTGTAAATAGCGATTTCATTTTGAATACTCATTAAATAATCAGATAAGCAGAAAATTCATTGCTTATTAAAAGACATTTATAACCAACTAGAAGAGAAAATATTAGTTATTTCAGATGAACCATTTAACTAGTACTTTAGCTGTAGATTTTTTTAAAAACTAGTTAAATTGTTGCGAGAATTCTCAGGAGTGTCCTAGTAGTGATGTGCTTTACAAATTAAATAAAAATCTGATGATGTAAAATAAGACTTACGTTTCTGATAAAACATTTCTACCCAGTCATTCTTAATCATGTAGACTCAGATATAAGTTAAAGAATGCGAATGTCAGTTATTTCAATATGTAAAGAGAATATTCAGATAATTAGTGATAATGGCCTCAATTCATAGTCACTTGAAACTCTATTATTCACGCAGATGAACCTAATAAAGAACTTCATATAACGAAATACGGGATTTCCGGCTGATTTTATCTGCATGAAGACCCCTTAAATAAAACTCATCCGCTAATCGTAATCTGTGTGTGGTTACAGACCTACATGGCACATATTTAGTCAATCTTTATTTTTCCCTAAATTTTGAGCTTCAAATCATTTCGTGCATTTTGTTTTCTTTGACTGCTTTGATTCACTTTAAGCTTATGTTTAGCCTTCCTTATTATAGTCTCATTATGAGATATAGGTAATAGTTTGTATGTGATATCCATCACGTTAATCATGTTGGTCTAAGCCATGTTGGCAAATGCGGATTACCGGTTTGGGGTCCGTGCTTTAATCGCGATCAATGGTTGGAGACAATGGGTGATATAGTCACAATGGTGGAAGTGTATTCCTCTTTGTCTTCGTTTAGATCTTAATTTCTATTATTCTTTCCTACACACTTACTTTATTTTCCTCTGTTGTATTCTATTATAGTGTTATTCTTGTAAATTTGATCTCGTCGTGTTAATTTAATATGAGAACTTGAACCTATAGGTATATATGGAAGGGCCATTATTGTTAATGACTGATAGATTGATCCAAATTAAGGTGTTATTGAAAATCGAGGAGTAATGAACAGTTGTCTTATCGTATTACGGACGACACCCCAGTGGTTATAGAGACCGTGTAACCTATAAATCCTTGATTCACTCTCTAGTGGGTTTGATGATTCATACTGATGATTTGTTTTATAATTGAAAGAGATTGATTTCTATCAGTAACTAATATCATCTACAAATTAAAACGAAAACAAAACAATCTCTCTAAATGGCTTTATTTATGAAGGATTACTTCATCAATGCAAACATGCAGAAAGAGTTGATTAGTATACGTTACTGTCATATGATTGATTATTATTGTTTACCAATTCTTGACATAATTTTGTTTATATAATTTACTGAGTTATGTGAAAATTGATATTCAAACTAAGAACTAACAATAGCATTAAATCGATTAGTGATTTGGTAGTTGTTCTTTTTTATTCGAAATTTCTTTTTCTTTTTTGTCATATTAAAATACAAAAGAAATCAAAACTAGTGACAAGTTTAACATTTTAGCTCATCAATTCATTGTATCATAATATTTTATTAGTAAAAGTGATCAACTAAGTTAGTTGTTAAGAATGAAAAAGAAGCGAGATTATATGTAGTTCATTCTAATATCTATGGATTGTTATGGCTTTTTTAGATTTATTTTGATGAATAAACACATTACCTGCTTGAACTACATATGTTATAACTGCTCAATTGATTAAATCTAATGCTTAAATCAGTTAAAACTGATAAATTAGTAAGTCATTCTTGTGAATATAAAGTCCTAAGTCCCGGTTGAATCAGTTTGAAGTGAATACTTATGTATGTATGTATGTATATGGCCGGAAATAGAAGGTATTGTTTGTTATCAAACAGTCATAATCGGCAGAAATATGCGTTAGTCCAAGTTGTCATATCATATTAACGCATGAAATTAACGAATGGAGTGTCAAATGCACCGAGATATTTGTGGTATCAGTGATATTGCGAATATGGTTACAGATGGTGTGAAATGATAGTATGTATAAAGGATTTTTGAAACTCAAGATGAAGAATGGATGCATTTACACCACTGTGTTCATTGCTGAACCGCATCATTTGATGTCTTCAACCAATCATCAAATGGAACCTAACTTGGTGGTTTACACTTTATACACCCAATAACATAGAACAGTCAATCAGTGATTAAGTTCACTTACTAGTGCCATATTTTGATTTGGTAGCCTCTGGCTTTACTCTGCTTTACTCGTGTCTTTGCCTGTCTACAAAAAAAATATTCAGAAATATTGGATTAAGTTACCTATCATACAACAAGTGATAAATTACTGACTTAAATACAGGTCATAATCTTTTACTTCAATTTTCTGATCACTGGATGTCTATCAATATTACCTTCATCATAAAATATTATACGTTTTGAAGGTTTTCACATTATATCTGTTTGTCATTCTATGGTGTTACTAGTTGATTTCACCGCTAAATATTTTAATTTCCTTTATCTAGTGTTTTATGAATTCAATTCTTCAATGTTTAAGTAATACAGCTCCTCTCACCGAGTACTGCTTAGAAGATCGATATTTGAAAGATATCAATAAATCCAGTTCCATGAATGGAATGTTGTTTCGTTGTAAGTTTGTTTCTGAATTGCTTTCATGTTTACATGGATTAATGTTTATTCAGTTTTCTTTTTGAATGAAGGTTTTGGGACAAATCTGTGCTACATCCTCATGTTTAATCAGTTAGCCAAAACAGTTACAAAGCGCATTCATTACTTTTATGCAGGTTTATGTAATAAACATCAAAACTCCTTAAATTTTATGAATGGGTGACAGGCTACTGCTGCTACTACTACTGCCATCTAATACATAAAGTGGATTTAAAGTTTGTTTTAATTTTACTTTCTCATGCATACATAAAGGTAAACCGACTGTTAATGTCTGATCATCGAATAAACCTATTTTGTTGTTTATAGCACAAACTGACTTTTGCTAGTCAACGATTGGAAACTGTGAAGCACTTAATAGCTCCTTTGTCCTAGTGTTGAACACCGCAAATGAATTACGTATCAGTGATATCGGATGGTGATCTCGTAATTTTGAGAAACGACTACAGTTAGAAATGTAAATCATTGGATACCGACTTAGTTGTCTGATGTTCAATCTCAGTCGAGGTGGTAGATACTCAATGTTGAAGAGTCTCGTTCTAGAATGAGACAACTGTTAGGTACTTCTTTGTTCTCAGTGATTATTTGTGATGTAAAATTATGGAATTTAAGAATCTCCATCAACGCTACATACTACTAAAAGCATGTACCTAACTGTTGTTTTTTTTCTTTTAATAGCATATGCTGATTTAATGAAAGAAATTTGGGATCCTGATATGGCTAATTCTTCTACTAGTCCAAGTCGATTTAAAAGTCAAATTCAACGATTTGCTCCACGTTTCATGGGATATTCGTAAGTATATTTCACATTTATTATATATTTACATTGGTTTAACTTTAAAATATTAACCGTAAATGATAAATATCAGAATTATTGTATATTTCGCCTAAGTCGGTAACACTGATTACTCAAATTTATTAAGGTATATGATAACAATTGATTTACCTGCTCTATATCCTATTCCAAATTATAAGTCAGATTACTAGATAGTTAGCTGAATATCTTATATTGTTCTTAGACATAAAACTGACATGTACCACAAGTTCACAGCATACTATAAATAATACATCAAAATACAGCACATAATTTAAATCTTTTTGGTACAAAGTGTGAGTAATTTATTTGTGGTCAATTAGCAGTAATTACGCAACGGAAAATGATATGAGAATATTTAATGAGTTAGGTGGAAACTAACGATTAGAACAACATGACTTGTTTAATTAATTAAATCAACCAACTCTGTTCTGAGCTTTCCTTCTAGTTTTTCCCAAGTGCTGTTCATTCTCTTAACGTCTGTCTCTATTTCCCGGTGCAATGTGTCCTTTGGTGTTCCTCTTTTCCTTTGGTCTTGAAGATTCCAAGTTAGTGCTTGTCTTGTGACTCAGTTTGATGATACTTTTCAGTGTGTGTCCTATTCACCTCCATCGTTTTTTCCTAATATCTTCTTCGGTTGGAAGTTGGTTCATTCTCTGCGACAGAAGGTTATTACTGATGATATCTGGCCAACGGATCCAAAGTATCTACGTAGACAGTTGCTTATAATCACTTGTATCTTTTAGATGATGCTTTTCGTAGTTCTCCAAGTTTCAGCTCCATACAATAGAACCGTCTTCACATCTGAATTGAATTATTTCATCAACTATGTAATAATTATTCACCACATATATACTAATTCATAGAAGGATAACTTTGAAAGGTACCTCAATTCAATTTCTTTCGTTCTACTTAAGGATGATTTGACTAGCTGAGTTGGTATTACTCTACACTGAACCAATAAGACTAATATCTACGTGAACACTGATTAGCTGACATGAAAAAAATATTTCAGCAAAGCCGTCAGTGGGGCTGGAGGGTGTGAAGTAAAAATACATCTTCGAAGCAGGAAACCAATTTGTGGGTCAAGACAACTCATTTTATGTATCCCTTGATAAACCACTTTGTAAGGAGAAATAAAGAGCTTATTAAAGATAGAAATAGGGGATTCGTGTGCAGATATGACCTAACATGGTTTTGTGTAAAATTGGAAGAAGTGTATGCAAGAGGTTGTAATTGTAGTTAATGGGTTAACAGAAAGTGTACAGTCTATGGAATAAAGATAACTTCTGAAATAATAAATCAGTCAAAAAACTTAGAACTTGTCACACGTGTGTATTGGTCTAAGTTTCTACATCTCATCAGCACAACGAGATGAATATGAAAGTAGCAAGAGTAGTTGTAACATTAGTGGTCATAAAATAATTCAAGAAGAAACTAATTCATAAAAAGAAAGATATAAGATTATTTTAAGCTTAGCGTTTAAAGAGGATCATCAGTGAACACATCTGTTCCATTGACAATGACTATATTCTATGTCACTCAACATCTCCAATTATTAGTTACAACAGCTGTGAGGACATCAATCGGGTAGTCTGCACCTCCCAACATGACTTAGACTAATAGTTAATGACTTCGTGCTTCGATGCTATCTTTTGGTTTGGCTACCCGTAGTTTCCTTCTGTCGTACTCTTTTTCTATTCATCACTGTGCGTCAAGGCAAACAGTGGTTTGCACACGCACTACTTGTCACAGCCACTCCAGTCGGCGACGATCCATAATCTAATCAAATAATTTGTCATCTTTCCATACCACCGTGCGTCTGATCTCAGCACCGTTTAGTCGATGGTTCCAACAAACGTGAACTATGTTTTGAAAGCTTTCATGATGGAAGATCTGCAGCCTAAAGATATCTGCTGTTTTTTTAAAGGCTTCACATCTATGCTGTGAAACATAGCGAACTGCTGAACAGTATTATCATTCTTTAATGATGTAGTTGACTCACTCAACTACATGCTAAGTGCTGCTCTAGGTATGCTCCACTAAGAGTCACAATTTAGCTATCGTAATATTCGTCTGGTGTAAATAAAGTGGGATTTAGACCTATGACCAATCGATTTAAAGTGAAATTCTTTACCAACAAACTGTCTAAATTATCATTTTATAATGGACAATACATTTCAAGTATTAACAAACTTGTGAATTTGTGATCAACTTGTATAAATGTTTATATTTATTATTCTGTTAAAATAAATGTCTTATTGTTTGTAAATTAGCGACTACGTAGCACTAGCATGATTGGTGATTATTTCTTTTTAGTCAGCAGGATTCACAAGAGTTCTTACGATATGTTTTGGAAGGCCTTCATATGGAAGTTAACCGTGTTCAAAAACGTCCGATTCCTACTAAACCAGATTATGAAGCAGAAGATCGTCTTCCGTGAGTTTTATTTTCAGTGTAGTATCATGAAAAGCATGGTTAATGGACCCAGTTATCATTACTTACGTACGTCATTATGATTGTATGTAATGATTGTGTAGTTGAGATCGATCCTTTATGGTTATTTTATTTAAAAAAAAATAGGAACTAATTGCATGTTTTACGATCCAAAAGATCTTCAGGAAAGTTGGGTGGTTGGTGATATTTGATAAAAAATCCTTTATCATCGGGGTTACATGCTTACTGGCACTTGTCAACAAGGCGTACCTACAATCTTCAAGGGACTGATACTCCGTGGAGCTCGCATCATCTAATTATATGATATGAAACTTAGTTATTGTTATATGATTATAGTAATTTAGTAGAATCAAATTGGAACCTATCTTGAATTCCGGTTGCAATGATTGCTACGTATATTGTAGAGACATTTTCATTGTTTTGGGGATTTTTGTAATGAACCGATATTCCCCGAAACGTCACTAAAAAGCCAGAATACACTTAATAAGTAATTTGTCCTAATTTGGGTAACCACTGTCCTTTCGTATATCTACTCTTTATTGTTTGTATGTGTAAACTAACCGTTCAAACTGTTCTTATTAAGTAATTTTTAGCGATTATTATTTTGATATCCATCTTCTTATGTTTTAATCTACCTCCTATGTTGAAATGTTTATTTACGCTTTGATTATTTTATCACTACTAGTGTACCCACAACCTTACTATTGATTTGTACGTTTTAATTTCTACGACTAGGATAATGAGATTTCGTGCGATTTGGTTTCAATTTATTATTTACATCCATCACAGGTAACAGTGAAAACTAGGAAGCACTGGAAAGTCGTTTCACCTGAATGTGGAACTTCTCAGTATTGCTCATCTATGACATTAGGGTTCGGATGCAAAACCTTCAGATTCCTCGGCGAACGCCTGGACATTAGTACCACTGGGTCAATATCCAATTATAGGAATCCCATTTCAATCAATTTGTGATATAACACCACGACCACTCACTGTTATTCGCCAGAACTCTGTCATTCTTGGCTTGTCTAAACTCCATTGATCACGATTTCTTACGATAGGTGAAACCCAAAAGGCCTTATCCTATATAAACTCTGCCACTGACAAGTTTTGTACTAAGGCTAAATAGATGTCTCGTTCTTTCTGGTTCTCAACAATACCCAACCGAGATCATTCTGCCTTAGTTACATAATATTTCGTTGGTACTATGATTGCCTTTATTGTTTTAAATGTTCTCCATGTACGCACGTAAATATTTCACTCTGTAGTGGATTAAAGTCTGACAAAAAATTTAGTTGACATTAACATTATTAAGTTTTATGTTCTGATCTTTCTATTTTTATATTGTTAGCAAAATGTATTTTATTATGTTTCTATAATTTTATATTTGATATTCTGTCTGTTTATTTCTCACTAGTTTATTAGCTTGTCTATCCATCTATCATTTGTCAGTTTCTATATGATTCGGCATTTTTTGTTGGCATTAAATTGAATAATTATGCTTAAGTGGTATGATATTTTTGAGTTAATTTCATTGACAATCAATCAATAAAAAAAAATATGTAGTGGCTCATCTTATGTATACATAGTAACGTCGCCAACATAATTCCTTTTCTATAGTGTAATTATGGTACTATTGTGTAGTTCATTAACTATTAATCTATATGTAGTATTTTTTGGAATGTGTATATATGCATATATATATTGAAGGAATTGACTTAATATATCATTTTATTTATAGTATACAGTTTAGTAGTTTAGTGGGGAACGCGTTGGTTTGTGGTGGAATATTCACTGAGTTGGAGTCCTACTATAAACATCAACGTTTAGTACAGGTATATCCAGCTAACAAGTAGGGAGAGTATGACGAAATGTACACCTTAAAACAAGTACACTGTTTTCCAAATATCAAATCTACTGGTTAGCGTTTTTCTTAGCAAGGTTGTTATTTTACAAGATGGGGTTGCTAACCCCATGCTCAACCCTCCTCCTTTATCCGGACTTGGGACCGACAGTAACCCTAGTGGGGCTCCAGGTGGAGATATCAAATCTACTTATGATCTGTTATTGTTATATAGATTATTTATAATTGTAATCCACTGTTCACTAATGAGTTGGTAAAATCAATGCAACCCCAACCAAGTTAGTAAATGATCACTGATATCATCGCATAATGATTCTATGTTATTTTAGATTATTTTCATTTTAATTCATAATACTTTACTGTTGATATGCAATAGAGATAATCAGTAAATATGGCTTAGGAATTAACGGTATATAACATTTTGAGATATCCTCTCTGATTTCAGTAGTTCTTCAGTTGATGTTATTCAGTTTGTTGTATGAAATTGTCTTCAAATTATACATGTAACTTTTATCTAAATAAATGATATTAATTTAATCAATATAGTTGTTGCCTGGGTAGTTTTATAATTTCCTGTTTCAAAAATTTTTTTGGCAGAAAATATTGAATTACCACGTGTTACTAGTTGATTATTTTCCTTTAAACTTTTAGTGTAATATGCATTAATGTTGCTAAACAAACAAGTAGATAAACAAAGGCTTATCGATTACTTGGTAATGTCTATCTAACTATCTTATCCTGTGACCTAGTCAATATCCAATGAACTATTTTTATTGTCGGTAAAATTGAATAATGCACTTTATTATAATTTAGTCACATGACTTCAAGGTGAAGTGGTCACGTGCACTCCCTTAATATATTTAGAAGTTGTTTGAGAAATTTGAATTGATTTGTTGATTTATGCAATGATAGCATAAACTGACTGATTACATTTTATATTTATGTAGGATGAATTCTACGCAAAAATCCAGTGAATGACTGTTAGTTGCATCTTGAATGAATGTTTAAGTAAAAAGAATGATTATGTTTAGATCACTATCAATGTGTTCCATTGTCATCAGTTGTTTACAAGAAAACAGAAATTATCTATTTTTCTTGATTTCTGAAACAAAATTCTCCGCATGATCATGAATATAATTAATCAAAGTTAACAGTCATGAACTATTGAAGTGTGAACTTTATTAGAACTGTTTAACTGGTTATTATAATGACTTAAAGTAATTGTAGATCTCATTCGTTTACCAGGGGCAGATTCGTATAACTTGATCCTAATCACACTGTAAATGTGAAGTCTGGTAATTCTATGTGATTGTTCAAACTGAGTTAGACCTATTAAGGTTCGAACCCGTAACAAAACATCAAACTTTTTAACCATGGAGACGTAATTTCATACAGTTTAAGGTTTACCTATTTGCATCATTAAAATGAGGCTAATTCAGCGGAAAAAAGAGGCAGTAAGAAGATATAAACGAATACAGAATGTGTAAATGCGTAGTGATAAAGTTAATATTTTTAGCAAAAGATATTTTGACTCATAAATCATTTTAAGCACTTGTGGCAGAGACATTTGAAAGGTCTACATTATCCGTAATCGCAGAAATGACTAATGCATTGTATTAATCGTTAATATTTTTGAAAAAAACACTTTGTATAGTGATGTATAATGAAGTCACTTATCAATTAATGGACAGAATCATTATAGATCAAGAGTATTTCGTAACAAATAATACGAGAAATCGAGTTGGGTAAATATCATTACATATTTATATCCTTCACTCAGACACCTGATAGTCTCAGCCAGACTATTCAGAATATGTGAAGTTCAACACAGCAGTCTACACTTTTTCATACGCTTTAAATAATTATTTAAATATATTCATAAATTCTCAGATCCAGCACCAACACAATTAGAGAAATAACATTGATACAAAACAAGGGTATTAACATTACGAAATCTAGGCAGTAGTGCGTCGTGAGCTGAAAGTGATATTTTAGTAGTTAACGACTTACATATAACCTTAGGATACAGAAACTGTGAAAATAATAGAAACGAAATATTTAGTAAATATGCAATTCATCAGTGTTCTGAAAGTTGGACTGTACTCATTTTTTTTTAATAATCATTATTTTATCATGAATGTTTCATTAAATCTACTATTATTTAATGAACCTACTGAGAAAATGATTCCTTTAAGAGTTCATTATTACTAAAAGTAAGACTAATTGGTGTTTACATGTACATGTACAATCTATATTAAAAACAAGTTTAGTATTTAATAATTCTTATTTATTTTTTTATATAATATATGTATATAATGGACTAAATACACAAAGTCCTTAGTCGATGTAATATTTGTATTTCAAGCCAGTGAATGAATTTGCTCACAACTACTTGTCTATTAGTTGATGAAGGCTCATTATTCGTATTCGTATCCTGTTGTCACGTACGCGTAGGTAGGGTAAATTGAGGTAATAGAGTTATGTTATGACTTCAAAATACAAAACCTATCTAATGTAAATATGGGTATAAACTTATAGTATTAGTAATAAGAATAGGCTTACATCTTCCCGTTGATTTGTAATGCACTGAAGCTGGTCAGCCTCTGTTACCATATATGCATCCTGGGCAGGTCGCCTCGATATAGCGACAGTACACAAGGATGACCAGTTTCAGTCGATTACAAATCGACGGGAAGATACAAGCTTATTCTAATTACATATATACCCCTTGCGCAAATGTGACTGTCTGGACAAAGTAACCTAGCGTTGAACGCGGTGGTATTTGGTGCGAAGTGGACTGAGTTCGAATACCAGTGTGGACATCAACATTGGGATGCAGGTACATCCAGCCGATGAGTCCCGAATAGGACGGAACGCGCGTTCTGGATTTCACTTGCCAGTCACAATTCAACTTAAACATTATAATATCAGTGTTCTTGAGTGTCGTAGTTCTCACTGTCAATACATAAACATTTCAATCCATGGAATGATATTTATGTAATCTATCTATGAAATTTTTCCGTCTGTAGAATATTCATTACCATTGATTACCATCAGTAGCTTATAAATGCTAGTTTATCATTATACTTAGTGTAACAATATCGAATCGTAGATATACCTTTTCGTTTCTAAAAAGACATTTGAAGTAACCTAAATCATTTAACATTTGCCAAGTAAACTTATTAACTAAATGAAGTGAACTATGGCCGATAACGATATAAGGAGAGAGTTACTCCGACAAGAACCAATGCCAAAAAACTCAGATACCAAGGCTGTTGCTCAATACCTGCACGTTTGACCCCATAATTCTTAGTTTCAGAGCCGGATCGAAGAACGTAAGATATACGAGCCAACTTCGGAAATAAGGGCAACGATGATAGTGAACTGGTGTAAAATATGAACAGTTAGTTAACTGTTGTTCATAATTGGAAAATGACATACTAACAGTTAACAGGTCATCCAGAGTTTAGAGCAAGAGGACGTTATAATAACGAAAATGAAAAATTTGCTTAGCATACAACTAAAATCAGCGAATTAGTATTCTGACAACAGTTCTGGAAGACAGTCAATCCTCTTTAGATGTTTGATATAACATTAGGCACTTAATAAAAAACAAGTTTATGCAAAACTAAACATTGTCTATACTGAAATTAGAAGCGCTTAATTAATGTAAGTAAAAACGAAACTAACTCATTACTCTTCGTTTTGTTTACAATACTTTAATAATCCAATGACCTTATAAGACGATTAGTATCCTAAAACTAGTTATTTTCAACACAAAATAATCTTTCTTAATCAATCCTTAAAATTAGCGATCAGTTCATTTACATCTTTTAAGAGCTTCTAAAAATGCCTTCTTGGTTGAATTTCACAAAGTAGGCTGTAAAGTAATCCTTTTGATTTTCGTTGATTCATCTATATGTTATAATTTAACTTGATAAATTACCATTGAAATATTTATCCTCTTTAATAAACGATTGACTGCGTTTGTCCTGTTTTATTTAAATACTTCTTTATGTAGAAAACTTTACTGTATAAAGACTATAAATCAGAAGGTTGGAGACTAAGTGACATGGCTCAGAATTGACCACTTTTTTCCGTAGGTTTAATTACACTGTCCTCCCTCACGAGGTTAAAATTACTTCACACCTTTTTTTCTATGAACTAATTCTTTTTCACTAGATCATTTTCTATGTGTCCATCCGTTGTTTACTATTATCATTAAAGTAACTACTACTTCGACTAAATAGGTGTTAATCTTTCTGTGCTACAGAAGTGTTGGAACTTAGACCGATTCACACACGTTCCGGGTTTTGTGTTGTTTATGCATACACATACGCGAAAGTGAACTTTCCTGGTGAATGCAAACGACTATAGATGACGTTGAAAGTGTTTTTATGTATGAGAACAGATGCATGACAAACTGTAAACATCTACTAAAAATTGAAGCATATACGATATTTCTACATAATCAATGAACTTATAAAAGTAAAAAAAAAACAGGTTAATTTATTTTGAATTCATAATATTTTTGATTCAATAATTCATTCATATGACTCCAGATCATTTTATTCCTTGAACCTTCCTCAAACGAAACTAGTAGGCGTCGATGTCTTGTACACAAATTCTAGTTGTTGCGTCAACGAAATCTTTCTTATGACAAACTACATGATCTATATATCCCAGTCTACATAAATGCCAGTAGCCTTGCCATTCATTTATACAAACAGTTGTTCTTTGTTTGTGCTTATATTTGGATAATAAATGAAATCAGCACACTTGACATTCTATTTTGACATACTGAAAATGTCCCTTACCTGCTACCCTGTCGTAAATCCCAAGAATCTGATTAATTATAGTAATTAGTACTTTCCGCTTCAATTTTTTTATCTCTTACTATTTTATATTTCCTCATCTGGAGGGCTGTTTCACTTGCCCTAACAATCCACTCCTAATGCCTGCGAAAGACAGGTTCAGTCGCAGCATTATTTCAGAGCATGTGTTTCGGTAATATTAATAACAATGCTTGCTTGGCACTTTAGTGACATTTATTTGATCGGATGCTAAGGTAACTGGCATCCTTATGATCTACATAATAACCAGTATACACAACTGTCACAATGCCAATCATGAATTTAGCAAAAAATATTATTAATCCTGATTGATTTTCACCGTCAAGCAACCCCTGTTTTTTAGTATCTGTACATTGTGTAATAGTCATAATAATTTTATAAACACAGAAATGTTGTACAAAGCGGTCTAACATTTTGTAGGGTATTAAAAACAATGTTCTCGTTAAAAACAGCAATCAAGTAGTCTAAAGCAGAGTCTTAATTCAAATGGGCACGTAACCTTCAAACATTACCTTCATCCCGATTGGTTTTGCTCAGGTTTGCCACTAAGCCTAATTATACACGTCATTTAACATTTATTTTCTTGTAAGACTAACAAATTGGTTAGTTTATTTCAGTATCCAAGCATTCCAAATAATTCATTATTATTTCTCTTTGCTGTGGTTATCGATTACTTGGATATATGTCTGTTTAACTATCATGTCATGGGGAGTAAACATCGTCCAATAAGTTTATTCGACGTAATTTCATGTTTTCAAAGTGGTATAGTCATGTGCATTTTCCTTGATGGATTTTATGCTGAATTAAGGAGTTGAACTCATTCTATTTCTTAAGCTAAAATTAACTGATACTTACCTTTTTCTGAAATGGTTTTAGTCTAGTTTTGTCGATGTTGGAATTTCCATCACATAGAATGTAAGCTCGATATAGTACTATTAAAAATTTGTATTTAACTCTGCATTCTAAATTTTTAGTATATTTACATTTCATTCTGCTAATGATAGACAAGATGAAATAATTATACCAATCACTGCGATGTTTCCTGTGTAGCTTTCCGCTTTCCCCTTTCTCTCAAGATTACAAGTACGCTTTGGTAATATTTACTAACTAGTATATAACTTATTTCATACAAATTTTCCTACCGACTATTTTCAATCACCAAACTCAAATCGATTTGTAGTTGAGATTTAGAATCCAGTATATGTGAAGGAAGATACGAACCTTTACAAACTACATACAAATATCTCAGTTGCACAAATGGGCCTGTCTTTGTGAATAACATGATGATATTTGACATGAATGGGCTTAATTGAGACTGTGATATAGGCACTAATACTAGAATGTGGCAAGTACATCTAACTGCCTGGCCTAAAATATAATGAAATACTTATTCTGGTTTCCATTTCCCCTGCTACATTCAAACATTAATCAAACTTATAACTCAATATTATATTGATACAATCCATTAAGGATACACATGTATCAACAGAGACTAATCACTGTTAGTTCTAAGTATCAACAATGTGAAGATGTAAATCACTGCATACTACTTTAGACACTAGTTCTTGTTACTATAATTCTTTTCAAGCGTAAAAGTAGTTTACATTATAATCTTAGTAATTTATCTATATGTATACTCATTTAGTAAGTGTGGATTGTTGCGTTAAATATCAAAGTTTGTTATCTTTTGTACTTTACTCTATAATTTTTAGTCTGTCAATGATTGTTTTAATGATAATTATATTGAATTTAGTTGATGATTTAGTATTTGAGACATTGAAAGATAAATCAAGAAGTTATAGGTTAAAGTTTCAACTCACTTCACTTTCGTGTATTGTGTCTAATTAGCTATCATTTCCAGTAGATCAAAGTTGAGTACATACATCTGTACACTGGTTATTAAGATCAACATATATCACATCCTATCTTCACTTTTATGTCTATACACTTCAATCGTATAGTCAGCGCTTTCATAAAATGATAACACTTTTTTTTTTTAATGCTAACTACTGATAGTTTGTTAGTGTTTATAGCATCCTTTTCTTGATGCTAAGTACTGGAACTGATTAGTCTTTCTGAGTAGATTATTGCGATATTCTCTGTAGTTACAAGAATTTAGAATAGATGTATTCGAATAGATATGCTTGCATCTCAGTGATGTCTACACTTAGCCGTGATTAGAATTCTTTCAACGTTCATATCTCTAGTAATATGTTGATAGGTACAATGGAACAGGAAATATTTCTCTTAGCCTGTTGAATGTTAGATCCTCTGCTTTTAACTATGCATTATCAAATAACCTACATCATGAAATGTAGTTATTTCGTTTATGTAGTTTTGCAGGTTAACTTATAAGCCTTCGTGAACACTGGGATTCGTGGGTACGATATTATTTTTTTTACATGTATTAACATTTTATAAGTGTTTTTACTTCTGAATTTCTATTATTTGCTTGTTCTATTTTTATAATCCAGTAGTTAACATTGATAAAAGCACTTAGTATAAGGTTGATTGTTTCACATAGATTCTTCAATCCAAATTTAATTTTCTCATGAACTGAACAACCATTTCCAGTGATTTTCTAAACGCTTTTTAAGGTCATCATTTACTGTATCATCGATTTGCGTTTTGAAACGCATTCAATGGGTAATGAGGATTCAGATCACACTAGGAATAACAATATTCTCAACATCGGCAGTCGGTATAAAATTCAGCTAATGTAGGGATTCCTGCTGACACCATTCCCCTTAATTAGTTACCAAGCAGGTTATGCATATCACATTCCCTTTAATGATGTCTGATTAAAACTGAATTCATAACAACTAAATTAATTTTTTATTCAATTTGATATCATGAATTGGTCTGAATCAGGCAACCATCGATCATCAGGAAACACTAGGACATTAGGACCAGCCGAAATATTTCAAGGTTACGGTGAACACCCGAAAACATCATGTTGATGTTAGACAGTATTCTAAATCTTATTGGTGATAATACGCTTGTAATTCGTTTGAAAACTAAGGGATTATTACGAAAAGCATTAAATTGTGAATGTGGATAGGAAATGACAGTTTTTAAAAACTCAAATAACTTGAGATTGATATTACTTTTTGTGCACTGAATGTTAGCGTATAATGTGCATTAGATCAAATTCCTTTTTTACTCATCTCAAGTTATAATTGAAGCAAAAGCTTGTATTAATCACCCTGCTAAGACTGGTAGAAAAATATATCCTACCTGGAACAATAACATATAGTGGCAATTGGAAACCTTAAAAATCAGTTTTGAATATGGTCCACGTACATAAGGTCATTGTGCATAAGAAATACTTCGTTGATCCATCAACGGGAGTTTATACAAATAATACTGAACCAATGTGGAGTTGAATAAGGTATCATTTGCAACCGTACTTTTGATCTAAAGGAAGGTTTCTACGCCGTCTTGTAGACGAATATTTATGTAAAATACAGGAGGGGCGGGGGAGAAAAGGCATATTACAATCAATCTTGGCTCAAAGTTCTTTAACAAACCACTAGGATTAAAGGGAAAATTGTTGATTCTGATTTACAGAGTTGTAATTGCTTTGTTCTGATTAAGGTTTCCAAGGTCATTTTACAGTTGCTCATGTTCAGCCATAATTGTCATGTCTACCTGGGACTCTTCAGCAGTACGCATCCACTACCCCATCGGGGATCGGACCCAGAGCCGTCTGGCTCCGCGACAAACTCTTTACCATTAGACCACTGAGTTGACTCCCAATGGCTGATATTTCTAATTCAGTCGATTCGTGATACGTTTGTGCAACTTTATCCATTTCCGTCGGTGGGTAACTGCAGATTATTGGTTAATTTTTAATTTATATATTCTCAAGCATTACTATTTTGTGTTTTTCTTATTAGGCAATTCTTCTCGTCCCTCCGTTTCATATTGTTTTTCAGAGGGACGAATTAAGTGTTTAATAATCCAACTATCAGTTGAAAAATGTATTTGCTTAAATTTAATATTCAATAGTTATTATTGCATATTTGTTTACGTACTTCAGTCATCTACTGGCTATGCTAATTTAAATTTGTTTACTGAACATTTTGTTTATTTTCTTTTTGTACTATTGTTTATTTATAAGTGTATTGATATCGACTATTTGTCCCATGATCTATCTACCGATTATATACGTGTATGTTAGAGTTTACTCCTTTTGATTTTAAAATATTAAAACCGAACCCTTGTATAAGTATTTTCACTCTGTAGTATGAAACAGACATATTGAGAGACACTTAGATTGATCAAATGGATCATTTGCATACACGACAATTTACTTCTCGAGCACATGTTTAGACTCAGATCATGCCTTAGTGCGAGCACGTATTAGTCTGCGACTCACTGGACGTAAAAGATCCACGACAAGGATCTCTCCAGGGTTCAACTTAATGATGAAAAAGTCAAGAACACATTCCAGGAACAACTAAAAAACCAATTAGTAAACGGCGTAAACTGTTCTCAACCTGAGCTAGCCTTGAATGGTATCCAGAAAGCTGTTGAAAGAGCAGTAATATCTACTAATAAACTAGACCTAAAGGTTAGGAAAACTCAGTGGATTTCAGCTGCATCTACTGAACTGATAGATACTCGGCAACACATCCCGTCTGGTTCTGAACATGATGAGCAACGTAGGCGACTTAAACACAAACTGATTAAAAGCTTACGCAATGATCGTGAGCAGTGGTGGGTGGCGAAAGCTAAAGAGATGGAAAAGACAGCGGCAATAGGTAACAGTAGGCAACTGTTCAGACTTGTCAAGGAAACGGGTATCAAAAACCCAACTGTAAGTGAAACTATCTCCGAAAAAGATGGTTCCATTATTCACTGTCAATCCAGAAGATTAGACCGATGGGCAGAACACTTTAGGAAACAGTTCAACTGGCCCTCGGTGTCATCCCTGTTGCACACCATCCCCAAACAATCTGAATGGCAAATTAACATTGGTCCCCCAACTCTCAGTGAGGTTGTGAAGGCTATTGGAAACTTAAAGCGAGGGAGAGCGGCAGGACCAGATGGATTGACCCCTGAGATATTTAAAGAAGTTGCAGCAGCTAGATTAACTAAGATCTTGGCTAGAATTTGGAAACTGGATGTAATCCCATCTGACTGGTCTCGAACACTAACCATTCCGGTTTATAAGAAAGGACAGAAGTCCTCGTGTGACAATTACAGAGGGATCAGTTTAACGAATATAGTGTCTAAAATACTAGCTTCAATAATACTTCGACGTCTAACTAAAGCTCGTGAAGAGCAAACTCGAGAAAACCAAGGTGGTTTCAGAGCTGGACGTGGTTGTATAGACCAAATATTCACACTACGGCAGGTTCTGGAACATAGGCACACTTTCAGACGCCCAACAATAGCTGTATTCCTTGACCTTAAGGTGGCGTTTGACTCTATTGATCGTAAGGTTATGTGGCAATATCTGTCATTGAAAGGCGTACCGGAGAAGTACATTAACCTTATACAAGCTCTCTACTCGAACACCACATGTCGTGTTAGAGTTTATGGCAGATTATCTTCGGAATTGATCACTTCTAGTGGTGTTCGTCAAGGTTGTCCGTTTTCTCCATTTTTATTTAATTTTATCATGGACATACTTTTAGAGTTAACATTGTCATCGTCTGATTTCTCTCGGGTTGACCTCCTTCAAGGAGATAAACTTACTGACTTAGAATATGCCGATGATATAGTTCTACTGAGTGAAGATGCTGACAAAATGCAGAATTTTTTGACTACCTTAAACATGAACATGGAATGCGATTCTGCCCATCCAAATGTAAAATGTTACTTCAGGACTGGCTTAATTCGGCACAAAAGTTAGTGATAGGGAGTGAAACTATTGAATATGTTAACCGTTTAACTTATCTCGGGAGCCTCATCAGTCCTGACGGTCTGGTGTCCGATGAAATCTCGGCCTGTATACATAAGGCCCGATCAGCTTTTGCCAACCTGCGTCACTTGTGGCGTAGGCAAAACATTCGCTTAGTGACGAAAGGACGCGTTTGCTGTGCAGCAGTCAGATCCGTTTTACTTTATGGATGTGAAACATGGCCTTTAAGGATAGAGGATATTCTTAGGATCCTAGTATTCGATCATAGATATCTCCAAAACATTGCTCGTGTTTGCTGGGACAACCGAGTAAGCAATGCATGGGTTAGGAATAGAGTACTAGATAAATACGGTCAGTCTATCGATGAAGTAGTGAATCTTCACCGGCTGAGGTGGTTAGGACATGTGTTACGTATGCCTGACCACCGTCTACATCGACGAGCAATGTTGTCTGTTGTGGGAGTAGGCTGGAAGAAAGCTAGGGGTGGCCAAACGAAAACATGGCACCAATCCATGAAGTCATTGACAATTGGGCTGAGCCATGTTAATAGATGCAGACTACCTGGTTGGGGCCCACGCGATGAGCGTAACAAATGGTTAGAGACTTTAGGTGATATGGCTCGAAATCGTTCGCAATGGCGCAGGTGCATCCACTCCTTGTCTTCCTCCAAATTCTAATTTTTGAGCTTTTAATAATTTTCTCTTTACTGAATCGCTTTTTTTCGTTTCAAATCTCATCTCTGATCTTTATGCGTTTCTATTAGTACTTACTCTGTTTACTACCTCCCCTACTGTGGGATTTGGTCCGACAATTTAATCTTTATCTGCTGATTGAGGCATGGCAATTTGAACTGATGTACGCATGTACAAAGTTCTACGTTGTAACTGACTGACTGACTCTCGAATTTCAACTGTTTGCGAATTCTCAAAATACCAAACTTATCACTTTAATGATGGAGTATGCACATATGCATACAATCGCAAACTTGGCTGAAGTTTTTATTAATATTTTCATTATTTATTAAGCTTGGTATATTAAGCACTGATTTCATGTTTCCGTACCTGATATCGGGCTGAATTACATAGACATACTCATAAAAGTTAATTACGAATAGCTACAACCGTTCAGCATGAATTGTTTGATAAAAATTACACTCAAATATTCAGTACTTAACAATTGAATGAACAGAGAAATAACCAAGAATACTGTATACAATACACTAGATACTGATTGAAAACGTTGCATATAACTTCAGTCATATATATACAACATTCGATCAAAATATAAGTTAGTTGTCACTTAATAAAAGTATTTAATGAACCATATGATTTTAAGGTCACAAATGACCAGTATTTTTTTCACCTCTCTACGTATTGTACCATTTAATTAAGGTCAAGACTCAGTGATATAAGTAAGTAGGTTTTGCTGTGTAAGTATAAGCATATGCAAGTATGGTTAATGTTGTATTGTGTCTGGCAAGTCTCATTTAGGACTCTGTCAACGCAATCCTCTCAGGATGGATATATAGGAAAGGAGACTGATGAAATTCTGTCTTTGGTAGCATGATTTAGAAGATACAACTACATATAAATTATATATGCACTCTAATTGCACGAGTTTATCTGCCATCCGATTATCCTTTCTCATGAAATAAGGAAGTGAGAAAATGTGTTGGTATATCAATGTATGATCTTACATTAAAGATATAACTGCACTTTCTGCTATATATATGACTGCCACAAAGTTTAAGGAATAATACGGTTTTCAGTCAATTTTGTTCACCTGGATTCACATGAATATCATAATATCAATGTATGTGTATCATTGAATGCTACGGAAACGCCGAGTGTGAAGAAGTACTCTTAGAGCCTTCCATTTAGAAGTCTAATTCACATTTCAATGGAGTAACATCAGTGAACTTATTCTCATAGTAGTCTGTACCTGGAGTACGATTGTTTGCCATCAGTTCCCTTACGATTCTGGAAGCAGGGTTGGCTAACTCTGCTAGGTGGACTCACCAACATCTGCTTTCCTTCTTATCATTTTGTTAAAAACATCGCACATAAAGAAAAAAAGTAGAACCTTCCTGTTAAAGGTTATAAACACATGACCTTATTAAAGCACTTTAAGAGGGCGGGAGGACTCTTCTACCTTCAGTTATACCAGAAAATGTTTTAGTAATGTATATTTCATTCTGTTTAAAGGTTCGATTTATTATTTTTAAAAATATTTGTAAATGTATCTGAGGCATAAAGATAAGTAAATGCAGCCCAATTTACTTTTGATTAATTAAGAACTTTGAAAAACTTCTATTCAAATCTAAGCAGAAGTGCACTAATTGAGTCAGTGAGTCATAATAAACATAGAGCTTAAGATAAATGTGTCTTAGCTAAAGTTACCCTAATATGTCAGCAAAAGAGTATATTTCTAGTAGTAACGATGCCGAGAGTACAAAGCATACAGAGTATAATTTTTGATGACTGTATAAAAATAATTCTGAAACTTGAAATGTACTTAGTCATCCTTTATATTGTAGTTAATGCTAACTACTTTTTGTGAAGACATCATAATCCCAATGACCTCGATGACAATATAAATACTATCGGATTTTTGTAAATCAACTATCCTTGGCTGTAAATCTTTTGTCTTATCTACCAACACCGCCGATTAATATTATTTCTTGTCCAAGCTTTGTAGTTTTACAGAAACCTAGATGAGAGAGAATTGTAAAACCTTCAACATAATAGACTTAAGAACATAATAAAGTTTGTAAAATTTCCGTGTTGTATGTGTTTAACTTTGTTTAATTGTATGACTTTATTTATTTTATGTGACATTATATAGGGACAATGAGAAGGCTAACTTATATTGGAGACGATATTTATCTATGGACAATAGTGAAATTGTAGGTAGGTTGTGAATGTTTTGTTTTCTTATCATATTCAACAGTCAGTAATAATAGTAGCTAATGCCCACTTTTTGAATCATTTTGCTATCAGAGTTAGTGATATTACCTAACTGTTCATACTGAAGTAGTTTTATGGAGTATGATTAGAACATAGAATACATTGATAAATCTGCTTGCGCTGTGACTATCACTTTCTAATCTGCGTAATAGGTTTTGTGGATTCAAGTCTCTTAAATCTCCTAAATCGTAAGACAGAAGAGGAGATGAAAGATTTTATCATAAAATGTGTCAAACATGTACAAAAGTCATATGTATTTATAGTTTTAAGCTGACCAGAAACAACCACTGGGATGTTGTCATGTTCAGAAATTTCACTACTAGATAGAATGTTTTCAGCATCTTTAAAACTTCTGTAAGTGCCTTTCCTGGATTTTCCCGAGTCATCTCAATAATAATGTATTTTGAAAACAGTAACTAAGTTACACTTCTACTAATAGTAAGTACATTTTAGTGGAATAATTTGAAATCAATTTATAAAAATTTTCCATTTGATAATTGTCACATCGGTGTTACTTACATCGAGTTTGAATTCTTGAAAAGAAATACTAATTTTAGTAGTATCAATTATAGTACGAACTGTGCTAAGCGTATGTATAACACAACATATGTAAACCTATTTGTGTTGGAGGTAAACTGAAGTACTGACTTTAAACGCTTTTTCAATCAACGAGAAGACAATGTTTTACATATCATCTTAAATCTGATCAACTTAACAGTTTACTCGTACTGTTACTCTTACCTAATTGATAAATTTGGGAGCAGATTGATGCTAAAACATTTGAAAGTACTCAAAATCTATAGAGTTTTGAATCTGATCGCATTTGTGCAGTCATGTGTACACACTGGTGAAGCGTCGAATGAAGAGGTTGTAAATTATACTTCTTGGTTTTCAATAACTTTTTGACTCTAATGCTTTTCTCTCAATCGTTATTTGATTGTAAACCATAATTAAGCTAGTAAATAGTAAAACATGTTGAATGTAAATTAGCTCGTACATTTTATCAAAGTTGAACTGAACTTTAAGACCCGAACCTCAATCTAAACATTGTATGAAAACTATCTTACCTTAAGTAGATGTAGTTGATTTCTAAACTTCTGGGAAATCACTTTTCCAGGTTCACGTTTGTTTATCCTCTTTGGTACTTTGAGACATGAGAGGTCATATACACACACAGTTAGGTAAATAACTTGACTACACAACATAATTATTAGTTGTCAATCGTTGTAATTAATGAGTTCATAATTAGTTCATAGTAGTCCATTAGCGAAAAACGACATAGTTACAGCATATAATAATTAAAAGGATCGCTTAATACTAGAATACTATAAAGCAAAATATTCAATAAGTATAAAGTCAAAAATCCACATAATATCATTCGATAAATAGTTTGAAGTTGTTACCATTTTTACAACAAATGCTTATTGTATTTGAAAGTGTTCGTATTTATCCCGTGATGTTGTTAGGAGATGCAAATGGTCATTCTCTGTCATCATAAGTGTATCCTTAACTTATAGCTGGCAAGCGGAATCTAGGACGTGTTTCGTTAAATTTTGAACTGGTTATATGGCTACAGTTGCATCCTAATATTGATATCCACATCGGGTGTCGACCTTAATTTAATTGCTTTAAGGGTGAATAGATATACAAAGATTTCCAAAATATATGCATAACTGTTGCACTAGTGTCATTTTTCCGACTCAGTAGCACATCGGTAAAGGTAGTAGCGTTTAACACTAGTAAACTAAGATTGTGTCCCCGTGTGATCATCAACGCGAATGGACAGGCATCACTAAATGGTGAGTTGGAAATAGGATGAAATGGTCATTCTAGATTCAACTTTCTAACCACAATCAAATTTCAAGTGTCTGTCTTCTTCAAAATGTCCTTTATTTTCATCTATTTATTATTATTATCAATTTGTCTTTCTTATATTGGAAATCATTAGATTTATTTGTCGGACAATTAATGAGTACACTTGAATGTGCTGACTGTTCATTCAAATCTACCACGTTTGATCCATTTTGGGATCTGAGTCTGCCTATACCAAAGGTAAGTTATTCTTCTTACTTTTTGTGTCAATATAAAAAAAATTAGGCAGTAATTTATGAATTGTTTTAAATATTTGTTTTATGCTTGGTAAACATTATAGATCAGTTAATAAGACTGAGTATTCATTATCTGAGGTGGCTACGACATATCCAACCACCACGTGCATCGATGTACAATACTGAATTGTATAGGAGTAAGTTGAACGAAAGCTAAGGAACGCTGAACAAGGATATTCTTGACTAGTAATCGAAGATTTGGTGGTTTGTACAAACTACTTAGTTAAAGTCTGCATTATAACAGCAATCAGTGATTTGAGTTGTTGAATGATATGACAGATAATTAGTCTTAATGATACAAGTGGATTTGTTTTTTCATTATCATAGATCTTGAATTTCAGTATCTCTCTATATGGACCTTTTCACTCCTCCATCTTAAACCAAATTTTCAATGTTTAATCTTTTTTCCTGTTTATGCAACTATGGTTATTTCGACGGCGCAGCAGTCCGCGCCGTCCTAACATATGGCTGCGAAACGTGGGTCATTAAAGCACAAGATATGGGTCGATTTAAGGTGTTTGACCATAGAAATATTCGTAGCATCTCTCGTATATAATGGAACAGTTGAATAAGTAATGTTGAGGTTAAACAAAATGTTCTTGGGAAATATGTTAAATCATTCGAAGAGGTCATTAATCATCATCGTTTGAGATAGTTGGAACATGCGTTATGCATTCCCGATAACCGCCTGCCTAATTGCATGATGTTGGCTAGGGTTGAACAAAGATGGAACAAGAGTAGGGGCGAACAAACCAAAACATGACATCAGTCCATGAAGTCTTTGACTGTTGGTGTTAGCCATGTTGGTGGATTCAAATTACCTGGTTGGGGTTTGCCGTGATAACCGCAATGAATGGCTGGAGACACTTGGAGATATGGCTCAGAATCGGTCACAGTAGTGCAAGTGTATTCATTCTTTAACTTCATCTAAATTTTGAGTCCGATTATTAGTTTCTGCACAACTTTACTTCACTCTCCTCTCTTGTATTCTGTTATTATGTTACCTCTGTTATTTCGAAGTGCTAATGTGGTATGGCAACTTGAACCTATACGGGGGGGTATTTGCACGGTTCTACGTTGATGATGATGGTTATGTTATATAGTAACTTGTGCTAACACACATTTGTGTGGCTTTAACTCACCGTTTACATAATTCAGTTCGTTGTCAGTTATCTATAAACGTAGAACTTCGTCACAATCAGTTATCATCTAAATTTCTAAGAAACAATTGGAATCATCTTACGATTTCTACAGGGTAATCAGTATTTAATATGTTGGCTTCGATAATTACCGAAAGCTTAACTTATAAACTAGAAACTCGGGAAAACCGAGACTGGTTTTCACTTTAATCATGGCTTTATTAATCAAATATCTACCATCCTTCAAGTTCTAAAAAAACTTATTATCATTTGTAGACTGAGAGGTTCTGTATCAGTTTTTTGCTATTATAAGGTGTATAACAGAAGTAAACAAACTTTGTAAAAACTCTTTACTCAAACATGATTGGTCAAATCAAGGCTTTTTGGTTAGATATCATTTGAATTTTGTTTACATGAATAGTAAATATCTCAAATCAAAACGTCCAAAACACATGCCGTACGCAAATATATCTGTATGTTTATTGTACATAGAATTTTCACAAGTGTCAAACCAAAAGTGGAAAATAAATGTTTTCTCTTTCTGTTTATCTGTATATCATACTTTATACATTATGATTTTATTATTTATATTTATTAAACAAATTAATTCCTTTGAATAGTCTACACAGTTTCTATTTTATGCTAGAATTTGTTTGTAAAATGTCTAACAGGATCATTGAAATATTAATATCTTTTATGAAATATTTAGGAGAGTAAGGATTTGATTGTAAACAGGATGATCTTGTGTGCTGTTAGAGATATGAAGGCGATAGTCACTTCCTGATTTCTCATTACGTGGAAGGGTTCTTCTTGATGTATCTGAGAAGTGAATTAGGTAAGAGTTGGTTTTAAGGATATAAGGGTGGGACTGCAGTTCCGAAGAGACGACTGCCTAAGGCCGGTCAGACACAGGCTTTTTGAGAAAAGATTTTGTTGTGTTAGCTGCGTACTTTTTACGACCTTATCGCCGGAGACGGAAGGCTGTGGATTAAGGTGTTATAACCGGATGTGCAATCAATTACCTGACATAATAGCGACCAGTGACAAATGCAACAGTCTAGTTGATACCTACCGTTTGTGCGAGGCCTACTCAGTCCCAGGCCAGTAAAGGGACGACACAAACCGATGAACCAGACAGACAAATCAAACTAAACGTTTCAAGCACTCCTTTTTATATGCATAAAACCTGACCACATTGTCAATCAATTAGGTATTTAACATCGATGCCGAATAATGGAGACGGTGGTGGTTAACCGTAGTAACGTATACACCATTAAGTAACTGTTGTTCACAAATGAGAAATTCCATACTAACAGTTAATAAGTCAACCGAGAGGATAGGGCAAGAGGGACTTATAGCAATAACAATAAAACGTTTGATTTACTCACAACAAAAATAATTGAAATACTCTTTTAAATCAGTTAGTTGTTTTTCTTAAATAGTCGATTAAAGCATAAGGTGCTGTATGTATTCTTAGGGTTAACTTCTTCTACCCCCACCCCTCTTTTATGGGAAGATAGCATCACTATCATACTGATCGTCTGAGGAAAACACTTTACTATCATCACATCTCTGTACATTTGGCGGTATGGCTTACTGTTAATAGTTTTTCTGTGTAGATAGTATTTATTTGTAGGTTGATAGATTGCACCCAATGGTTACCATTACCACACAAATAAACCAGTATCAGCCTACATAATATCAAACTGGTGTTTTTCTATCATTCTGTTTTATTTGCTCTTAACTAGTGATAGATGTCTACATTTGATCTTTAGTTTTATTGATATTTTTCTTAATTTTCTTGTTATTGAAAACTGTAGTTATTTATCTTCATTTGCATTTAGTTTACACCCCACTGCCTATTGATTCTGTAAGGATAACTCGTTTCTCTGTTGTGATGTGTGTATTTCTACACTGAGATATAGAGTGCCAGTGTGAAGTTTATCTCATTGTATTTATTTTGTGTATGACTGATGCATATACATATAGATAGTTGCAAAATTATTTTTCATACTAATGAAGTCTTGATACTATCTCTACTAAGTGTAGTTGCTTGTATTTGTCAAAGATTAATTTTAGTTGCGTACCACCGAAAATTAGGGGGACACTGAATAGCTGTTTTGTACTAGTATGGTGCTCTTCAGCGACATCAACCACTAATGACATTAAATGGTGGTCGCGTTATACCACAAAGTAAGAATTCTACAGTTGGATGCCGGTTAGTCCAGTGGTGCGTATAGTTAAGTATCCACCAACCTGAAGGCTGTGTGTTGAATCTCCTGAAGGAATCGAAAATGCGCACTGCTCAAGAATCCCGCACTACGAAGAAACAACTATCTAGTGCTCCCTGGTTCTCAATGGCACCTAATAGAGATCTATCCGAGTCGAATATAGATAACTAAACTTAATACCTAATTCCATGAAACCACTTCAATTCATCTATCTTTATTCATGTAACAAAGTTTTCAGTATTTTAAGTCGTGTAGTTTCTCATTAAAGCTTGGTTTATCCTGAAAGCTTTCAATATTCACTATTTTGTAACCAGCCGCCTCTAGCTTTTTCCCATCCTACACCTAAACTAGACAATGTCGTGCGTTGCGGTTGGCAGTATTATATTACACTTTATGCATATTCAAACAGGGCGTACCGCTGCACAGTAAAGTCACTCTTTATTTAGCAAGCACACCCATACTTTAAATAAAACAAGTTAGCGAAGGACAAATAAGCTTTCTAAATCTGCACTGTAATTTTCTCACACACCTACCAACTTATTATAGTCTGTGAGACTTCCAAGTTAAATTAAATAATCAACCTGTTAAACTGTACAGTAAGTCTAAACGATATTGCAAACTAATCATGAAGTAATATTTTGCGTTTAGGGATAGCAAAATGCTTCTCAAACATGTTTGTCATGTTAATTATGGCTTTCATGAGACCATGAAACAAGGGTGATAGTTACTTTTATTTAAAAGTAAATGAGGTTTTTATGTAAGTATGCTCTAAATTGATTAGTTCTAATTAATAAATGAAAATTTCAAGAAATACAAGTTCCCCCCATTTAATAACTCTCTGAATCCACACTGTTATCTACTATTAGACGCTTCAGTGTCTACAAACTTTCAGGTAGTCTAGTGTCTAATAAATGTGCAATCGTGAGTTTGGGTAGTGAATTCAGTTGTGGGCATTAGTCGCCTGATAATCTTTGATTTGAGAGGTTTATTACACATACTGACCCATCGCCTACCTCACAAGTAGAAGATTAAAGTTGACCGAATTAAGATCTGCTGTTAATTCACGATATTGTGTGGCAGAAATTATCTGAATTCTTAAAGAAGATCTGATGCTCCTCTCGTTACCTTATTCAATTTTATCACTTGTCTATGCAGTTTGTAAATGAATTAGTGTAAAATTGTGATTCAACTGGATTGATTAACTATTGAGGGCTTTGGTAATGGGGCATTTTTATAACTTGAAGTACATTAACTTCCGTTGATAAACAAGGGGAGCACTTTTGCTTACACGCATTATGCTGTTCTTTTTCATGGATATAATAAAACTATATTGTGATGCAAAAAAATTGTTGCAGCTAGAGTACTCATTTTACATCTGTATGTAACCTAATGTAGGCTCATTTTCTTCTTTCGCACAAACTTAATTTCAATCAGTAATAGTTTCTGTTTTGAGAACAGAAATTATTTCTTTTGGTTTAAATTTTACACCCCTACTACTAGGCACGCTGTTTGGCGTTGGCACTACCTTTAGTCGAACCCAGGTTACATATTATCACAGCCCAGGAAGACCGCTACCGCAGAGTTATTAGGAATGTATCACTTGCATCCATTCATCTGATCATTGAACTTACTCTGAATCTTGGGGGATTTTGAATCCCCAACATATTCATTGACAATTTCGTCTTTGGCGCGTGCCATTCAATGTTGTCTTTAGTATAGAATTAGTTGATCAATGTAATGCATGTATATGTATGTGTATGCATTTAATCTGTATGTGTTCTTGTCAATGAATTTTTGTTATATTTATCTTGGTTTCACTATCATACAGTTTGCTGGAATATTTAAGAAATATCATTCCTGTTGTCGAGTGATATATATGTGTATACGTGTGTATGCTAACCTTATCTTGAATACTGTATTCAATGACTTATTGATTAATAAAAGAAAAATTTTCGAATCGTTTATCAATTACGGGTTAGAACTGGTCTGCATTATCGCCGAGATTTATAGTTAAACGCGTTGACTACTTCACTCTTCTTGAAAACCTCATCATACACGATGATTTGATCGGTGTATAATGAAATTCCAGTGTGGTTTCAAAATACTCGTTTATCTTTTACTAGCCTGCGTAACCTAAGACGTAGATAAAATATCTGTTTTTTCGAACAAAAACTGAATTAACTATTCATCAGTCCGTTTTATATATTAATCTATGACTGTGAAACATGGGCTAACATAAGTTAGAAAATATAGGTAGATTGCAGATTATAGTGATCCTAGGTGTCTTCGATACATAATTCGCTTATTGTAGAACGACCGGGTAAGGAATGTTAAGTTTAGCAGAGAATACTAGGCAAAGATGATGAATCGGTTGATGACCTAGTAAAGACTCATCAACGAGGAGGGTTCGGACATAGGTTAATTATGTCGTGTCTAAACTTTTCTGGTGTCCATGCGATTGTTATATCAGCTTTTGGAGGAATTGGATTGCATGGTTAAAATTCAGTCACAGCGACCTCAGTATATTTACTGTCTGTTCTCTTGTAAATCCTTAGCTCTATTATTCTTTTATACATACATTCTCATCTTCTGATGTTTAACTACGTCGTAAAATCTCATAGCGCTAATATGGTATGACAACTTAAGAATAACTTATATCTTTACCAGGCTTTATGTTATTTACGGCTAAGTTTTCGGTGATGGGATTATTTAGCTCTTCCTTCTTTGCGAAGAAACGACACATGCGATGCATTTGAAATGTCCTTCCTGTTCGTAGCTAGAAAGGTAGGTTGATCGATGGAATGTAGACTTCCTGGTTGGGATATGCTGAATAAACGCAAGCAATGGTCGGAGACATTGTATATTTCTCCATAAAATCTTAAGCTTTATTACTATTATTTCCTTTTTATTCCTCGAATTTAAGCACTCCTTTTGAACTGTATCCTGTAATGTCGAATATTTCTTATATTTGCTACTACTATTAGTCTTACTGTTTTACTACTCTTCATGTTGATTCCATTATGTTGAACTAATCTACACTTGTATTAGGTTCTTTGTTAAGTATAATTAACTGTCTGATAAATAAAGTTGTGAATTTTCATTATATTTGGTAGCCAGGTTATGTGTCACGCATAACTATCTATCTATCGTCTACATATATTTAAAATACGATCTAAAGTACATTGGAGTAGGAGTACGTTGGAAATGAGCTAGAGCCCGTTAGGCCAATATATGGGAATAATTCAAAAATCCATTGACTATCAGTCTGCTCTATTTAGGTGTAGAGTTCCTAATTAAAACCTTTCCGATATTCGTAGCTGTCTGTTGAAAATATTAAGTGATATAATGCGTAACTCGTCAGTTCTTATCGGTTGTTTGGATCAATATTAATTTTAGTTACACGTCTTAGTATATTTGAATTATAGTTACTTTTAGAATCCTAAACAAGTGTTTCGACCTGTTTGAATCTCGTTAGTTAGATACACCTGAATACCTATTATCTGTCACTTCAAATGGCAAATCGGTATTCACTAAACTACTGATTACAGATAATCACTAACTTGTTCAACGGGTATGAATGTATGGATATTGCAAGTAATTAAATTTTCTGTTTATGCTCGGGACTGCAAAAGATCTGTCTTTGTTGGTATAAATGCATCCTTAATGGATTGGTTTTATATTACCGCTTAGCTACAAACTTCAATATATTTAAATTGTTGCTACAAATCCAATCAAAATGCTTTTACTGTAGCTTAGTACACACTGGTGTTGCTCATGTAAGTGACTAGAATCATCTCATAATAATGGTCTCATAATATTTTCAGATCACCTGGTAGAAATTTATTGATCAGTTTTTCCAATTTCAGTTTAGGCATAACTTCTAAATTGGTTTACTCAATATATATTCTAACTTTTCACAAGAATTATGCGAAAATTCATGTTTGAAAACTTTCAGAGTGAAAGATTACTGCTCATTGGTCGAATGAATTTTATTCTTCTTCACAAGATTTCAAAGTTTGCTATTCGATCCCATCTTACTACATATTAAGTGCATTGTACTACTGCATAGTATTAAACTAAGATATAACAAATGACTATTTAATTTTCAGTTAGGTACCACTGAAACCCAGAGAGCACTTGATAACTGTCGCATCCTAGTTAGGAATTCTTCAACAGAAGGCTTCCTGGATCTCTCCAGGGAATCCAACTAACGGCAAACGCCTAATCATCATTACTATGTGTCTGGCGTCCAATCATATAATTCCCACTTCCATGACCTTGTGATATAACGCAACGCTTAGTTAATGTCATTAGTGATAACTCTTCCAATTCCTACCTGTTTGAACTCCGTCAATCACAACTTCTCACTAGAATTTCAGGTGTATATTGAAGTTGGTCACTAGTGAGCTCATAATTATAATTGTAATAAGGTGCTTTCTTTAGAGATTGGCATTGAGTTTAGTTGGTTGTATTGGTTACAGATTCCCTGTTAATTTCAACGATACGCATTTTCGAAGAGTTTCATACTAGAACGAAAAGGCTTTCCATTTTTCCCTGGTTTTCATTATTATCTAACCGATATTTGATTGTGGCATATACAATCAACTTGATACCTATCTTCACAAAACTACTTCAATTCAGTTATTTAGTTTTCAAATGATTTCAATTGGTTTCTTTGATAATGGATATTAGCTTTTAAAATCTAAACAAAAATAAACTAATCTCCATATTACGTAATTTCTGTCAATAATTAGTGTTATTATACGTACATGTACTGAATAATAATAAGTAATAATTCCTACATAAAGAAAGCACATATAGAGAATCATTTAATTATTTTTATTGAATGTAACTATGTTATTTATGTATACTACTGTTAAATTACTGTTATTATCATAAGTAGTAGTACTAATACTAATATTATTAATAATATATGAAAGAGTAAATCATTTCAACGTATGTATTAATGTTACTTACTAAAAATAATTAATTGATACCGATGACGTATAAAATGTCATTGTGATTAATATTATTGTCATTATTATTAATGGTATATAATTAATTAAATGATTCACAGTGCATACATTTCATCACGTGAAATAGTTCTAAACACGATTAAGTTGAATTATGGTTTGGGAGCTGTCTAATTGAAACTCGTCAACTAGAACATGGATTCCAAGATGATCTCGTGTGCTGTTAGAGGTATGAGGGCGGTTTTCACTTCCTGGCTGCCCACACCATGGAAGGGTGTTTCTTGAGAAACCTGAAAAAGAAGGTGGATTAGTGTTGGTCTTAGAGACCTGAGAGTGTGACCGCAGAGCCCAACGGACAACTGCTTGAGGCCTGTCACGCACGGCCTTTTTGTGAAAAGTTTTTTGAGTATTAGCTCTGCACTTAAAAGCCCTTAGTGGGCACCCATACCGCCGGAGACGGAAATCCGTGAGGTAGGGTGAGGTGTGACATTTTTAAGGCCGACCTTTTTTAAGCCCTCCTTCCTTGTGAGAAGGCAGCATCGCTGCAGATGCTGGTTGTCCGAGAGAAACACCTTACTGCTGTCACACCCCTCTGCAGTCAGCAGTACGACTTCGCCCTCAGACCTTGAGTAGCTGCTTTTAGTCTCATCGTTCTCCAATCGACCTGCCTGGCATGGTAGAACCTACAGGAACATATGTTCCATCCAGTATAGCTCGGTTGGGTCATCACGATAGGCAAGCCCGACCACCATGTCAAGGTAGCAGCTACGGTCGGGCACTTGGATTCCACTGTTAATGTTTATACAGGCAAAATGGACTGAATCAATTACAGCTTTTATCATTGACAATGGAAAGATACAAACTCTTATGCATTAAATACATACTCATTGTACGAGTTTGACTAAGTGGATAACACTTCGATGTTTAACTCGAACGAGTTAAGTTCGTTCCCAGTGTGCACATAAGCACTGAGATATGTCAGGTATATCTGCGATTCCGTAACAACACTAAATAAGTGCTCTCTATTTCATTTTTCTACCATAGAAAATTACAGTATATCATGAAAACATCCTTTTCCGTCTAACAGGCTATTGTTATCTACAACGCCCTCTATGTCCACCAAGTGCACTGAATATATCAATTTTGACTTATGTAGTGAATTACATCGCAATGTAATTTTTCTTTGTTTATTGATCGGGCAATCAGTTTGCACAACACTGGTATGTATATAATGGATGATTACGGATATTATTAGTCTTTCTAAATGAAATCTTTTGTGAAAATTACACTCTACTATATATCACTGACTTATTAAATGAATTGAAATATGGCCAAAACACATATTGAACATTCAAATACTTTGTGGATAACTTTATTGCCTTGGCAACAAAAGCACTGACAATAATTAATTGAATTTTAGTAGAATTAAGTATTAGTCAGTCAATTGCAGTAAAATTCTAATGGTTCATTAATTTTTTAAAGTATTTGCTGATGATGTCGTTCAAGAAGACAATGAAGAACTTTACGAGCAAAATATCCATCTCAGTAAACATAACACTTGGAATTAATAAATCAATGCCTGTTACCCCAAGTGGAGCATAGGTTGCCGACCAGCATTCTCCAACCAACTCTGTCCTGAGATTTCTCTTCTTGTTCTTCACGAGTGCTGTTCATTCTCTTCACGTCTGTTTCTTTTTCCCGGGGCACTGTGTCCTTTGATGTTCCTCTTTTCCTTTGGTCTTGAAGATTTCAAGTTAGTGCTTGTCTTGTGACGCAGTTTGATAATTTTTTTTCAGTGTGTGTCCTATCCACCTCCATCGTCTTTGCCTAATTTCTTCTTCGGTTGGAAGTTGGTTTATTCTCTGCGACAGAAGGTTGTTAGTGATGATATCTGACCAACAGATCCGAAGTAGACAACTTACTTTCCGTAGTTCTCCAAGTTTCAGCTACATACAATAGAACTGTCTTTACATTTGTATTAAAATTTTTGACTTTAATGTTGGCTGACAGTTGGTTTAAGTTCCAGATGTTTTTTAGTTGTAGAAATGCTGCCCTTGTCTTTCCGATCCGTGCCTTTATATCTGCTACAAATTAGATCCTTCCTGTTTATCAATGATGATGTCCAAGTATGTAAAAGTTTTCAGATCTTCCAGAATTTCTCTAACAAGTCAAGTGTAATCGGCTTGGTGCTCGTTGTGTTCTATTGTATCTAAGATTCTTACTTTTCCTTTATGTATGCTGAGGCCTACTGCTGCCGAAGCTGCTGTTACACTGTCCGTCTTTATCTGCAGTTGCTGGTGTGTCTGAGATAGAAGAACCAGCTAGGCCATCTGCAGAGTCCCAGTCATCTAGTTGCATCTATGTTGTCCACTGTATTCTGATACAGTCCACTGAAGTTTTAATGATCCAGTTAACCACTAGCAGACAACACTTGGAATAATTATTTTCTTAGGAATTTATCACTACCAAAATTTTATTCTCATATCATACTGACTTCTTTTAATTTCTTTTTCATTTTACTGTACTAGAAACCTAATGTCAATATCTTGGATTGTTTAAATCTATTCACATCAAAAGAAGAATTGGATGGTGATGAAAGAGCTGTAAGTCGATATTAACAGTTGATAGTTACTTATTGAGTCGTGAGTAAACAGGATTATAATACAGCGTTATTTTTGTTGAATCCACTTACTCAATCGAGAATACATATGTTTTGTTTTGTTTTATAATACTATTAATAATCAGTAGTATTAATAACAATAAATAACTGAAATCATGATACATTCATCAGAACAATCATGTTTAGTTAATAAAAGTGCAGACAAGTGGACGACTTATCACATTTTAATAAACAGAATGTTTTAGTTATTACGCATATTTATATTCTTTTCAAATGTATTGAGTTGAGGATTTCAGAATTCTAGTCCAAGTGGCGGCCTGCTTAAAATCTTGGGCTACCACATCTTACCAAAATCTCAACAGGTTACTTTTTGATTTCTGTTTTGTTTTAATTACCCAATCATGTCCCAAAATCGGATTGTGTACTCTCGCGCTTTATAGAAAGTTTACGACCTATCATGCGTCATTCAGTTAGATCTAAACGAAAACATCGTAGTGGCTGGCAACATATATGGATGATGAAAGTTATTGTTAAATCACAGGGTGAAGGAATATTTCTTTTCCATAAATTAGAGGATATCGCAGTATGGAAGCGTACCGGAATGAAATGGGATCAACAAATTATTGGTGATTTAGTGAATCGAGAACTACCTAAAATCTATGTTGTCTCACGGTTTATAACTAATCCATATTTATTATGTGGACGTAAATTTGACTGACGTGTCTATGTTCTGTTCAATCCAATGAAAGTAAGGGTTTACAGAGATGGATTTGTTCACTTCTTCAATATACGATTTTCATTAGATTCTATTGATGATCATTACATACATTTGACAAATGTTGCTATACAAAAGACTGCACTTGATTATGATTCTGAAAAAGGTTGTACATGGTCAGTTGGTCGTTTACGTCGACATCTTCTAGCTAAATATAGCTATGAAAAACGTGTACACGGTAATAGAGTAACTTGTTGAGACAATGTATGCTGAAAATTTATATTGTACTAAACATACTATCGAAAAGACTATTATTATTATTATTATTAAGTTCAATTACATCTAAACCACATGACGACATACTGGATAACCAAAACACCTTGTTTGCCCTTTTCTTATGTATATATATATATATATATATATATATATATATATAAACCTACAGTGCATTAACTAGAAGTTAATTATCTTAAAAGCTAAACCAAATCTTTGTAATATCCTAACAGTCAAGGCTATTGATAAACCATAAATACGACTGTGCTATTGATGCCATTTTTCATTGTTGAATTATGACTATTGTTCAGATTGGAACAAATAGTCTTTGAAAAGCCGTTACTAGTGGTCCATTTAATCACTGAGGTAAGATCGATCGATATAGAAAGCTAATCGCCCTCCATTTTCTACTTAAAATAGTGATTAAAGTAGTATACAATCATTAATAAGTCCACTTTTTCTCAAACGTATTAAATCAGTGCTTGCCAGATTTTTAGCTCTACTGTCTTAATACTAGCGCTTTCCAAGGTTTGTTGCTATTTGATACTCACCTAGAAGGAGTACTTAATGCGATTTGATCAGCATTAAGGACTAGACCAACATATATTTGTCAGTTCTACAGATAGTCACATGCGATTGAAATATTTCAGTAGTAATAATTATCATTTTGGTACAGGGTGACTTGAATTTGAATCCGATATGGAGAACAAATTTCCATAAAACTTTCGACATATTCTAGTTAATGAGTGGTAACTAGTATTTCTCCTGCCAATTATCTCTTCCAATTACCTAACATCAGAATATTGTAAGCACAACATCGAGTCATATAAACTGGCAGTCGTATTATAAATTGATCGGTGAAATTTGATGGACACTAAAAAGGATTAGGAAAACATGACATTGTTCTCTATTTGAAAGTGAGCAATTCATGTATATGAGTTGGTAGTGAAAAACTGTTATTATTGAACAGGATGAGTTTCTTCTTGTTTTTATTGCATCCACTTTTGTTTAAATGAAAGTTTTGTTTCCTGTTTTTCATATTTCTAAATCTTACAAGTTATTTGTTTGCCCAATTTACTTGTATTTTTTTCCCTTATGTGTTCATTGTTGTTGATGTACATTAATAATAATAAAGTGGGATAGCATAGAAAAAATTATTCATACACTAATACAGTTAGACAAAAATACAGCACCAACCCTTACAATATCACATTACAAAAGGTTTGTGATCGTCTTGTTGTAGTTGATCGTCTATAGTGGTATCATTTTGTTTCTCTATCGAATTATTACTAAGAAATGTTAATTTTTGAAGACTGTTATGATAGTGAGTATACTTTATCAATTAACTACTAAGTTTCACGAATTAGTGATATTGATTTAAACAGTGGTTAAATGGTTAAGCTTTTGCCTCGAAGTTTTACAGTCTTGGATTCGATACCCTTCAGGGACACACGTGTAGATTGCCTGATCATTTCATACCAGTATGAAGTAGCTGTCCACTTCCTAGTTTTGTTTGTCTATACCAGATCCATTGGTAGGTTTTGGTTATCTGGTATATTATCAGACTATTCAAAGACATTCAGTTGAGAACACCTAAAATGTTGTTGAACAAAGAATCGTTGTTACGTTCAAGTTGCGTGACAGTGTATCTAATAACCAATGCCTAATTTATGATGATATAAGGTTCAAATCTTACATTATCTACAACACCTATAAATCTGTATATGCATAGTTTATTTGGTAGTCATGTGTTTAAAGTATGTTGTAAAGGAATAACAAAACGAATGGATTGTTTATAGACTGTGAATAACGTGATATTACTAATAATAAGGATTAGGCACAATAATTAGCGCACATATAAGTATACTATTCATTCAGTGAGAGGTAAAATATTCGCCAGAGGGATTGAGACTGAACAAGAGCTTTTCGTATTCATAAATTTAGTAACTATTGCCTCAAGTATACTCAAAATAATGAAGACTCACAAACTTTGAGTGTGACGCACTTTGTATATAATGCTAAATTATGTGTTCCTGTTGACTTTTTTTATATACTTAGTGAGACATTATAGAGTTATCAAAGCATTTATTTAGCCCTTCACTTAGCTACGTTGAACATTGTTTGATAAGGCTTCATGGGGGGGGGGTTGATTATGTTTCTACATGAGTAGTTGAATTTATAAATGATAATGAAGGTATCCGAAACAGAAGCTTATTCTCGACTTACTTAGGCATTCTACAGCTGGTTGTAACTATGATGTATACTGTAGAAGCAAACAATGTTTTACTAAGATACTTAGAGCATAATTATCATTTAGTATGATACGCTGTGGAAGATAAAGTAAAATAATTACTCAATACTTCTCTTCAACGTAGGCTACACGTTCAGTCTATTCGTTGTAATTCAGGACATAGAGAAGGATTTTTGTCAACTTAATCTCATATTCTTCCGCCTGGAACCCTCCCGGGGTTACTACCGATCCCAAGCCCGGATAAAAGAGGAGGGTTAGATATGAAGCTGGCAATCCCATCCCGTAAAAACAGCAACCCTGCTTAAAAAAAGTGCAAATCAGAAAAACCCGTTTAAATCCTTTAAATTCCGCACTGGTAGTTGGATGTTCTTTACTTCGAAGAGATATGACGCCTCATGATGAAAACTGAGTTTCTTCGGAAATCACAACCGGAGCAACAGTTAATGCAGGTGACCTCAAACAGTTATCCCCTAAGCAATGCGGTCACACTCAGGTCATCATGACCTCCCCTAACCCACCTTCTTTATTGGTACCTCGAGAAGAACACTTTCACGGTGTGGGCGACCGGGAAGTGATAACCGCCTTCATACCCTTTAACAGCACTCGAGGTTACTTTGTTCACGATTAAACACGTTCTCCGTTTCTGGTTTCTACTACTTGCACTACTCCCACTACATCTTTTATACGTGTCACTTGTACTGGTTGCTCGAGTTCCCGATATGCCATACCAGGTCTCCTGAAACCGCACTTTAAACTTCATAATGGAGCTTTTGATGTGCGTACGTTGTGTCTAATTGGTCAACAAGCTGTTATAGTTAAAACGCCAGAATCTCTTGCAATCGATGTATGCTGCAACCATAGAAATCTTGGTAGCATCGCTCGTATATAATGGAACAGTTGAATAAGTGACATTGAGGCTAGACAAAAGGTTCTTGGGAAATATGTTAAATCATTCCAAGAGGTCATTAATCATCATCGTTTGAGATGGTTGGGACATGTGTTATGCATTCCCGATAACTGCCTGCCCCATTGCACGATGTTGGCTATGGTTGAACTAGGATGGAACAAGAGTAGGGGAGGCCAAACCGAAACATGACATCAGTCCATGAAGTCTTTGACTATTGGTCTAAGCCATGTTGGTGGTTGAGACTACCTGGTTGGGGTCTCTGTGATAATCGCAATCAATGGCTGGAGACAATATCTGACATGGTTCAGAATCGGTCACAGTGGTGCGGGTGCATTCACTTTTTACCTTCATCTAGATCTTAATTTCTATTATACTCTCCTGCACACTTTTGCTCTTCCCTCTTGTAATCTGTTGTTGTGTAACCTGTGTAAATTTAATCTCATGATGCTTATGTGGTATATAAACTTGAACCTAATGGGCATGTGTACCGAGTTCTACGTTATTGATGAATGAATGAATTACTGTTTCAAAAAGCTGAATTTACTTTGTCTGTAATAAATTCATGTATGTAAACTACATTCTAATGAGTTAAATTACAATAAGGAAATTTCTCAATCGTTCCATATACCAACATTATAAAGATTATTTCAGGCTATCGTAAACACTATTGAAGAATGATTAATCGTTCAAGAAAGAATACGTCGTTTCATTCAGATGAATCAGTTATTTCATTGAACGTTTTTCTTTGCATTTTTCACTAGTGAATTAATTTGAAATATGTCATTTCTGTTTGTTCCTTAGTATTGATCGATTTTTGTTGATTAAGTTACGATGTATTCACTAATCTAAGTAAATGGATATTGGAAACACTAGATGAACTAAGTTTCATTTTAGTTAATACGTTTTAGAGAAGGGGCAACTGCAGATTTCAGAAATTCTCCATGGTATTCGAACATCATAAAACATTCAATTCCACTTCAAGATTGAAGAGATAAGATGATTACACTAATTGATATTAGCATGTACATTTAGTCACCGATTGTTGGTTAATGATACTACTCAGTAGCAATCAGCAGGTTTCGAACTAACAATCAATGACATGCAATGTATACTCAGTGGAATCTATTAATAATTACTTTTATAATTTGCAATCTTGAGTCCCTTATATCATAATATGTGTATTACTTTCATACCATTAGTTAAATGTGTTTAGCATATTATTATATTTTATTGCATTATCAATCGACTTCTTGATTTTTGTTTGTTTGACAGATTTGTAGTCGATGCAAGACTCGAAGAAGATGTACAAAATCATTTTCCATTCAGAAATTTCCACAAATTCTTGTACTTCGTATCCTTTCTTTGTTTAATTTAATGTAAATTTACTATTAACGTTACAATTGACTGGTAGTTCATGTTTACTACGGCTCAATGCATTTACACAACTACTTCTCCTCCTCCTCCTCCTCCTCCTCCTCCTCCTACTACTACTACTACTACTACTAATAATAATAATAATAATAATAATAATAATAATAATAATAATAAACTAAGACCTATTTATTACAATTAATCTCTAACCTCAGACCTAACTAATTTTTCACGGTGAAAGTTCAGTTTTAGAACGAGATTTAGCAATCCTTAAACTGTGTGATATGAGTAACCATTATTAACTATAAGGATTGATCTAAGAAATCCGAATGAACTAATATGAAAACCAGTGCCCCACATTTTCATTAATTATTAAACCATGAAAAGTAAGTGAATATTTTATCGTCTGAAAACGACACTTTTACGTAGGATATATAGGGATTTTAATTACCCCATGAATTGACCTAAGTTTTCTAAAACTTTACTAATTGACAGACTAACAGTTTCTAGCAATGGTATAGAATATTTCCAAACATTGATCACAACAGACACACAGACTTAGATTAAGTAGTCTACGTGGTTAAACCAGTGGTATTATTACAACAAACAAATGCTTAAACCATTTATTATAGGATATTTAATATATGGTTGTGAATAGAATCCAGAGCTTACATTCCATCCCATCCAAATAATTAACGTAATGTCAGTATGACTTATGATACAACATATAAACTATTTAACATACATAATACTTTTTGGAAGTACCATCTATTATGCTTAATTTTCAAATTGTATTATACTTGCTGAATGATCTACTAATACTGGCTTTAGTTAACAGTACATAGTTTTCGTTTGATTGCATTCTCTGAGCTGGATAGTTTGATTGTGGAGCTTTCATCGTCATTCTTCTCATCTAAATGTGCAAAAAATAACAGAACAAGTATCAACAACAACCAATCAAATTCAAGTCATCCAAAAGGACAATGAAAGCTCGGTAATTTAACGATCCAGCTCAGAAAGCGCAATCAAATCATCCTCCAGATCTACAAATCTTTTCTATCATCTTACACGATATAGTAGTTTGTTTTGATTGATTGACAAGTTTTACCATTCCACATGAAAATAAATCGTTGTGAACTCTCTGACAGTAATCAAAATGGATTGATCTGAAAAGTTTCATAATCACAGATTTACCTCATTTAGATAATCATCGAATATTATCCTAGTATGGGACACTTCGACAGTGAACATCTATTTCCCACCGCAGATCAAACTCTAGCTATGAAGTTGATTTTAGTTTGAAAATTGTTGATAAAATAGTGTTTTTAAATTAGTCAATTCTTTTAGAAATTTTTAATGGTTTAAAGTGAGATATTAACTATATACATTATGGAGGCTTATAAAATTACTTTGTCTCGATACACCAAAACAATCTTTACAGTATCTATCTAATTAGTTAATTGAGGAGTCATGTTAAAACTTATTGATAGTTGAACTCAATTATTACTGAGTACTAGACAAACATGACAATTATTGTTTGCTATCATTGTAAATATATCAGTCTTACATTGGATCATTCATTGTTTCAATATCTCATTAATAAAAAGCTCTATTTTTTTAAAACCCAGATTTAAGTTTCACAAGAATCACCAGTTTGACATAATAATGCAGATAATCTATGCTTACTTCTTCTAACAAACATAAAACTTAATTTCAGAATTCTCTATCAATTAACTTTAACTATCTAACGCAAAATATACCACATGAAAGTTACATTGATTCACTTTGATTGTAACAGTCACTGAAGGAACAATTCAAATGCAACCAATAAAAATCTAAGTTTAAGTAATACAACTAAATGCTTTAATTAGTTTGTTTAATCTGGTTAGCGTCTTTTTTTAGCAAGCTTGTGTTTTACAGGATAGGGATGCTAGCCCTATACCCAACCCTCCTCCTTTACCCGGGCTTGGGACCGGCAGCAACCCTAGAAGAGCTGCGGGTGGGGTTAAATGATTTAATTAGTATCTTAAATAAATTATCATCTTATCTCAGCATACATGTATTACATCATTACTAACAATACAATAAAATCCATCTATTCGCCACTATAACATGTTACGGAATTTGTTTAAATGAAGTTTCTCTATAATTTTGATTAGAACATTACAAGAAAACACAAAAGGAACTTCATGTGTATTCATCAGTAGGAAGTAAATGATTAATGAATGAAATATATTCTTTAGAATTTTATTTATTTGTATAAATCAAACATTTGTTTTATGACTATTGTACAGGAACCTCTAGCTGTACATATAATGAAGACGTAAATGATAGTTAACAGTTAAATATATTTTTGCTACCTCTCTCCACTCTCCCACAACAACAACGACGTAAATGATTCTTTGTTCTTCTTATCTTCATGGTATATATATTTTATTGGGTATTATATGCATAGTAATATAATATTTATAAAGTACATAAATAGTTCCCCCTACTGCCCCCTTCACTCTCAACAAAAATGGTAGTAAACGCATATTATAGTGTTAGTTGACATTAAAATACACGAGCCGTTTGTATAGTGATAAATGCGATCATATTTTAAAGTATTAAGAACATTTATTGATTTGAGAATACTATGCATTTATTGGATCAAGTTTTAAGTACTAATAAGGATATATGTTGGAACATGTGTCACGTATTCCTAACCGCCGCCTACCTCGATGCGTAATGTTGACTGATTTAGCCGCAGGATTAAAAAAAGATAGGAGCGGCCAAACCAAAACATGACATCTATCTATGAAATCACTGACTACTGGTCTGAATCATGTTGGTGGATGTAGACTATCTGGTTGATGTTTATGCGAATGTCATAACCGGTGGTTGGAAACTATGGGTTAAGTGGCCCAAAACTAGTCAGATAGGCGCAGGTACATTCACTCTACATCCTCTCTTAAATAGTGAGCTTAAACTTGTTTATTTATTCCCATATAATAATTCCTTCTCTCTGGACTATATTCTGTATGTTCACTTTAGTTTTACTAGTATCACTGAAGTAACTACTACTAATTCGATATTAATCATGCTGTACTGCTAAGCTATGGCAACTTGGACTAATGTCCACCTGTGCTAGGTCTTATGTTTTGCATACGTTAATACTGATATGGCTTTACACCTTTCTGTTGTCACTGTTCACATTTAAAGATTAATCACATTCTGAGACATTAACATCGGGAAGTTGATACATATTTATGATTAGTCGTATGCTATCGAGTTGTGGATTAATATTCACTACTGTTTATATTTTCTTCTGTCTTTTCAAACCATTTCATTACGTTGTATAGAGGCAACATCGCTGGAGTTACTGTTTTTCTAAGGCAAACATTTTACTGGTGTTAAGTTCCAGTATAAGTGATAGTACGAATTCATCCTCAGACTTTAATTTTACTAATTTAAGTCTTATCACTCTCCATTCGTGAAGTTAATGTCTAAAATACATGAAAACCACATCTTGTAATACACTATTTGCTCACTACTTGAATGACAATACTGGATATAACACAGAATATATTAGACTGAGATAGTCATCACTAACGACAACAGTTGATCACTGCGCTATATCACAAATTGGTGAAAGTGAGAATTATACCGTTGGATTCTGGCCGACTCACTGATGCTGAGAGTTAAGCGTGCGCCAACCTAAGGGTTCTAGGCTTAGTTCCTCGAAGGAATTAAAGGCACATATCTAAATAGTTCCATACTAATACTAGACAGCTGTCCAGTGTACCTTGGTGATAAATATAAGCAACTAAACTTAATACTTATCTCCATAAAACCATCTCAATTCCAATATTGAAAAAGATGCATATAAACTCAAATGGTTTAGTCACTTGAAATGTTGATATTGACAACGATATCTACTTTGAAGATAATTCATTATATTCCTTGTTTTACATTTTCCTTTATATGCAAAACGTAAAGTACTTTATATTCAATCATAGTTCTCCTTATCTAAGAATGAAATTATTTAGATTTAAAACGTTTTTCTGGTGAACGTTTTCGTTCTAAAATGTCAGTTATGGTGGATTATCCTTTAAGAAACTTAGATTTAATCGGATTCGCTACTTCAAGTTGTAAGTTGTTTTTACTTTATTATACTTTTTCTATGTACCAATATACTACTTACAATAAGACATCAGTTAAAAAACGAGTTAGGTGATTTCTTTGTCTGACACTGAAACAGTATATAAACTTATGATTGATTGAAATAAACATATTAAATACATAATCTTGTATTAGTATTTCTATCATTATTTCCATGTTTTTGTTATATATGCGATTTCGATGTGTTTAGATCTTCTTGTTGATTTGTCAAGGACTGAAACTTGTCAGTTTCTGTTACTGTATGTGCATTCTGAGCGGATCCCCTCGAAATAGCGATAGATCACAAGTGTTGTTTAAATTGGAGACTGATTAATTTCAGTCCATGACAAATCAACCCGAATCACTCCAAATACATCCGTTGCACAAGTGTTACTGTCTGGACTCAGTAAGCTAGTAGTGAACGCGGTGGTGTTTGGCACGAGACGAACCGAATTCAAGTCCCAGTGTGAACATCGACATTAGGGTGCAGGTAAATTCGACTGGTCAGTCCCAAATACAACGAAATGTACGTCTTTGATTCCGCTTGCAAGTCACAATCCAGCTCAAACGATAATAGCGAAACATATGACTTGTTATTTTTTAACTTATACCCCGTTATGATATTTTATTTTAAATATAAACGTATTGTCAGTTGAATTCTCTCTCAGTAGTCTGTAGGTTAAGGTCTCACTATGGATGCCATAAGTTCCTGAAGTTGATCTCTTGTGGGTAACATCAGTTTTCACTGTCAAGTTGTCCCATAATGAGATTAAATATCTATTCAATTTCATTTCTTAATTTTCAGTGGTGTTTAACCTTAACCAATCTGCGATTAGTGCAAATACAAAGTTTTAGAAAGGTCTGATATCGTTCTCATCTATATTCTGCATTTTAAAGTTTCACTATTACATCTAATCATACTTGAGTTGAATAAGTTTTGAAAAGAATAGAAATTTGCTTTTTATCAAGTAATCCGAAATCCGGTTTATAAGTCGACTTTCATTTGTGGTCTCTAGTATTTGTTTCATTAAGCATTTTCGTGCCTGAATGTTAATGGGCAAAGTGTCGTTATAATTATGTTATGGATTTGGTTTCATGGATTGATAATAAATAACCATTGGAAGCTAGGAACTGGACAGCTGTCTCATCCTAGTATGGGACTCCTCAACAGTAGACATCCGCAAACTCACCAGAGACTTGAACCCCCAGAGGTTCAAAATTCTTGGTAAATGCTTAAGAACTAAATTACTATGCTCTTCGGCTTCCAACGGTCGATGTTTTTGAATAAGCCGGCTGTATATTTTCGTGACCTCATCCATTGTTATGGGTGGGTAACTGCTACATACCTGTTATGCTGAACTCCATGTATTACCTCCAGAAGTTAGTATCCAGTTACTTTTTGTTGATTTTAGCCCAGTGGTTAAGCAAAGTGTGAAGGTCTTGAGTCCGAATCCCTGATGGGATCGTATGTTTTAATTGCTGAAGAGTTCCATACAAGGACAGAACAGATATCTAGTACCTCCCAATTTTCACCGATTGTCTAACTAAGACCAATTCATGTGTCAAATTCAAATATTGTAGTTAATTGAAGGACTGTAGTTTCTCGATACTTATGCAAAATTTATTAATTTCATCTAGGGTTTCACACTTTGATTCATAACACTGTGTAGTTGGATTAATTTTATTCCTCAATTGAACCAATGATAAACAGTAATATATTTTATAATAATTTTAGGTTATGTTGAATGTTTTCAGCATAAAGAAGATTATTTAGAATTCACTGAATGTAGATGTAGAAACTCAACGTTTTTCGATTTAAGTAATACAAAAAAACTTCATAAAATTACAATAATGTGACTTCAAAGGTAGAGAATGCCTTTGTAATACAGATGTTGTACTGTAACTCATGAATTCAGTCAGATTAGGCAAATAATACTTGGCGACTGGACACAATATACTAACCAAAAAGAACCCAAGTTGATTCGTACAATCCAACAAAAATTAGTTAATAATCAAAGTTATACATCAAAGTAAAGTAAACAATTAAAACCAAGACGCACTACAAACGCAATATAGCGGCTAAATAATATTGATCAAATCCCACAATATTTAGATCATTCATAAACATTAGATGGATAGTCAGTAAAGTGAAAGACTAAAAATGACAAAGAACAAAGACAACTACTGTCAATATGGAATATAAAGCAAATGTATATGAAGAGCCTTAGTTTTAATAAATAATATTTCATCGTCATTTCACACTAGATGTTGTCTTCTAATTTTCGAATAGAGATCTTTTGTTTCTGTGGCAACTCGTATCTGTATGCACATGTTACAGGTTCTACATTGTCTATGACTACATGACTTTTATTGTTGATTTATATTTTCAGTGTAAATTTGTTCTTCCTGAACTGGAAAGTGGTATGGTGATTGTTTTCTTGCAAAATTTTTTACTGAAAAGATTCTTTAAAATCTGTGTTTATTGATTATTTTTTTAGGCACCCAAAAATCAGCACAATACAAATTGTATGCAGTTTCAAATCATAGTGGAAGTGTTTATACTGGACACTATACAGCCTCTTGTTTAAATCCTTATACAGGTGATTGGCATTCCTTTAACGACAGTCAGTAAGTTTCATTTTATGTTTTTGTGTTAGGTGCATGTAACAAGTTTAGCTTAAAAGTAATTTGATGCTACAATACCAGTTTAATCTTATGACTACCAAGAATGAGAATTCAGAAATACTTTTAGACCATTTAGTTATAGTTTCAATGGCATACACAAAAATGTACGATAATTATTCAATATCATCAACAGGCAACTACATCACTCCTAACATGGTTCATATAACAAATCACTTCTTTTCAATATAAATACGAGAAAGCAAATCTTTAAAGTCTGAACTACTTGACTATAATGTAGTGACTTTGTATTCTGTTGTTTTACGTTAGGCTATATGGTTCAGTGTTTCGGTTTGGTATGGAAATTAGTTACGGATTTCAAATTATAATCTAACAGTAGTACAATTCGCCCTCATTTTCTTTGATTCTCTGTAACAGGCAATGATGAGAACTGTCTTTAGCTTGAAATAAAGTAGTTTCCAAAACCATAAAACAATTTCTTCCACTGTTTAGGACAAACGACCGATTACCCACCCAAAATTTCTTGTTCGTTTCCAGTTCATTAATTAGAACATCAAAGCGTTATACAGATTCACATCGTGCAGTAAGCAATAAGTCAAAATGCTCATGTAACGATGATAGTTTTATGTCTGAGAAATTACTGTCAATTAACTATAAATCTAATATTTAAACGTAGTGACAATAATATCTTGTCTGCGGCTAATGATTTCTATGGAAGCTTATAGGTAGAATAATAACAAAGTGACATTAATGAAGTATTTACTTGATCCACAGTAAATCCATATATAACGCAAGGAGCTTATTATGTCATCCTACTCCCACCCGCGATACTGATTACTGTAAGAGTAAGAAGTAAGATAGTTAAAGTCTGACAGACTTATATATGGCATTATTCCTTAAAGTTGTCTACTGCTAGTCTGAGCTGTGTTAGTAGATGAAGATTACTTGGTTAGGATGAGCACGTTTGTCGTAGCCAATGTTTACAAACTCTGAGTGATTTGACTCAAGTGTATTCATTCTGTATCTTCCTTACATCCTGAGCTTTATAATTATTTTACATCTTTTGGTCTAGAAATTAAGTTTCTTAGAATGGTATTATTTATGTTTAATACTTTCTTGACAACCAATATCACTAATACTCTTAGTACCCTGTTATGAGTAACGCTGCGATCATGTTTGAGATGCCTTTTTCTTCCACTAAATACAGATTGTTATTTTACAACTGATATCGCTTATTACCTGGTTCAATCATTTGAAGTGAAATAGTTAAGCGCATTTATCACTTCACTTATATTGTAGGTTTCATCAACTCAGGTTAATTAGTGTTTGAGAAAATTTGTGAATCGCATTTTATTTTTGCCGACTTGGATCACTTGTAACATGAAGAGGATATTTAAGT